>CM046818.1:19523053-19912901 GCA_025617385.1 Murraya koenigii
TTATAATTTTAATTATTGGTATTAAATAATTTATTGTTTAAATTAAAATCGATTTTGTATATTTCTTGAACTCACTTACATCCCACGATCCTAGTTCTTATTGGATATATATATATATATATATATATATATAACATTTATTTTTTTCTTTATTTCCTTTTCCTATAGCCAACAACTAACGGCCAAAAAACAAATAAAAGGAAGAAAGCATTAACTTTTCTAGTGTCTTTATTCCAAATTATTATTGTTTAATTGAGAATGCCCAATAAGCGAAGTAGGCTGGTCCCAATTAAGATAACGATGATAGATGGATGCATTTTGTGATAGGGCATAGTCATTATAACATTAATATATGGTCCATAACTAGGTAGCTAATAAAATGGGATACCTCATCCCTCATAATGTATAGATAAATATCGCTCAAAACATTTAGAAAAATTCAAATTAATTCAGAAACCAAATTCAATTGCAAACCCATTAATTATGCCAAATATATTAGTTTAGTTAATGTTGGCTCTTGAATTTGTCAGAAGTAATAGGAAATGATGGGTGCATGTGTATTATCAATCAAGTGTGAACACAGAAAATGATCGGTGAAAATTAAAATCAAAATCTTTTGTACTGATCCACATCACGAACCTACCTAGTGATATGAGCAATAAAGGAATCAAACTCCATGCGAGAAACTCCACCTTCATCCATTGATCGTCTAATATTTCCACCCAATTCAACAGCTCTTTTTCTAATCTCATCCCCTTCCTTTGATGCCATCAATCTCTTCACAGCATTTTCAATGACTTTTGATGTCACAATCTCATGTCGCTGTGCCCAATCCCCCACAACCAGGCCAAGTTTCAGCAACTGAGTTATAAGCACTGTGTTTCTTGGCTGATCAGAATGCATAGGCCAAGCTGCAATAGGCACTCCCATTGCGATGCTCTCCATGCAAGAATTCCACCCACAATGACTCATAAACCCACCTGTTGAACAATGTGCTAAAATTTCAAGCTGTGGTGCCCAGTCCCTCACTATCAACCCTTTATCTTTGACTGAATCTTCATAACCTTTTGGCAGCTCAGCTTTTCTTACTTCCCCATTGAATACGTCTCCTCTGTCAGCATCTCTAAGCACCCATATGAACTTTTGGTTGCTTTGATTCAATCCAATAGCAAGCTCCTTGATTTGATCATCACTCATGGCCGTTGTTGTCCCAAAAGATACATAAAGCACCGAGTTTTTTTCTTGTTCATCAAGCCACTCCAAGCAAAAATGCCTTCCGTTTGAGCCACATTTAGGTAATGCCACGGGATTGAATGGTCCTAAAGCCCAATGATTAAAGGTTTCAGCAACTGTTGCCTTCTCAAGCAAGTCCATGTAAGCACTCTCTATGACTCTACTTGTGTTGTAAACGTTGCCACTATTGAACTTCATGTGGTCGTATTCAGAAGCGATTGAATCAAAGAACTCAGTGGTGAAGCAACCTTCCAAAGAAGGAACATCTTTCGGGATTAGACCATTGGCCTCATTAAGATTAGGGTGTCCCATTCTTTCCCATATGTATAAGTAAACCGTGAAAGCTGACACACTATGAAAAGTGTAGAACTCTGCGTTGGGGATCAAACTAACGTCTGGAGTCACAGACGCCATTAGCGAATCATGAATGGCTACGACTCTTCTCGCCGTCGCGGAAAGTGTGGTCAGAAGTGTTGCCAGAGGATGGCGAAGATGCTTTGATGCTTCATAACAAGGTATCAGGTGAGAAGGGAACTTGCACGTGGCATTAGGTTTTGGTGGAGGACAAAAATATGGAGGAATTTCAAAGTCATGGAAATGAATGTTGTTGTTTGATGATGTGGAAAGTGGGTCCCACCCGTGAACGCGAACCTTCGCCTGCCGGTTATGGACTGCAGAGCCGACGTAGTGGACCGGAATGTTGTAAGAGAGGATTAGACGGGAGAGTTGGAGGAGTTGGTTGAGATGGCCTTGTGCTGGAAATGGCACCATGACCACAACAACTTCTTGTTCTCGTTGCTTAATGATAGTACCATTTTGGTCGGTCATTTGTGACACAAGTTAAGTGATCACGATATTATAATTCTTTGAGGTTTGGATGTATAGCTAGGGTTTATATAGGAGAAAATAGGAATCTTGATTTCGTATAAAGATAAAATATTACCTGAACGGCTATTTGTCGTTAATAATAGTTGTCAAATTGATGTGGGCTACTAACAATGTGGCTATAGTTGTGAGTTGATGTGAACCAAGAAAAATTGGCTTTATTATTAGTTGATTCGAAATGTTTTAATTTAGGATGTTGTATTTTATTAAACTCTAAAAATGTTATTAAGTTACATGATTTAATAGTATAATGTCATTATAGTTATATTAAATAATATAGTTTAATAATTTTTATAAATTTTCACTAAATTCAAGATTTATCAATAAGTACTCATTAGACATTAGTTGGTAAATTAAGAAGCAAAATTTTTTTTTTTTCAATAAAAGAAGGAAGCATTTGTAAGACAAGCCTGTATATCTTGAACCTAATTAAAATGATAGTAATTAATGCAGTTAATGATGATTATCAAGTTAAATAATTACTGTATCTATATTTGACTAGTGGACAAAATTTCTCACTAAATTAACTATTTCTGTGTCTTCGACATATGCTAAAGATCGTTAAACTTAAGGCAAAACGCCTCTTAATGGATCTTACATATCTTTCTTCACAAATTATCTTTGAACCAAATGTGCAAAATGAGAAATGCCAACTAGCTAAATTGGTAACTTGTCAATTTTTTATGTTGCTGTTAACTTTAATTTTCGGTGGGGTTGGTTATCTTTTTTCCTTATTCACAAATAAAATCACTGATGTACATTATTTCGTGGAATACCAATTCAACGTATCGTCACTTTCTTTGTAATTACAAGAACATCATCAATTCGTCATTTATCCTGATATTTAATTAAGAGATATTGTCGGTTCAATTTTACACACACACACACACACACACTATATATATATATATATATATATATATATATATATATATATATATATATATATATATATATATGTTCATAGTTAATGTTGACGCCAAAATCTGGTTTTGCCAGTATGTGGGCTGTCTACCAAATTTTAACGTCAGCGTTTGAATTTATTTTCGTAAAGAGATTGTTTATTGTCTTTATCCTACAAGTTGAACAAAAAATGGTAATCAAGAACTTAACTCTGGCGAGCACAATTCTGTTCTAGTGACTATCTGCAACCTAAAATAAAGTTAGGGGTGCCAAAAATTTTTCCGGCATCGACCCTTCAACACTCGACTCAGCATTAAAGATTTTCACGAGATAATCAAATATATGAATTTAATATAAAAATGATAAGATGAGATAGGGTTGAATCCCTACATTTTCTAATAAGATGAGAAACCGATTTTGACCGGATTTTCTATTTATTTAAACACATGCACAGCTAATCTTGCTTGCCTAACTCTGCTTCCCAATCCTGCTCACCCATCTTCCTCTAGGCTGCTTGAAATGACAAGGTGACCAAAATCAGGCATTAAGGAAAGTCTAGTTCTAGTCACCTTATTTTATCACCTAAATAATTAATAATTCCCCTACTAGCTGAATTTTATAGTATTACCATTATTTTCAAATTACTTTTATTCATATTTATTATAAATTAAAATAAGTTATATAAATAAAAATTAAAATAAAAAATTTAAGTAATAAATATAAGAAATCTATGTTTTGGTGTAAATAAAAAATTTATATAAGATATTTTTCTTGTATTTTTTAATTTTTAAGCATTTTTCTTATAATAAATATACTTTATATTTATAAGATAAATTATCAAATAAATAACCAATTTACCCCTCTTTTGTTTTAATTTTTTTTCATGAATATTTTGGATATTATGAAAGTAATGGGAGAATAAATGGTAAATATTAATTCTAATATGGCGTGTAAAGGGAAAACTAGCCAGCAATCGCCCTTTAATTAATTGCTGGGCTGCCAACATTCATTGATCAATTATTTGTTTTGTCTGTTTTTACTTTGCAGTTTCCACGTGATTATATGTATTAATACCTATCTAATCGTATTAATAATAAAACTTGGGAAACGACATCTACATCTCCAAGATTTAATAAAATAGTCATTAATATTCTCAAATTTTTAAAAAGAGACATTAAGACTCTCTTTTAATTATAATATCATTTATCTTTATTATCTCAAAATAATTGATTTTAAAATTTTTAATAAATACAAATATTATGTAAATAATATAATCTATGCAATAAATTATCAATATTAAAACATTAATTTAAATATGTAAATTATTATATTTATTTTAATAATGTATTTTTATTTATTGTAGAGATTTTAAATAAATATTTGCATTAAATACATTTTAAACTTAAAAAAATTCACATACTAATAATGTTAAAATTATTATTTTTCATAATATTCAAGATAACTTAAATTTGTAATATTTTTATTTTAATATTGTGATTCTATTTATTATAAAATTTACTTTAATATAATAAAATATATTTAATAGATTGTAAAATAATTTTAAATATTTTTTTATCTTAATTCTTATCAGTAGAAAAGTATTGTAGTCTCACTCGTATATGAGTCTAATTCTAATACTATAAGATACTTATGAGCTTAATTTATATTTAAAAATTTAACTCAATAATTGAAAATTATCTCAATTTTAAATCATTTTTCATGAACTACCATAAGCTTATGTGAGAAATATCAAACTCAGAAAGAAGCTCGGTATCCATGAGAATAATCATATTAATTATGAGGGACATATAGAATATTCATGAAATTACTGATTTTCTTCCAACAGCAACTTTAATTAATCATACTTCTAAAGAGAGTTGACGGCTTGCCTTTGTTACAATAATTAATCACTGATATGTATAGGACTAGATGAAATGAATTGGAATTTGAACTTAATTAAAATCTTTTGTAATTTATATCTTCTGGGGTTGACAAGTGACAACTACTTGAGTTGATGATAATTACAAACATTTATTTAATAGCGACTGTGTCCTTTGTTTTGTTGTTTCACCCAATAATTTCACTGCTGGCCCTCCTGATTCATTTTTTTTTTCCAAATAAAGTATGGTCTCTGTGTTGTGACTTAGAGAGATAGAAGATAAACAGCGCGCTGTACACATTTTGACCATGCAAATTTGTCTTTGTTCACGCGATGGGTAAGGTTGAGACACAGACAGTGAACTGAACTCTTAATGAAGGACACTTTTCGGCCGTTGGTTGGACAGAACCTGCTTGATGTGTTGGGATAATTTGTCTTCACAATCACACATGGCTTTGCGGCGGCAGTAGCCTAGCCAATTGGGGTGGGAAATTATGAAAACTGCATGTACCCACATTTTTATTTTTCCTGGTGTCCATTTGGTGATATAAAAGATGGAGGCCTTATGGAGATAGATTGTATCTTATCGATGGCCCAATCAATTTACAAAATATATTGTATGGGGTGTATGCTTTATTTATCTTTTAATTTATTTTCCTATTGTAATAATATGGAATCCCTTATTTTAATGATGGCTATATATATACATATATAACGTGCTTGTGATGACTTGTGAAAAGATTCTCCAAATTTCCTTTGTAGACTGAAAGTTGAATTTGTGAAAATGATGGTCGATGGATAAGATGAAGGTTTGTGATTTGATTTGAAAGTGTCCGTAGTGATGTATTGTGGGGGAATACAAAATCACTACCAATATTATGGGAGTCTGCGTGGGAAGTTCACATGCTCTCCCGGTGTGTCTGACCATCCATTCAATCATCAACCCATCTCTTATCGCATCCATGTCCTATATCAAAAGAAAATATCTTATGCATTATGATGAGTTCTTTCTTATACGTGCAGAAAGCGAATTCCTTATATGCTACAAATCCACTCTACTAATAGCTAAAAGACAATTTAACTTCCCTAATGCATAATAAAGATTTTTCAAACGAAACAAAGAGAGATAGAATCAGTGTAATTCCTAAATCTTTAAAAATAACAAAATATCATTCGAGATGAAATTATGACCGATTCCCTAAATTCTTGACAATAAAAAGTGTCATAGATGAAATTATGAATGTTGCTGAATTATCTTGCAATAATTTTCAGTAAGATATTTTCATCAAGGAAAACAAAATATCATTAATGCAGGCCTTCTAGTTAGCTGCTGCTACAGAACTAAAGCGCTTCATCACTATATAAAATTAGGGTTTTGTCTTGACAGATTCATTTTGCTATAGGAGGTAACCACCTGTAGAAACAGCTGAATATATAAATAACAAGGAAAATGTCATTTGAACAGCTGCAAACTGCTGTTCAAATAACATTGCTCAAATAACAAAAAGGCCGGAAGCCATATATCAAAAGAAAGTTGATGGCATTATTGGATAGGATCAAGCGGAAGTATATACAAATTGGCTCTCTGCGCATGAATGCTTGCCTGCATGGTTTGGTGGGCCACTTTATCTTATTTTCTTGTTTTTCTTGTTATTTGTTTGATTTTATCTTATCTCTAGTTTCTCATTATCCACGTTATCGGCTGCATCGATCAACATCTCCACATGGTTTGAATTTGTTTGAATTAGAGTTTCGCTAAAAATTAATTCGGTACTGCTAAAAACAAATCATATGTAACGTAAGATTAATTCCATTGATACAAGACTTCGATACTAATAAAGTAATTAAAACATCAACATATGACAATAGCATTCAACTAATCAACTTAAAATTTGAAAAAACCAGACTTGTAATTAGGATATAGTGGCAAAATTAAAATTTTAATCCGGCAATGGTCATAATAGAGGATAATGATTCTCTCTTAATTTTTTTTTTCCTAACCCTCCTTATTTTCTAATAATTGGTCAAGTTTGTGATAATTAAGTCAATTTTTTTAATGATTTTACACACTTAACCAATAATTGAAAAATAAGGAGAATTAGGAAAAAAAAAATTAAGAGAGAATCATTAATCCCATAATAGATGTGACTAAGTTAGATTAAATGTAACTTACATCCAACCCAAAAATTATATCCAAAAATTTAAGACATGCATCCAATAAAACGACCCAACACATGAGTTATTGGGTGTAAGTCATGGGTTCATGTAAATTTAGTTATCTGTAACTTAGCATAATCTGTCGTAATAAAGAAATCACATAACCCATCATAATAAAGAAATCATATATAAACTTGAGTAAGATAGCATTTATATTTTTGTTTTAAATCGAATGAGTTTGAATTCCTCTAAAGTCTGAATAAGTAAAGATACAAATATCTATTTTTTTTTTTAATATCTAAATATAAGTTGGCATTTTGTTTGCTTTTATAAATAAAAAAAATCTTAAATATGATTATTTGAAATTTATATCTTTACAAATCAAAACAAAAAGGGGGATTATATTTTATAGTTTAGGAAACAAATATATTTTATAGATATATTTTTATAATAAATTATTAAAGTGTCTCATTCAGACATTTTTTCCATTCAGATAAAAGTTACAAAAATTTACTCTTTTTAGGCAGACGTAAATATCCGAAAATTAGACATAAGTTACAAAAATAAATATGAAAATTTTTAAAGAGGTAAGAAAGTAATAAAATTTCAGACTTGAGACGTTTAACAAATAATCTATAAGTAGGTTTGATTTTATGCTTGTATAATGAAAATTTATTATATCTTTATTAATTATATCAAAATTTTATTTAAAAATTGTGTTTAGTATATAGTATTAACTTTTATTTCATATTTATAATTTTTTTTCTACAGCAGTTATACAATACCTTAATACCAAAGAAGACCATAGTTTACTTTATTTAAAATTTTGTCAATGCTTTGATAAAAAGTTAACTTCAATTAAGTTGTTTATTATTATATATACCACGGTTGATGAAATTCTTTTGGGCCATTTTTAGTTTTTTTTTTTTTCTCATAATTTTTTCATCACTTCAACCTTGAGATAGAGTTCCAGTCATCCGCTTGAACATTGTGTAGATTGATTTAGTTTCTTCTAATTATTTGGAAGTAGATTCAGCCGATATAGACTCAAATATTCAAATTGTTTCATAACAAAATTTATCAAAATGTATTTATTTACATATATTGCGATACCATACAGTTAAAATGCTCTACCTTTTGTAGGCAGCACATATATATTTTCCCTGCTTTGAGCGAAATTAGGATCATAGATTTCTTGCATCATTCTCAAAGATCTTGATTTTGAATTTTATTTTATGTTTATAACTCATTAGTAATTAACAATCTCATTTCATCATTTTATTTGATTTAATAAAAATTAATTATAATTCATTAATAATCTCATGTCATTATCTTAATTATTTGATTTAGTTTCAGAATTGTTACATTTGATTTAATTTCAAAGTTGTTACTTTTTATTGTGATCCTCATATTTTACACTTAATTAAATGAGTTATTTGTTTCTTACTTTCATTTTTATAATGGTATTCTAAATGTGGTGTCCTCATATTTATATATTTTTGGCTCATTATTTTTAGATATTTTTATAACATGATATCGATTTCAGAATCTTTTATTTGAATTTCTTGTTCTCCTTTTATTTTATGCTTTTTAGTTCTTTTTTGAAAAATGTATGTTTTGATTCGTTTTATTTTATTTCATTTTATCGACTCGTTAACACCCAATTTTCTCATTCTCTCTGTCTCATAGAAGAGGGCATGTTACATTTTTTTTTTTTAGTTGAATATTACATGCAATACAACAAAGCTAAACAAATAGTATAAATGTATTCAATCAAAATCCAACATACAACTAAAGCGCGCCTATGATAAGAAATCAAAGAAAATATCCTCACAAATAATGAGACTCGAACCTTCTTAAAATTTAATGAAGAAGTGTCGATTAACCAATTAAAAGATTATTAACATGTTAAAATCCTATTTATAATACAACAAATTATAGTTAATATTTTTTTTTCTTTTTCTGAGGTGCAAAAACTTAAGAAATTGCAATTCTCTATTTGGAATTATGAAAAAAGTATATCTCAAAAAAGTTTTGTTTCTCGTTTTTAGACATCGATCTATTTTCAACACAAGGTTCCTATGCAAGCAATGTCATAAGCAGCTCTCACTATGATTGAAAAGTCCGTGAACAAGCCACGTATCATATTTTTCGGTAGTTCTAAAACATGACTACTTGACAATGATGTATAATCAAAAAATTAGGAAAGGATTCTAATCCAATCAACAAATAATTAATGTGCTAGTCATGATATATAATTAACTCCCTTTACCTAATTGGAATTTTTTTTTCTTTTCCGGGTTCATTTTTTCTTCCCGCGAAGAGATTACAATTTACGGATTACTCGTTAAAACGTGTTAAAAAAAAGTTATATACTAACACGTGTCATATACCCATTAATGATGCAATTCTACTTGTCTCGTACTTAATTCTTAAGACAAATATTATATCAACAGCGAGTATAGAGTATAATGTTTATGTTGAAAAATTATTTAGAGCAATTTGAATTTTGTTTTCCAGTGTTGAGCGCATATTTTAAAGTGTCATTGACAATTGTTAAAAAGTCGACATATTTGTGTAAAGTTTGTATGATTTTGTCATATCTAAATAAGAATCTCCCAATAGCTAGTAAGTCTACTATAAAATTTCAACTTGAATAATAATTTCTACCTGGTTTACACACTGAAAAGAAGAATCATTTCACAAGAATATTTAGTAAGATACAGGGCATCCACAAATACTATTCCATACATATAAGCAAATTCTAATATGCAAAAGATTTGATTTTTATACCATGGACCATTCTACACAAGAAATATAAGAAGTTGATAGAATCAGTCTAATTCCTAAATCTTTGAAAGTAAACAAATATCATTCGAGATGAAATTATGACCGATTCCCTAAATTCTTGACAATAAAAAGTGTCATAGATGAAATTATGAATGTTGCTGAATTATCTTGCAATAATTTTCAGTAAGATATTTTCATCAAGGAAAACAAAATATCATTAATGCAGGCCTTCTAGTTAGCTGCTGCTACAGAACTAAAGCGCTTCATCACTATATAAAATTAGGGTTTTGTCTTGACAGATTCATTTTGCTATAGGAGGTAACCACCTGTAGAAACAGCTGAATATATAAATAACAAAGAAAATGTCATTTGAACAGCTGCAAACTGCTGTTCAAATAACATTGCTCAAATAACAAAAAGGCCGGAAGCCATATATCAAGAGAAAGTTGATGTCATTATTGGATAGGATCACGCAGAAGTATATATAAATTGGCTCTCTGCGCATGAATGCTTGCTTGCTTGCATGTTTTGGTGGACCGCTTTTATCTTATTTTCTTGTTCTTTCTTGCTATTTTTTTGTTTTTATCTCATTTCTAGTTTCTCATTATCCACGTTATCGGCTGCATCGATCACCATCTCCACATGGTTTGATTTTGTTTGAATTAGAGTTTCGCTAAAACTTAATTCGGTACTGCTAAAAACAAATTATATGTAATGTAAGATTAATTCCACTGATACAAGACTTCGATAATAATAAAGTAATTAAAACATCAACATGTGAAAATAGCATTCAACCAATCAACTTAAAAATTGAAAACACCAGACTTGTAATTAGGATATAGTGGCAAAATTAAAATTTTAATCTAACAATGGTCATAATAGATGTGGCTAAGTTATATTAAATGTAACTTACATACCCAAAAGTCGCATCCAAAAATTCAAGACATGCATCTAATAAAATGACACAATACGAGTTATTGGGTGTAAGTCATGGGTTGATGTAAATTTCATTATATGTAACTTAGCATAACCCATCATAATAAAGAAATCACATGATCCATCATAATAAAGAAATCATATATAAACTTGAATAAGATAGTGTTTATATTTTTGTCTGAAATTTGAATGTATCTGCATTTTTCTAAAGTTTGAATGAGTTAGGATACGAATATCTGTTTATTTTGCTTTTTTTACTATCTAAATATAAGTTGGCATCTTGTTTGCTTTTATAAATTAAAAAAAAATCTTAAACATAATTAATTGATATTATATCCTTGCAAATCAAAACAAAGGAAGGGGAGTATATTTTATAGTTTAGGAAATAAATATATTTTATAGAGATATTTTTAGAATATAATATTTACTTATCATTCAGATATTTTTTCATTTAGATGAAAGTCACAAAAGTTTGTTTTTTCTATGTAGGTGTATATATATCTGAAAATCAAATATAAGTTACAAAAACAAACATGAAAATTTTTAAAGAGGTATGAAATTAATAAAATTTCAGATTTGAGATGTTTAACAAATAACATATAAGTTGATTTAATTTTACACTTGTATGATGAAAATATATTATATCTTTATTAATTTGATCAAAATTTTATTTAAAAATTATGTTTACTACATACTGTTAATTTTTATTTTATATTTATAGTTTTTTTTTTACAGCAACCGTACAATACCTTAATGCCAAATAAGACCATAATTTACTTTATTGAGAATTTTGATGATGCTTTTATAAAATGTTAAGTTAACCCCAATTAAATTATTTTTTATTACATATACTCCCGTTGATGAATTTCTTTTGAGCCATTTTTAGTTTTTTTTTTTTCATAATTTTTTCAGCACTTCAACCTTGATGCAGAGAGTTCTAGTCATCCGCTTGTACATTGTGCAGATTGATTTAGTTTCTTTTAATTATTTGGAAGTAGATTCAGCCATTCTAGACTCAAATATTCAAATTATTTCGTAACAAATCTTATCAGAATGTATTTATTTACATATATTGCGATACTATATAGTTACAATGCTCTACCTTTTGTAGGCAGCACATTTATATTTGCCCTGCTTTGAGCGAAATTGGGATAATTATACTTCATTAATAATCTCACGTCATTATCTTAATTATTTGGTTTAGTTTCAGAATTGTTACATTTGATTTAATTTCAAAGTTGTTACTTTTTGTTGTGATCCTCATATTTTATGTTTAATTAAATGTGTTATTTGTTTCCTACTTTCAATTTGATAATGGCATTCTAAATGTGGTGTCCTCATATTTATATGTTTTTGGCTCGTTGTTTTTAGACATTTCTCTAGCATGATATCGAATTCATAATCTTTTATTCTCATTCTCCTTTTATTTTATGTTTTTTTATTTTATTTTTTAAAATTTATGTTTTGATTGATTTAGTTATATTATTCTTATAATCGTTTTATTTTATTTCACTTAATTGACCCCCTTAACACACAATTTCTCATTCTCTATGTCTCATATAAGAGGACGTGTTAAATTTTTATTTATTTATTTGAATATTCCATGCAACACAACAAAACTAAACACATAGTATAAATGTATTCAATCAAAATCTAACATACAACTAAAGCCTATGATAAGAAATAAAAAAAAAAAATACTCTCACAAATAATGAGACTCGAACCTTCTTAAAATTAAGTGAAGAAGCGTAAACTAACTAATTAAAAGATTATTAATATGTTAAAATCTTATTTATAATATAGTAAATTATAGTTTTGTAATTTTCTTTTTAGAATTATGAAAAAAAAAAATAGATCTCAAAAAGTTTTGTTTCTCGTTTTTAGACAGATCAAGACTAACCAATATATAAGAATATTTTATGTTAATGAAAAGATATATAATTAACTCTCATTACCCAATCGGATTTTTTTTTTTCCCGGGGTACCTTTTTACCTCCCGCGAAGAGATTACAATTTGCGGCTTACTCATTAAAACGTGTTTTAAAAAGTCATATATTAACACATGTCATGTACCCATTAATCATGCAATGCTACTTGTCTCTTACTTTATTCTTATGACAAATATAATATGATAATGATGATTATGAAAAAACGACGGTGATTCGACTTAAAATTTAAATTTTGTCGAAATCTAAAATTGGATTTAGATGTTGATTAATTTGTCACGGAAGTTTTATGATGTCGTAATTTAAATTACGACATTAATATCATAATTAAACATAAATTATATATATATATATAATATACAATTTGTAAATTGAACATAAGATTTGTAAATAGAATGTAAAATGAGTAAATTAATATAAAATTGATAAATTAATGTATTATTAATAAATAAAATAAAAACTTGTGAATATAATATAAAACTCGTAAATCAACATTAAATACAAAATTAAACATAAATTTTAAAAATTAAACATAAGACTTGTAAATAAAAGATAAAATAAATAAATTAATATAAAACTAGTAAATTGATATATTACTAGTAAACAAAATAAAAACTTATAAATATAACTTAAAACTAGTAAATAAATATCAACTGTAAAATAAAACATAAATTTTGAAAATGAAACAAAAGACTTGTAAGTATAAGGTAAAACAAGCAAATTACGCTAAAATTGATAAATTAATGTAGTATTAGTAAATAAAATAAAAATTTACAAATATAATATAAAACTAGTAAATCAACATTAAGGGAAAAATAAAATATAAATTTTAGAAATGGAATATAAGACTTGTAAATAGAAGATACAATAAGTAAATTAATATAAAACTAGTAAATTAATGTATTACTAGTAAACAAAATAAAATTTACAAATATAAAATAAAACAAAAATTTTAAAAATAGAACATAAGACTTGTAAAAGGAAAATAAAATAAGTAAATTACTATAAAAATGATAAATTGATGTATTATTGGTAAATAAAATTAAAACTTATAAATATAATATAAAACAAGTAAATCAATATTAAATGAAAAAAAAACATAAATTTTATAGATTATGTCTAAAACTTATTAATAAAATGTATTATTAGTAAATTATTATACTAATAAATTTTGACAAACTTTGGCATTAACAATTATTTGTTTCTATTTAGGTTTGTGGATAAATATGTAGATGAATGGATTACTATAGTGCATTGACCAATTTATAAATTTTAATTATATGATTATTAATTCATACACACATTGTCATTGAAGCTAGGTCTTATTTTAAGAGGCCTTATTTGAAGCTTTTAACATCAATATGCTGGTAGATCGATTCATGCATTGTTTATTGAAGATTTACGAAGCAATCAACTGCTTGAAACTAAAAACTCTTGGTGACTAAGGGTGATTGTTTATTTTTATTCTGAAATATGAATTTTAATTATTTTCAGACATTTAAAATTTTTAATTTATTTGTTTTCTATCACATATATCTAATTATAAGATATTTAGTTTGAATGAAAAAAAAATTAAATATTTTAACTTATATCTTAATAGCAAAATATCTGAATAAAAAATTAATATTCTCCCTCACTAATACCTTTATTAAATAAATTTATTTCTTATTACATAAAATTATCCTTTTATTATTTTTTATTTATCCTTTTTTTTTGTTATATGCATGTATTCAACTTTTTTTTTAATGAATGACAATTTTAAACATAATAAAACTTTAAATGAGTATGTTTTATAATAGGTATATATCTTTGTATTTATATTTATTATTTTTACAACATATTTTGAATTGTATTTTATACATTAATTTTAATTCAAATGATTAAACAATTATTAATTGGCTTATGTAATTAAAAAAAAAAATATTAATATAATATACTAAAAATAGCATTATAAGTATCATTTATTAATGTAAAAATATACATGTGTTATATATATATATATACATTTTTCTTTCTTCAATAATTAATAATCTTCGTATGGGAATTCTATACGGATTTGCCCCCACTCTGGAAGAGCTCGGGCCCCCCCGGAAGGAGGCCTTCTTCGCCTTCCACCTAAGCTGCGCAGGAAAAGCCCCAAGCCAATCCCAGGGAACAGTGAAGCTTCATAGGGTCTTTTTGTCCATATGCAGGTAGTCTGTGAAGATTGTCTGAATATTCAGAAACTAAGACCACTCTAATGCTCCTTTTCGCCACGCATAAACTAAACCAACAATTAGGATAAGCATGAAAATAAAAGCTTCTATAAATACGGGTACCCCCAATACATCAAAACTCATTGCCCATGTATAAAAAAAAGGTTTCAATATAAAAAACAACAAAAACTAGAGCAAACATATAATACCGGATTCGAAATATCCGTCATCACTAAGTCTTGAAAAAACTAGACGAGATTTGACCTTAATCCGATCGGATTTGTTGAGGGAATTGGACGGATAGAGATTCAAAAAAGAATTGATCTAATTCAAATTATAATCTATATAGAATTCCTAAAATTATTACTAGAAAAGAATTGAAGAATTACATATGAATGTATAAAAAGAACTTAATTGTGTGAATCGAAAAATAAATCACTTGCTGCTGTTACTCTTCAGTTTTCTGTTGAGGTCTATCTTGTAGAGGTACTCAAATTGGATCGATTCAATTTGATTTTCAAATTGAAACCCCTTTCCTTTTGTGAGAATCCAATTCCACCCATGCAATTTATTATATTAAAATTCTCTTTTGGTCAATCGTTGAATTGAAGAATTGACTAAAATCAACTAAAAGGAAAATCATTTTATAATAAAGCATCTTTCTTTTCTTTTTCTTTTTTTAATCACACGCGTGTGATACTATAAGAATTTTGATTCAAATTATTACTCTTGGTATTTGCTATTTGAATTGAATTAACAAAAATTAACAATACAATATAAAGAGAATATTAATTGGCAGGGAGAGGGGAGATGATATAATAAGGCCAAATATAAATTTTAGGAAAAAGATCTTTTAGATCTCTTTCCTACAATTCCCCAATATTATAATTTTTTTTTCTACGACTCTTGATCGAATATGCTGTATTGAAAACATAATTCAGAAACAGAAAATATTCTATATATTGATAATAGAATCAAAATCGATTGAATTTCAAAGATTCGAATTCTATATATATTTTTTGCTTTATTAAGGTTAAAATTATCAAAATTTTTACTATTCAAATAATTTATTTATAACTTGTTATATATTTAACTAATAAATATAAGTATTATTAAAATTTATGAAGTTATATATGTCAAAATATCATATTTCAAACATTTTTTTTTGTAAAGAAACAACTTAATACTTATATTCAGATATTAAAAATAAATAAATATAATATTCAGATATGTATTCAGACCTATTTAAATTTCAACCAAATTTAGACACATTTAAATTTTTAAAAATAAAAAATAAAATAAAAAAACAAAAACAATCGCTACTTAAGGCATATTTTTGTTGCGATTACGATAGGACTGACGTTGGTAAATTCCACCATACTCTCATGGCACAAAACAAGAGAGCCCAAATGGATACATGCCTGGCCTTTAAATTCTAAGCACAAAGAAACTCGATGGACAAGCACAAGGCACAAGCAATTAATTGGATTATTTGTTTTGGTAATTCAAATTTTTATTCTTTTTTTTTTACAGTTAAATCTGAAAAAGTCACCCCTTAATAATATTTAAAAGACAAATTTTGGGAAAATTTTAATTCTAATAATTAATTTTTAAAAAAGAAAGAGGAAACCACGAACCCAACACAACAGGCATAGTAATGAATTATATGATCAAATAAACAATGCCTAGCTTACTTCTTTAGGATCATGCCATAACCACTCAATAAGAGTAGCAGCATATAGAGATGGTAAATCCTCCACAGGATTATAACTTTTAAGGAATGAGGTGATAAATGAAAAGATAATGATCTCAAATTTTTTAATGGAATAAGTTTAATTTTATACTCCCCAACCCTTCTATACCCTAATCTCCATTATTTAAAAATATTTTTTTAATTTTTATTTAATAAATTTTATTTTTAATAATTATAATATTGAATAATTAATAAATTTTATTTTATTTTTACTTAATATAAATATATTATAATTAAAAAACCCAAAAATATAATTCTTATCCACTCTAAAAATATTATTATATTTTTATTTCTCCCTTAAAATACCGTTCTCTTCAAACATTTTATAATATTGACATCATTTCAAAATATTATTTCAAACTCTTCAAATTTTTTAATAATTTAAATACTTTATAATATGATGATGATTTTATTTTAGTCTCTAATTTTTAATTTTTTAAATTTATATACTCATATTTACTAAAAAAGAATTAGAGACATAGTGTAGAAGAAAAATTCATTCCTCTTATAAAAATTTCGCATTCCCACCCCACTCTATTTATCAGGGAATGGAATGGAGAATAAGAGCGCAATTTTTAACAAAATAAAAAATAGAATAGGTCTCTCCACCCCTTTATCATCCCTAGTAGTACATAGAAATTGAAATATTTCACAAAGGACACAAAAAGTAATGTCACAAATCACAATTAGAAACTAAAAACAACAATCCGACTTTCCTATGTTACTGTACAACATCATTATTTTAAGCATTATTAGGTAAAATAATGAAACAAAAACTTCTCAAGTTACCGCAAATTCAAAGCATAAATTGAAAAATAAACTTGTATTAGCTCCCCCCCTCTCTCTCCCTCTCCTCCACACCCCCCTCCCAAGCGGCCCCTCCCTCTCTCTCTCTCTCTTTCTTTTTTGCTTTTTGTCAATATTTATAAATTAAAGTGTGCAGTGCAGTCAACTGCACAAAGAGAAAACAGTTAAGAAAATAAATACGAAACTCTTGTAAATAGGATGCTTACGGGTTCTGAATACATCAATGTAGGGGCAGCTCAAACCATTCAGGATGCTTGTTTCACGGTGTTATTCATGTGCTCTACATTTTATGGGCTGCAAAGGTTTTTAAGATCCTCCTCCTTTGCATACCAATTCGGTATGATCTTTGAGACATGAGGATAAAGATCCTTGTACGAATTTCTGATCGTCCCTTCTGCAACTCCAGTTGCAACTGAAATATCTGCATCCCCGCAACTTCCATTTAAATATATGCACCAAGAAGACCCAAAAACACCACCACCAACAACCATTAACAGCAGTACCCCAGTGTATGAGACGGATCAGGGTACCACTAGGGTATTAATCAGAGTATGTTACTAGCGACATGAAAGGTCAGACTTATAAAGTAAACCATTAGAGTAGTGACATCAAACATTAACTTGTGAAAAAAATACAGACTTATGACAAACAAAGTTATATGACTTCAAGTCTTGTGTTTTCAGTAATATTCCCAGTAATATTAGTTTTGAAAGATATGACTTCAAGTCTTGTGTTTTCAGTAATATTACCAGTAATATTAGTTTTGAAAGAAATGACTTCAAGTCTTGTGTTTTCAGTAATATTAGTTTTGAAAGATACAGTCGGACCTCATGTTAACACCTAGGTATTTATTTGTTTTATTCTTTGTTTTTATTCTTTGAGAACATGTTAGCACCTTGAATTGTTTAGGAAACATCTATTTTAAATTAAACAAGGGTAATTATCCTCTAACCATCTCAAGAATATTGAAAGTACAAGCTGACGAGTTTCTGATAATATCTCTGCACCACCTCAAATTTTAGTTTTATATCAACCAACCACTTTTATAATAACTCTGTTAGTCATCATTAAATAATCTAAGTTAAAAGACTATTTTTTCTCTAGATTCAGTTAAGAAAGTAAAATGATGATTTTACCTTCTGTTTTTCATTTCAGGGAGAAAACAGCCTTTTATCTTAGATTATCGAATGGTGAGTTGATGACTAACGAAGTTAATGGGAAAGCGGTTGATTGATATAAACTTAAAACTTAAGGTGGTGCAAAGATATTTTCATAAACTCATGGTGACTACTTGTACTTTCGATATTCTTAAGGTAGTTGGAGGATAATTTCCCTTTAAACAACTAAAATGAAATGTATCAAACCTTTGAGCGGCTTCTTGTCATCTGAAAGCTGAGTTATAATATAAATAACTGCAGCTGCAATTGATATTGGGCTTCTCCTGCAAGAATTATCAACCAACTTAAGAAGTTACAGAGCAATGTAGCAAATGAATTAAAGTGTAAAGGATACACCACCAGTCTCATCTATCAAAGTAAATTAAAGGTAATACAAAACAAATTTGAAAAACTTCTTTTCCCATAAGATGAGGCTTCCTACATGGGATAGCCTACAACAGTCACATAAATATTATAACCCACGAAGCTATGCATATTATGCTGCATATGGTACAAAGATTTACCAGTGAGTTCGGGCACATTTAATATCGACATAGGAAACCTATCATAGGCTGCCATGTCATTTAATAAAAAATTCTCATTCATCTAATTCCTTGAGCCTTTGCAGAGTATACGTACATTGTGTCATCACAATGAGCAAAGCAATTGATTTATGATATTGGAAACTTAAACTCCTGAGACCTTGCGTACAGGTCAAAATAATTTGTCCTTTTCGTTAAACTAAAGCTTCCTTGTGTAAAATACAAAGATAAACCATCTTCAATACAGTAAACTGGGACAAACCCAGTTAACTTGGGTGAATGAGAATAACAACAGCAAAATAGGGCATATTTTAGATACATGCAGAAGCTCAACCACAAAACACTACAACAATAGGGTATAATTTGCAATTGTGTTGACAACTCCCAACATTATTTCTCCACTACAGAAATCCCATCAAAATCCTTGTTAACATCCTGACAGCTAAAGATATCACCAGGAAATTTTTAAAAGCCTCAAAACCTTAAAAAAACACTAAATATCTAACGAACTTATAAGGCTACTTCTTCTAATCAAATTTCTTCTTGGTTTCACCAAAAATATTTCCAATTAATTCTAGACACTTCAATCCTAGCCTGTGAACCAAAAGTAACACTAATCCATCTGATGTCCAAAAGAAAATTTAAAACTTGAATGTATTTGGTACTATTCGAGCATAACAATATTTTAACTCTTATATTTACCATGATAATGCAAGGAAACGTTATAATTACCTTATATCAAACTCCTCTGACTTCTGAACAGCTTCCTGGGCAGCTTTGACAGCTTGATTATTCATACCCAAATTGGAACAGAAGCGCCTCTAAACATTTAATAAGAAATTAATATCAATGGCCAGAATATACAGTTCAAAACAAGCAAAATTAAATGCTATTGTCTTCTATGAAAAACAATACAGTAGTTACTCCAAAAAGTTCATTTATAAACAACTGAAAAGAAAAAAATCCTACCATAAAGTCCCCAGCATGTATAGTTCCCATCTCCACTGACTGACCCGTCTCCAACCCCAGCTGTTTCACAATGTACTCCTTTGCTCGGCCAATTTCCTTCTTTGTAGCTCCATTGGCGACAGAGCAGATTTCTAGTTGAAATCCATAGGTTCAATGAAGCTCATACACAAAGGGAAAGATAAATGAGGAAACATCCAGATGTTAAGAGAATCTTAGGCTGTACCCTTAACAGTGCGTGGCTTGTCTTCTTGTCGACAAGCAATGTACAGGCAAGCAGCCAATAGTGCATCTTGATTTCTGCCTCTACTAGACTTTTGATCTTCCACCTTCTTATATATCTCATTCGCCCGATCCTTCAATACAATTAGAAAGACAGCATCAGAGAAGAACAAATATTTGAATCTCAAGCATATCAAAGCTAAAAAGAGGAAGAAACGACAAAAAAGCCATGAATCAAACATTTTTTTTAACATAAGTATAAAGTATAGTAAATTTCCTTTCCTTTGTCACTGCTTTCAGAGAAAAAAGAAATCATTGAATAGTTATTCCACTTTCATAATATTTTCTTCCATCCAGAAAACATCATATGATGTTGGAGGCAATTTGCACTCTCCCCCTATCCCAACCCGTCCTTTCCAAAAAGAAAAAATCAATGAAAGCTAGATCACTGAAAATTATCGGGTGATTTTTCATTTCTTTTACAAGATTAGGGTGTTCAATTACACTATTTCCACCATTTCTGTGTATATATTCAATTTCACAATAGCTGGCTGATATATTTATTTCTGACCTCTGAAAGGACACAACAGTTTACATTAACAAACCAATAAAACATCTCACACATATAATTGCATTTGTCACTCATCTATAAGATGTGCAGTAAGTCTACATTGATAATATCTAGGCAACTAGTCTTGCATGAAGAAATAAGCTCACAAGATACTACAACACATTTGAGCAAATTCTGTAGGCACACTTATTCACAGATGCTACAGATAGCAAGATTATTTCCAGGACTCCTCAGTCTCACCATAGTAAGAATCTTCGATGCTCTTGACATGATTTAACAATCTATGCCCAGGTATAAGAAAAACGGTGAAGGTACAACATGAGTATTGAATTCTTTTCTAAATTATACTATCTTACCGAAAAATTCTCCTTCCACAAAACAGAAATTACCATGAAAGGAACTATTACATCCAATGACAGGGATTGATAACCAATTTGTGATTCTTAGTTGCAGAAAACACATTGATTCAAGCATAACAGAAATTGAAAAAAAAAATCCAAAAGATTCTTTAATTAACATCTGACAGTCATGTCATAATCAAATGTCAACTATTACTAGATGATAGAAGTCTCTCTCTTGTGTGCATTTAATACACACAGGGACGGGGATAATTAATGCCCAGTGATCCTCTGTTGTGTTAACAAATATACAAATGGTCTTGAATATTTGACTATCACAAATGATCTTGTTATGTGTTATACTTTGTCCACATAGGTCTCCAACTCTTTTACACTTTCAGTTCTAACTTGCTATAATCTCTCTCCTCTTTGGTATTATAGTCTACCAGTTGCTTTACCCAGCTCAAACCTCAGGCAATAACACACTCTAGAAATATTCTACTCACAATCACTATTATCAAGAATATTATAATAATTCATTTATCCTCTCCACGTTAAACTTCTATAACCTTGTACAAAAGGTAATATTTTGTATCATTTCAAATATAAAATTTACAGATCTAACTAATCTTCAAAATGACACAAATACTAAGTTACTTACTAGTTTTGCATTTTTATGTCCCAACCAAATCACTGAAAATGAAGTTATTATGTATCTGTGCTAACAATTATAAGAATGTATTTAAATTGCAGTACTAGATGTCCCTGTTATACTTATTATTTTTGTACCAGTAGTCATCCCCACTGATCAAATTTTCTAGCATCATCCTTGAATTCACATATATACTTTACTAAACATTGACAATGATATGGAATAATGACTTCAGTCCTACCACAATAAACATACATAAATTGATGTGTTATTCCTATGAGTTTGCCCTCAAGAGAGCATCAAAACATATATGATCACATAATTATCAAGACAATGAGTATCGTACCTTAATGGTTGCAACGAGGCCTAACCTGAAACACAAATTCCACCATGTCAGTAAAAAGGAACAGTACTGCATCAATCAAACAATCACATCAGTTTCATTGCCTATTGTTATTTTCAAATTCCAAGCTCCCACATTCATATAACAAACTAAGCTAATTATTGCCAAAAAAAGAAAAAAAATCGCTTACCTACGGAAAGAATTAACATTCATACACGCAGCATAAGCAAAAGATTCAAACTTTTAGCCCAAAATATAACGATCATAAATCAACTAACAAAATTAATAACTGATCCAAGATCCATATAAAAAATTCGATCCATCCACTTACGCATACCTATCAGACATAGTAGCAATTGTTTTAAAAGCCAAAATCAAGCCGCGATCCGGATTCGAGCCACGATTCTGCCAGCGACCAAGCGAGGACGACAAGAATTCACCGGAAGCTCCATTCGGCTTGGCGATTACGGTGGAGAGGCCGCCGTCGGCCAGAAGCGGGTTGGTAGGACCGCCGACACGGACGGGGTCGTTGTCGCCGGATTCGTTGGCGAAGGTACGCCACTCGGAGGTCTCGTCGATGGAGTGCGACTCCAACACGAGGCCGCACTCCGAGCACACCGTGTCCCCAGCCGAGTGGTCGAACACCACCTCCGTATGCTTCTTGCAGTCCGAGCAAAACGCATCCGTCATTTCCCCTTCGAATTAATTTAATTATCTACGTATATCCGTTTCTGCTTTTAATTTTTTAAACTTTTAAATTTTTAAACTTTAATATTGTAGCATGGAATTATTGTGCTAAATATTTTAGGTGAAGAAATGAAGAAATAAAGGCAGAGAAAGAAAGAGAAGAGGGGAATTGAGATGTAAGAAAGAAGCCCGTATTCCGTAACGATATTTATAGGACGAGCAATAACATCCGAGTAGTTAAGCAATCGTGAACTTAATTAAAAATATATATATCATCCGTATCTCCTTAAATTTTTCTATTATTAAATATATTATAATAAATTTAATATAAATCAAAAATATATATCATCCGTATCTCCTTAAATTTTTCTATTATTAAATATATTATAATAAATTTAATATAAATCAAATATCTATCCTAAATTAAAAAACATATTTATCATTTACTAAATTGTTGGCAGTGATTTGAATGTGGTGACGTGATAAATCCTTCAATATAAAAAAAATAATTAAAATATTATTAATAAAATATATTTGTCATTCATTAAACCATTACTGCTTCGATTTGTCTCTACCGCCACAACCATTGCCTTCCTCGCCATCGTATCTATTAGATCTGACAATCATCACTCCAAGTCATCACCACCAGGTGCTTGCTATTTGAATGAACGCTAATCTTTCGAATTATAAATTTTGCGGACGAAACAACTATTTGAAGCCAATTTATGGAAAGAAGAAATCAATTAATTGGTTGTTTTTGCTTTTAGGACAAATGCTTAGATACAAGCTTTCTGAATTGAAATATTTTTGCAAGCATACGAAAAATCATAGGACAGTTGCAAAAGATATGATTTTTTATCTTACTTGTTTAGGTTTTTATAAACAATTAGATCGCGATAGTTATTTTAATGTTTATTTAATTATGAGATATTATTTCTATATTAAAAGATTAAATTACTTCTCTATTGTCATTACATTCAAACGACAACTAACGATTTATTAGATGATATATGTATTTTATTAATTTTGAGTGGACGATTAATATATAATTAAAATGTTGTAGTATATTTAATAACATACAAATTTAAGGATATATAAACGAAATTTTTTTTTATTTTAATTTGAGTTTCAAGAATAAAATCATTAATTTACTATAATTTTGCTAATATCCAAATGACAGCTTAACGGTTTAGTGAATTATAAATATATATTGTCAATTTAGGATAGATAACTAATATATCTTGAAAGTGTTATAATATATTTGATAAGAAAGTAATTTAAGAGTATACAATTGATATTTTTCCTTAAAAAAAAATGAATAGAGATGAGAAACCTTGCTAAATTTCATCCCAAAAAAGCACTTCATTTTATCCCTTTTTATTACTTGAAGGGTTAAATTTAGGCGACTATTGTTGCATTAGCATAGCACATTCTCGGTCAATTGAATTGTGTTAAGACCATGTAGATCATCAATTCCTATTGAATGATTTGTTGATAAAAAAAAAAATGGCCAAATAATGAGAGTTAATAAAGAATTGTTTTACTTGGAGAATGAATTGATTGTGATTGTTGAGAGTAAAAAGTTCAGTAGTTAAAATCTTACAAAACAATAACCTAATAAGGGTCACTAAGATTATTATTAGAAAAGATTCTGTTGTGAGAAAAAAAAAAAAAAGAAAATACTTTGACGATATTGTGTCCCCTCCATTATATCTTTTTCTTCATGATCCTACATTTGAAGTAATAACCTCTTTATATAAGAGAAAATTAAATGCTGAATAATTA
This sequence comes from Murraya koenigii, assembly GCA_025617385.1. NCBI lineage: Eukaryota > Viridiplantae > Streptophyta > Magnoliopsida > Sapindales > Rutaceae > Murraya > Murraya koenigii. The sequence continues at coordinate 19,547,801 of CM046818.1, forward strand.
AGGTAGAAAATTTTATCTTTTAATTTATAGAATTTTGAAAAGATTTAAAATTTTTATTATTTAATCTTATTTAGATTATAACATATTATTGGATGTAAATCATCAGACTAGGGTGCCATTTGTTTATGTCATTGATATTTCATTTTATATTGATGTAAGTGATGTAGCCACTCGACCCGTGCCCGAGTGGTTAGAGCAGCTGCTCTCCCTTGTGGAAGAACAATTGTCTTTATAGAGAGATTTAATCAAAATGTAATATTCTCTCTCGTTAAATGTGAATGGAGTAGACAATATTAATAAGGGTTAAAGTCCAAGTTTCTTTAATTGTATTACAATTGAGTGAAAATGTAGTTTTTCTCTTGCTAAATGTGAGTGGAGTAGGCATCCATCGAATATTAATGATGGTTAAAATATGAGTTAAAATCTGGGTTTCCTATGTTGTATTACAATCGAGTGAAAAGTAATCTTCTCTCTCACTAAATGTGAGTGGAGTATGCGTCATTCGAATATTAGTGAGGGTTAAAATTTGGACATTATTTCATAGAAATTAATATATACTAATTTTAACAATAGTCTAATTTATAAATATCAGTTAAAGTGTCGTATCATATAAGTTACAGTCTTGAGTAATAGTCTCACGCTAAAAAAAAAATAAAATTGATGTAGGTGAAGTAACTTAACCGGATTAGAGGAAATGTTGGTTGGGAATTGCGGAACTTGTGATAATAGGTAAGACTGTCGACTAGTTGAAGTGTGCGGAAATTTCATGTGTTGTCAAGACTTGGGAGGCTTAAGGTAATTGCTCAGCTGGGACAAAACTCAAATGGGTGTTGTTTGGATTATGATACCTCTCGTCATCTACTAAATCATCTCTTTCTTCAATATTTTGACTTCTTAGATCTTTCCACTTACACTGGTTACTTTCTTTGCTGTCAGGATTTTTTTAGGTATTCTTGGGGATGAGATTGTCGGTAGGGTGGCAAAATAAATTTACAAATTAAATTTGTGTTCAATCTTAAATAAATTGGGTTAACATTTGATATATTTGAATACAATTTGTTTATTGAACAAAAGTTATTAAATCCATTAATGGAAAAATTAAGTTAAATTTTTTTTTTGGGTGGTTTTAACAATTAAAATTCCTTTGCAAGCAAATCGTGCATTGGATCTAAATAGTAAAAAATTTGAGGATCCATGGCTAAAGATTTCAATAGGTTTCAATTATTTTTTTAATTAGAGAATTAGATAAGTGTTGATATCTCTTTGAATGTGGGTGGAGTAAATATATTTTCAATTTTAATGATGATAAAAATTCAAATCATATCATAATAAAATAAATATAAGATAATTTTAATAAATTTTTAATTATAAATATCGATAAATTTCTTATTGTAAAATTAAATATTAAGAAAAGCTAAAGAAAAAGCCATTTTGTACCCAACAATTTTTCTTTCGGCACAAAATGTCACACTTCTTACCCAAGCAGTCTGCTAAAAGAGATTAAATTATAAGACATGCAAAAGCTTTGAGTTTAATGGCTTATATAAAATTATCTTAAAAAAAAAATAATTGTTGATGACTTGAGAGGTTAACAAGTTGCCATTCAACGAAGGATTCCATATAAATGGTAATATCTTAAACCTCGGGGTGAAAATGATAATTTCACTAAACTTACAGCGTCGAATTTCTGTCGACACAACGTCGAAAACTCGAAAATAGCCCCAAAGCCCAAACAAGTTGCGACGATCGCTAAAGAGAACCAAATCAACAACGCCGCTGAAATCCTGCCGCACCGCACTCCGATAGCCACCAGCACAGCGCTGCAAGCAGTCACCGTCGACTGTGAGTTTAGTAACTGTTCTTTTTTTAAGATTTTTTATTCTTATATTTTGGTTTTAGGTAATCAGTTTTTCATACATTTATGTATAAATGGATGGTTGAAATAATAATCTAACTGAATAAAATTTTTATGATTAATAACATCAAATATGTTTAATTGATTTTTTTAAAAAATTCTGGAAACAAATGCTAATTAATATATTTTTTTTTTTTAACTGGCATGTATGCTTTTAGAGTGTGAGTGAACTGTCAAAAAGTAATTAAGCACAAAATCTGTAGATAAAGGCGCAAGATAAATCTGTTAGGGAAAAGAGAGCTTTTTTTTTTTTTTTGTAGCTTTCACTGAAATTTAATCTGTTTTGGGCTTAAATTGTTGGAACTGGTTGTGTTGTTTTTATGCTTGAATTTGTCCCTTTTTTTTCCTTCTTCCGATGGTTTGTGTGCAATCATTTTTTGAAAATCTAATTTAAAATTATTTTATCGGCTGTTTTCTATTTGTTTTCCATTTCTCAGCATGAAATGGTTTCTCTTGGTAATACAAGGGTATGACCGTTGAATTTTTCCCTTTTTTTTTTTTTTTTAGTGGTTGCAATAAGCTAATGAGGAGTTGAAATCTGCAGGGAATTGTATCAAGAAGGCTGGGAGTAGACAGTCACCATGAAATTCAGGTACGCCATGGTATGCTCGTCCAATCAGAACCGTAGTATGGAGGCTCATCATCTCCTCAAGAGACATGGCTTTGACGTTTCATCCTATGGTACTGGGGCTCACGTTAAGCTCCCTGGACCATCACTCAGAGAACCTAACGTCTATGAATTTGGTACTCCCTACAAACAGATGTTTGATGATCTCCGCCGCAAAGACCCCGAACTGTATCTTCTTTCTGCTTTAACTCAATTCAAGTTTTTAATTCATTATATATTTTATTTGAGAAATGGAACTTACTCTGGTTAGTTAATTGTCTTAGGTACAAGCGTAATGGTATTTTGCCAATGCTTAAAAGGAATATAGGCGTGAAAGCGGCGCCTCAACGTTGGCAAGATAATGCTCTGGATGGTCCGTTTGATATTATTTTTACTTTTGAAGAAAAGGTTTTCGACATGGTTGTTGAAGGTTGGCACTTACGATCTTCCCTTTCCTTTCTTTTTCGTCATCTCTATTTATATTGATAATTTAATGCACCATATGGATCAACTGAATGGATTTCTGTACTTGATGTTGCTGTTGTTTGTTTTAGTTGACGTTTATCGACAAGATTTCTTAGTAAAATATGTGAATGAAAATCTTTAGTTTATATAATGTGTAATGTGTACTCATTGAAGAGCATCCCGGCACCTTTTGGCCTATCCATCATTAAGTCAAAATATAATGAAAAGTCTTAGTTTTATGGTAAACTTTAGAAACAAATTATTAAAATGCTTTTATAGTTGACTGCAAAAATAATTCTCCAGCCCAAGAGCCAGAGGGACAATATTGTTTTTGGGAAATGTTATTGGTTATGATTTTAGGTTGTTGTGGTGGATTATAAGCATCAATTTTGGAAGTATAAGGTATATACGCCTCTAGCGTGGGAGAAATTAGTGTTAGGATCAGAAAACAACACGAGACAGTTCAGGAAACATACTAATGTGAAATTGATTGAATTGTGGTCTTTTGAATTGAAGAGCCAGACTATACTGGGTCATTTGTCTACAAGTGTGTACGGCAGGTCTAGAATACTTAAGGCTCTAGGATATAGCTGATGGAATATTAGAGTGCTAGAAAAAAGCAACAGTTTCTTGTTTCCTTAAGATTGTAAGGTTTGGTGTGCCATAATTTTGAACTCAACTTGCTAAGCAGGTTCGGGGTTTATATAGATAGCCAAATTAATAATTCTATAACAAGGCTGAGACTGAGGATTTTTAAGAGTCTATTAAGACTTCACTCCATTTGTCCATTTTAACTCTGTTGAAGGGATGGTTTCTAGGCTGGATCATTGAATCTAGATCCAGCAGGATGTTCTTGAAGTTTTTTCTAGTCTGACTTCTTTAGAATGGAAGCTATAACTAAATCCAGCGAAATATTTGGCTCTCTTTTAGTCGCTACATAATAAGTGATCATATCATTATTAAGTTGGTCAATCATCTAAAAGAACTGATTGAGAATTCCATTTTAACTCGGAGTAATAAAAAATTAATGAGTTCAGTCAATCATCTAGAAGAACTGATTGAAAATTCCATTTTCCATTGCTTTTCTTGCAGCATTTCCATAATATCCATCAGTTCTTTTATAGCTTCTAGCTCTTTGTAAAACTCTATGAAAGGAACCTTTCAAGGGGTGGGAAAAAATTATCAGAGCTGAAATGACTGAATGGTTGGGTTTTAACAGAGAGTTCGGTTCTTTTTGGTTAATCTGATGTTGGTTCCCCAGAACTCCAACCAAAACTTAAAATAGTTATAACTGGCTCTAAACCAACTTATAAACTGACCGGTTGATTTCTGTAAAGTGGTTCAAGAAACCATGAAGCATTCGGCTTTCTGTTCAGCTTGGCTTGCTGAAAAAAGCAAATGAACCACTGTTTGTCAACCCCTGCTTACTGGATAGACTGTATAACTGAGAAGAGGTTGGAGCGTAAGTGTGTCCTTTGTACTTATTGATGCTACTCTGATGGGATTGATCCATAACTTTGATTTTCTCACTATTTTTAGCATGTTGCTTAATTGTAATAATTAGTTAAGCACATTCAGTTTCACTTCTACATAACTTCTGCAGAATTCTTCTCCTGATCTCTAAATCCTGCAGTCTCTGCATAAATCTCTGACCTCAACAATACCATATATTGATGGTTAATAGTTACTTGGTCTGTGATTTTGGCAGCAGTTCGTGTCATCATTTGATCAGCATTGATGTAGGAACTTGATCATTTATCTTAGAAGCATTGCAATCAACCGGGCCTATGTAATTGATTTGGCACGAAACAAATTCCCAATGGGTTTAAGGAATTTATTTAGAGCTTGTTGTTACGGGCCGCATGATTCCAGCCCGCAATGGCCCAAGAGAATGAGCCAAGATGTGCTAGCTTGGCCCGATTCTAGAACATTCTAGCAAACTCTAGCACTTTTGTACATAGCCTAGATTTGTGACACTTGTACGGTCTAGGTTTAGACACATGTACATAGAATTCTCTAGAACTAGCCAAGCTTTGCTATAAATAGAGATGAGCTCTAAGCATTGTAATCATCCAAGCAAAGCATCAAACACTTGTAAGCTCTCTTGTAAGTTTCTCTTGAGTAATACAATTTCCGCATTTGGCTACATTGCTCGCTAGCTTCTCCTTCTCTTTAGCATTTCGGGAACCTCTTGGCTTAGCTATCGAGAAGCGCAAAGGCTTACTTAGCAACATCCCGACAAGGTTGTCTAAGTGCCGCACGGGTTTGCTGCGCAAAACACCCATCCCGTGACATTGTGCTATCCTATCCAATATGTTTTGATCATGATAACAAACTAGGATATTCCTTCATTTGAGTAACAACTGATGAAGCTTCTCTGAAGTCCATACCTGAGAATTCTGCCTTGCTTTTCTCTGCCTTTTTAAGTATCTACTACACCAAATGGCAAATCCACTGGGATAATAAAAAATTGCTGAATCCAGAGGGAGTTGCCAATCCGACTACCTTTACAAATTCTCACGATTAGTAAGTGATATTTTTTAGTAATTTGTGGGAACATTAATTTTTCAAAGATGCTTTCCAACTCATCCCATGAATATTTTTGGCTCTCATAGAGACTTTTTCCTTGAAGCTTCTTGTTCAAATTAATTACAAGAGCTTTTTGTTTAGTAGTTTTAGACCTTCGAGACAGTGTTCATATATGAGTTTGGTGAAAGCTGTGAGAGCCACATTGTAAAGCAATTTCTTCTTAAAAAGTCATAAATGTTGGCTAATTTCTTAAAAAGTAACTTATTTTCTATTTCCATAGACTTGTATGGTTGTTTGATTTTTGTGTTATATGATGCAGATCTCAATACTCGAGAACAGCCTCTTATGAAAACTGTTCTGGTGATCAACTTGGAGGTGAAAGATAACCACGAGGAGGCAGCCATTGGAGCACGACTTACTTTTGATCTGTGCCAGGAGGTATGTCTCTTGTTATGTTTCATAGTATCACTAGTCTATCATTTATAACATCGTTGTACTTTTACTGGTTTATGTATAGATCGAAGCAGCTGAATCATGGGAGGAGTCTATTGATGACATAATAGCTGCATTTGAGAAACGGCACCGTCGAAAACTCTTGTATAGCATATCTTTCTATTGACGACATCTATATACTCTAATAGGATGACTCGTCTTTTCCAACCTTGAGTTCTAATTTCGCAAGGTCACCGAATCTCTTGACTTCAGGCCCACCCTTCCCCATTTAAGTTTTAACACCTCGACTTCAACTATAAGAAAAAAGAATACCTTAATGAAGTTTGGATGATTTTGGGTGGGTACTAGTTGGCTCAACTAGCAAGATATTGGGGGATGCCGTAGAAGGTTTCAAACCGGCTTACAAGTGTTGATAGGTTGTTGGTTTACATTTATGTGTTATTAATATTTTTTCTTTTATTTTTTTAAAAGAAAAAGATAAATTTTGGTTTCATTACATGTGCTGTCTATTTGAAGTCATTTGACGGGCAATGCGCTCAATAATTATCCATATTTGATTCATTATACCATTACGTTGTTTAAGCAGTCATTACCTTGAGGGTTTTAATTTCTTTAACGGTAATAAACCTCAAATTCTGCAAAATTGTTTTGCAGCTTGAACCTTATCATAATTGATGCCATGACATTGGTCAAGAATACAAATGCCCACAGAAACTTGATGGGTTTGTTTAAAATTTTAAAATACTAGTAAATGGAAAATCTATTACTTCTGATAAGTTGGTGAGTTAAATACTTTGGAGATATCATTGAACTAACACTTAAATAACATGTTTACGTAGGTGAAAACTGATTAATTCTGGGTTTTAAGTAAATTCCGGTTATTGGTGCTTTGGTCATTTAGCCACCTTCATCTCTAAGGAGCTACCTTCAAACTCATTTTTTGGACTTTTTTAGTAAACTTAATAAACCATTCTTATCTATTACGTTCACTCATTTCTTTTTTACGCAGCTGATGTAGCAAAATACAATTAGTTAAGTTTATACTTTAGGTCTACTTAATTTTCTGGTTGAGATGTTGGATGCTTTGATCTTGAAGTTATTGATCAGTTTTATACATTAGATACTCATAAAGGAAATTTTGTTATTATTAACGTATTTTCATGTTTGATATTGCTTGATGAATATTTTTTTATCGGAGAAATGTTGTGTTGGTATCAATGGAAAGTAGCAAAGGAAAAGTAGATTACAATAGAAATGGCTGGAATTGGATTGAGTACATAGGATAGGTCCTCATCTCATGTGGAATAAGAATGAATATGTATGGAACTGCCATGGATGATTAAATTTAGTGTGGAGCTGAGCCTGTGATTAATCCCTTGCGCTTAGTTCTATGCTTATCTTTGTATGTCTTAAGGTTGTTCACCAGTTTGTGCTGAGAGCTGATTGGATTCTCTGTCTTGTGTACGGAATTTATTGTATGTTTCCACTTGAACATGAAACTCAGCTTCTTTACGCATGCATGGTTTGGTTTATGAGTAACAGCAAATTAAGATATTTCGCAAAAACAGACTGCAATTTTGGTGCTACAAGAGCTTTCTTTTCTGGTGATCCCCAACGATAGAAACAATCATTTTTGGATACAGCAGTGATTGAAAGTAACATGATGCACCAAAAAATTATAAGAGCTTCCATTTCTCATGGTAGCTTTCTTCATGGATTAGGTTTCTTTCCTGCTGGAAGCTGTGGCAATCGATTAAGAAAGGAACATATGGTGAGGTCTGAGGTGACTGGCTTTTAGGTGGTGTTTTATTTTAGATTTTTTTTTTTTTTTTACCAAATAATTGTTGAGTGACATTCTCTCCCAACTTTCGAACTACAGTTGCAAGTGTGATATTACGACAATCGATATACCAAAGCATAGCGTCAAGTGATTGTATGCCTACTTATTTCATTGTTGGATGATGACTAATACGAGCTATGTGTTTATTACATTAGTTTGTACGCTAGTTTGAATACAAACTTTATGTGTGAAATCTTTCAAGCAATAATTTTGGAATTTCTTAATGACCAAAAAGACTTTAAGAAAGAGAGAGAGAAAAAAAAAAAAAAAGCCCAAACTAAAGGCTGAAATTATGGGGTGTGATTTTGTATGAATTATTCCGCCCACCAAGAGACTCTACAATAAAATTGCCGGTGGCAAGGCGTATGTTATGTCACACACAATTATTCTAAAGTGTAAAGGCTATGGCAGAAAGTAAAATAAATTAAAAAATTAAATGAATCTTGTTTCATTCATTGGTTCCTTTTTCAGACTCTATGAGAAGATCTTCGTTAATTAGAGATGGAAAAAAAGTCTGGTCTTAATTTTAGTCCGATTAATCTGGTCTCTAATTTTTATGGTTTTAGCTTAAATTTAAGGGTTCGGGCTTTATATAGTCTGGTTCTGGCTTTAAAAAAAAATTAAATATATGTCCATAAGTATTTGAGTAATTTTTTTTTCTTCATGTTAGATTTTGAATTGTCATTTTTAAACTAAAGAACTTCTTGTTTAAATTGTGTAATCGAATTATATGTTTTTATTTGTTTGTTAAATTAATAAACTCTTTAGTTGGATTATTGAATTAAATTGTATTTTTATTTGAATTAGATCTAATTTTTGTTTGTGTTTAATTATTTATATAATTTATGGTAAAGATGTTAATTAGAATAATTTTTATATTTATGTTATTTTAATAAGGTTTTAAAGTTTTTAAATATTAATATATTATGATATTTTAAATTGGAATTATTTAAATATTAAAAAAGAATTGATCGGGCCCGGATAAAGTCCGAGCTTAGCCTTGACCCTATTAGGGTTGGGCTTGGTCCGGCCCTAATTTTGAACATTCAGACTTTTATAGGGCTCGGACTTATGTTTGTAATATCGAGTCCGAGCTCGGCCATGAGCCCTATCTCGGCCGATCAGTTGCCATCCCTACCACTAACATTCGCAAACATGAGTTAAAATTTTATTTGACCATTTATTAGGTTATTTTTCTACTCAATACATTGTAGCTTTTCTCATATATGAGTGGCGTGGTATTTCATTAATTATTTTTTTCCTTTTTCAGAAGCTTCATTGTATCATTTTGATTTGCAATAAAGTCAATATAATAAATTAATAATAGCTACAGAACGTGAAACTTATTAGCGTTATGAAATTTGGCCGTATGCCTGCTAGTCACGTGACATATTTTGTTTTTTTATAAATTTTTGGCGAATTTATGAAACTGACTCACTAATTACATAAACATATAAAATATTGTCAGCATCGCATCCAATCCAATTCCCAATTTTGTTTTGTTCTCTCCAACGGTCCAATTTTGCAATAACACGCCCAGTTGCCCGTAAAGTCATTTAAATACTCTTCTGACAAATAATCACATGCTTGACATGTGCATTTCGATCCCAAGCTCTATAAGAAAAAAGAGAATGGTATTTGTAGCCCCCAATTTCATTGAACCCGAATTTGTCGAATTCTTTTTTTGTTTGGCAACGGATGATAGTCTATCTCTTGATTTTGGTTTGATTTCAACAGAAAATATTAATTTTAAATTTTGTAAAACACAGATTCATTTTTTTTACATCAGCATTAAATTTTGGTAACTGGGTATTTTTAACTTTTTAATCTCTTTTCGTATTTCCATTAAATAAAAAGAGGGGAGGGGGGGGGAGCATTAAAGAGAAACGAAATATTAGGAAAATTCTTAAATTATATAAAATAAAAGGTCATTTGTGAACCAATAATGTATCAAAATCTGCGGACAAAAATGTCTTTTGCACAAAATTTCGCCGCCAATGCGAGCTTCGAGACCTTGATTAGCGCTATTTGTTTACTTCCCCAATCTATGCAACGTTCATTTATACGATCAATCGGCTCCCAATATTTTTACCCACACTCTCTACCGCCTAAGGAGTCTTTAATGTTTAATGTAATCACACACACACACACCCACACACACGTGTTCTCTTAATTTTATTCTCTTAATTTTATTATAATTTCTTTTTTCTGTAGAATGTATTAATTTTTATTAATTATTTTATTATTCAATTAAAATGGAGGGTGATCAAAGCATAGAGAGATGATGACGTGGCAGCTGTAATTGCAACATTTTGATAGTGATGTGGTGTTGTGTTGCTTCGTTGGGCTTCTATTTGTTATCCCAAAAATCATTTTTAAGAAGAAAATTGATGCGTAAATTATTGACTAACTCCACATCATAGCGTGTGGCACATAGTTAATTGACTCTTGTAAGCTTTGAAAACTACATTAATGTACACCATTCAAAATAAAACTACCATTCTTGCACCATTAACAAAGAAATCCTCCCTTTTAAAGTGTAGAAAAAGTATCTGCAAAGCTACCGGACTTGTATGTAATCGAGTGGTAACCGAAAATCCACGTCTTTGGCGTGGATTCAAGCCCTAAGGAAGTTTATTTTTCTAAATTTTAATAACGGATAATAATCTTTTTATATATTTTATGAAAAAAGACCACTACGTTAAAACTTAGTATAAGTGTATGTTATATGAAAAGATAAAATTTATGTATTAATGCTTGGCAGGTTTTTAGGATGAATTATAAAATGTAAATCCTAGATTGTAATGTATAAGTTGAATAAAAATAACGATATATATGTAGTCAAGTGAAAATATCACTAAAATATAAAAAACATAAATTTTAACATATTAAAAACAATGTTATTTTGTCTGTTTTGTGTATTAAAAAATATATATTTTTATTTATTAATAAAATTCGTACTGCATAATAATTATATTATTATATGAAAAATTATTTAAAAATATTTTTTACTAACTCTATTAAACCGCATAGCTTAACCGCGTATTTAGATAAATAAAAAATTAAGGTGTTCACATAAGAGAAGATATTATATATATATATATATAATAATTCTTTATTGAAAATATTCTCATTTTAATAAAATAAAAGTATCACTAGCAGACAAAGAATATATTTCAATATATTTATAAATAAAAAAAATTATTTCTAATATATTAAAATTTATATTTTTTTATATTTTAGTATCTACTTGTATTTTAACAAAGTGAGTATATATTATGACTATATATATATATATATATATAACATATTTGTGAACTATGATACACGACATGTGGCATCTATAATGCAACAGCAAATGGTGCTTTTTTTATTTTAATTTATATGTACAACATATAATATAAAAATTAATGTTCCTTGGATAAACAATTTACTTTATCTCTACTTTATTTATTTTTTTTGGTTTATGCTATCTTTATTGAGTTCAACTTGGATTTCATAAATTATAAATTATTTATTTTTTGTCCAAGGCATTGGAACCTCGTCACCAAAAAGAGAATTGAACAATTAATTCAATTTTAATCAAAACTGGGGGAGCTTCGTTCGATGTTAGACAGCGATCACCAACCGCGTCAGTTGCTGGCAAATGGCATGGATCATTATATCTCTTCCACGCGCTTCGACCGCGCGTGGGTCAATATTTTCCAAAACCCCACAAAATAAATTTGAAAAATTCCTGTTTTTTCAGTCATGTGATCAAATACTGAAGGAAAAAACGTTTGCCAATTGGGTGGTACTGGTCCATTGTTCTTGTACCAGTTCTGTAGTGCAGAGTGTATTTGGGGTGGTAATGAGTATTTGTTGTTCACTTCAATATCAAATAAAATAGTGATTTGCAAAGCTTTATCACTTACACCTCCCTATTGGTTTTGAGTTTGTCAAACAAGTCCATTGATTGTGTCTGATCTGACCTCACTTCCTCTTGACATTGTGTAGTTGGCAATAATGACTTTTTACATATAGAAAAGAATCCGAATTCAGTTGAGATAAGATAACTATCATGAGTGGGTTTAAGAAGATATTTGTTTTAGAGAATGACGCTAGTATCTCTGATTTGAAATTTTTTTACATTAAACACGTGTTTGGTAACTTATTTTTTAAAATAACATTAGAGAATTAAAACAACATAGATGTGTTTAGTAGTATGATATGAAAGGTTAATAAATAGAATGATACATCATTGTGTATATAGTATAAGATAATAATCATATTATTCTCTATGAAACTCAAACAATTTGAGTGTACAATGGAAGTCTCGCTTGCAGCCCATTAATCTAAGTAAGAGTTAAAACAATAAACTATCAAAGTATAATCAAAGGATACAAAATGTAAACACAAAAATTTTACGTGGTTTAGTAGTTGTGTTACTCATGCATCTAAACCAAGCAATTTGAGGATTTTACTAAATTTACTTTATGCTTCCCACTAAATTTACTTGTTTTAGAGAATAAAAATTGCATCTTCGATTTAAATTATTTAGCATTAAATACGTGTTTAGTAGTTTATTTTTGAAAAAAGTAATAGAGAATCAAAATAACATATATATGTTTAGTAGTATATATATTATGAAAAATTAATAAATAAGATGATACATCAATATGTACATAATTTAAGATAATAATATTTTTATTCTTTATAAGACTCACGTGATTCGACTGTATGGTAAAAATCTTACTTGCAATATGTACATTAGCTCACATTATTTATACTTCTAAACTAAAATGAGTTGAAGATTCCACTAAATTTATTTTATGCTTCCCAAATCTCAAATCTTTAATTTACTTTCAAAGTGTCAATAGATCGGTACCCACACTACTTTTAAAAGTAGTAGTGGTGACATACTGACATGCACATTTTGACTGCTTGGGCTTCTAAGGAGAATGACATTGACAATGAATTTCAGAATCCACACGGTGAGTTATTTTATTAACTAAATCTTGAGGGACATCCATGTAAATTATCAAAAGTACAGTTGGCGTATCCGTGGCAGATGCAAGGAAGGAGAGAACTTTGACAACTTGCTTACACATTAGGCACATTCAAAAGGCGCGTTGAGTGCCCAATAGGCCAATACTACGTCGTTTAAAATGCAAAGCAAGTACGCAAACCCCCATTATTTGACTGTGACCGAAGAAAAATTATTAGGCTGCTGCTGATTTAGCGTCGTTTGACAGCCTCTCACGCGCACGACAAAACACAGTACACACGCACATTGCACATTCTGATAACAATAAAGAACATATCATAACACACATACATACCATTTACTATAAAGTTGCCTTGGCTTGGCTTCTCTCTCTGTTCATAGTTTCTTTCTTTTTTCTTCCTCGTAAACTTAGCCAGACCATCTCTCTCTCTTTCTTCCTTGGAGGAGTTGCCACTTGGGGACGTTCGTTTGAAAGCTTATCACAGAAGAATAAGCTGAAGAAAGGTTTATGGGGCGATGTTACTACCAGCGTTACCTCAAGTTGAAGAAAGCGATGCAACAGATACCCTTTCGAGAACATTTTGTTAATGATGATGATGATGATGATGGTGATGATGAGGAGCAGTCTCGAGCTGGGGCTGCTGCTCTTGTTGTTGTTTGTGCAGCACCTAGTTATCATAACAAGAGAAGCAGCAGTACCATCAGCAGGCCAAAGCTTCTCTCTCTTTTCTTTCTTTCCCTTCTTTCTTGCACCTTCATCTTGGCTCCTCATACTTTCTCTCTCTCCTGTAAGCCAGCTTTTTCTCTCTATCTTTCTTGGGTTCTTTTCTTTTCTTGTTTTGTTCTGTTTTCTCTGTTTTTTTTTTTCTGTTTGTTTCTTGATGTTTTTTGTTGTTTCTTTATTAAAAGCTTTTGCAGATTCTTTTGGTGCTGAAGATGAAGGACTTGTTGCTGCTGATGTAAATGCTCCTTTGTGTTCTTCAATCTCTAATGGTTAGTCCTTCATATTCTCTGTCTCTCTTTCTCTTTGAAAGTAAAAATAATTATTTTTTTTTGGGTGTAGTTTGGTCAATGTTTTGTGAAATTTCCCCTTACTCAATTTGGTAGCTGAAAAATGTTAGATTTTTATCCTTTTATTGTTTTAAGTGAATGTCTAAGTTCTTGGTATGTGTTTCCATATTGATATTGATGTTGGTGTTTCCCAATTTTGTTTGTATAAATTTGGTGAACAATTTATTTATTTTATTTTGTTGTGGGTTCTACAGGGACTATATGTTGTGATAGAAGCAGTATTCGTACTGATGTATGTGTCATGAAAGGGGATGTGAGAACAAACTCTGCTTCCTCTTCAATATTTCTCTACAAAAACACCAATGGCTTCGTCAACTATGTTTCAAGCATGCTTGAAGAGGAGGAACTGCAGCACGAAAAGATCAGACCGTATACACGAAAATGGGAAACAAGTGTAATGGACACCATTGATGAATTAGACCTTGTTGTGAAGAAAGAAAATGCAACAGCCAACCATCATTGTGATGTTGTGCATGATGTCCCAGCTGTGTTTTTCTCAACCGGGGGCTATACGGGTAATGTTTATCATGAATTTAATGATGGAATTTTGCCATTGTATATTACTTCTCAGCATTTGAAGAAGAAGGTCGTGTTTGTCATTCTTGAATATCATAATTGGTGGATTATGAAGTATGGCGATATTCTGTCACATCTATCAGATTATCCAGCTATAGATTTTAGTGGAGACAAGAGAATTCATTGCTTTCCAGAAGCCATTGTTGGTCTAAGAATCCACGATGAGCTCACTGTGGATCCTTCATTAATGCGGGGAAATAAGACTATAGTTGACTTCAGAAATGTTCTAGATCGAGCTTACTGGCCTAGAATAAGGGGTTTGATACAGGATGAGGAAAGAGAAGCACGAGAAAAACTAAGAGAGAAACTTTCTCTTTCTCCATCATCAGAACCCTTGTTCAAAATTGTAAAGGAAGTGCAAGGAGATCAATTCAAGAAACCAAAATTGGTCATTTTGTCCAGATGCGGGTCTAGAGCAATAACTAATGAGAATTTGTTGGTGAAAATGGCAGAGGACATTGGATTTCGAGTTCAAGTTGTAAGGCCTGATCGAACATCTGAGTTGGCAAAGATTTATCGGGCACTTAACTCAAGTGATGTCATGGTTGGTGTCCATGGTGCTGCCATGACTCATTTTCTGTTCATGAAGCCTGGCTCTGTGTTTATTCAGGTTATTCCCCTTGGAACTGATTGGGCAGCAGAGACATACTATGGAGAACCGGCAAGAAAACTTGGTTTGAAATATATTGGCTATACCATTCTTCCTAGAGAAAGCTCGTTATATGACCAATATGATAAAAATGATCCTGTTCTTAGAGATCCTACAAGTGTGAATGAAAAGGGATGGCAATACACAAAGACAATCTATCTTGATGGCCAAAATGTGAGAATAAACCTACGAAGATTTCAGAAGCGGTTGGTTCGTGCTTATGATTATTCTATCAATAGAATCAACCAGAACAGTCATCACCAGTCACAGTAATAGAATGTGGTTAGATGTTAATATTCTTTTTCCTTCATCACTGGTTAATTGGATGCTTGTAGATTGGCGGGAACACTGTAACCAGTTACATTTTTGTGTAAAAGCCATTGATGTTGCTTATTGATTTGTACATTTAGCAGTAAAAAAGATTGAAAAAAAAAACTGATTTGGTAAATACTAGGATGCTTGAAGCAGCTGCTTTGATACTTGTAAGACTTAGATTGACAGACAATATTTCGACTGTAATGAATCCTTTTACTGTACTTCAGATTTTCTTACATTCTCCTGATATCCATGAGATACCTCTTATTCTGATTCTTAATCCAAAGTGACGATATTTCTGTCTTATCATGAGATAAGATGCAGATATCCATACGCTGATGATGGACTTTCTTGGCAGTCTTGATCAAAAGTTCTTTGTGTCATGAAGTAATATGCTGCTCTAGCATGCTTCGTTTGTAATGTTAGCATTTGTAGAAGAAGATACAACTTCACTTCTTTGCTTTAACTCATGTAATTTTTTTGGCTACAGCAGGGATTACATACCCTTCCTATTGGTTTTCCAGAATTTTTCATATATAATTGCAATGGATTGAACTCGTATTCATTTTATGAATTTTGTATGTTGTTCTTTTGCTTCGCATGTCAATAGATGCCATTTTATTTTTCACTTTGTATGTTAGATGTTTTATAATCTTTTGTTGGAAACTTGAGTATATTGTGTTCCAAATTTCTTGGCCCCATGTCTACTAATTGTCATTTCTTGTGATGCCAAACTAAAACATGGATTCTAGGTCTTTTTGAATTGGCAACAATATTATTGATATGCTTATTAAATGCAGGAGGCATGGTTGGCAGTTAGCATGTGCTAGGCTTTTTAACATTTTGACTTCATAAGTTAATTGATCTAGATTTGTTGTTTCCATGTGACATTTCTCAATCATTTAACTCTTTTAACATCTTTTATTACTTCAGTTTTTGCGTGGTTGCTTGCTACCGCGAAGGCTCCATTGCTTTGCGGATTACTTTCAGCTAGATGTTACTTTGACATGCAAACTTGTGATTTTCTCATTTTTCATTTGAAAAATTTAGTTGCATTTATAGTGTTAAAAATGGGAACTTTGTGTCCTCTTTGCTGCAACTTTCAGAATCCATGAGGAATTCAAGTGGTCCTCATAATTATGACTGCCCCTGCCAAGAGATTGTCATTATTGTACAAATAATGATTCATGTGAAGATGCTCAGTAGCAAGAATATTATTATTGTACAAATAATTCAGGAAAGTATGGGGAAGATCTTATCACCTACTTTATTGGTGGGCCCTGAAAAATCTTGCAAAACTTAACTGCAAATTCTCTGAGGCATTGAAAGAATTTGTTTCCACATATGAAGTAAAGCATTTATTTCCAGGATAAATTTTAATAGGGGAAATTTTTTTTGTTTATGATACGAATTTGTAGTTACAGTTTTAGTGGCCCTGACGTGGTGGTGTTAGCAAATTGGCAAACAGAAGCAACTAATGTTTCAACAAGAAATGAATGTGATGAAAGCAGCGGAACTCCATAATAGAACAATCTGTCATTCTACTTCAATCTACACGAAGATTTTCTTGTTGCTCGATCTGCTGGCCTGTCAACTCTGGGTTTGTCTATTTTGGAGTGTGTCTAGCTCAAATGTCAGCAAAGCAGTATGCTTCGAGTTGATGCACTACTGCAGTCCTTTTAAGCAGAAGGGTAGAACTACATCCAGCGCTTTGTAGTCAGCATTGATGGGCGGATTGGGGGCGGTGTCTTGGCATTCCTATAGTCATTTGCATCTGCAAAAAACAATACAAGGAAGAAACTCATATCATGAGACAGTTGCATAAAATGAGGCAAAAAAATTACAACAGTTTTGTGCCGGAGTTACTTGCTTGATTCAGTTGGCTTCCCTCCAAGAGAAGATCTGCGAGACCTATCTGACCCTGAAGTTTCAGTTTCAGTAAGTGATTGCCTTCTCAGGGACCTTGCACTGGTTCTAACCGGGGAGTTTCCATCATTGATTATGCCAGCACCTTTGGTGGATAAAATCAAGTTTTGTTGGTTCCTGTAATTTTTACAGCCACAAATTATGATTAAAAATAAATTTTTTGGATAATGGCCCAATATAATTACATCTTCAGGTAATGATTAAAATTTTAAAATATATGATATGCTGGAAAGATGGCACAAACAAATATTTGCATAGTAATCCAGTACTCCGAGATATAGTGCTGATCCTTGAGAAATGTTTATCAACCAAGTAGAAATTATGATAAGATGTACAATTTACCTAACGTTGCCATATGGTTATTTTAGAAATTAAGTCACAGGTATCACATACCTCTTTTCAGAGCCGTTGATCAGTTTTCCGATGGTTCGAAGGGATTTCCTTATTTGGGATCCTTTTCCATTCGTGGTCCGAGGTTCTGTGGAAAGAGTTAGTTCGCCTTGCTTCTCAATCTGAACCTCATTTCTGGCAAATATCGGTGGCTCAGGTGTAATCGGTAGCTGAAGAGATGAAATCAGGGGTCTATTAGCAGATTTTACTGCCCCTTTTCTATGGGAAAAATTAGGACTTTTATGAGCGTTATTATGATGATTAGCATTGACGATGAAACCATCATTGCCGCTACAATGCTCGTATGGCTTAGAAACTGCTTCAGCATCTAGGAACTGACCAAATTTCTGTCTTGAAGCAGACCCAAGTTTCAGGGGCTTGCTTACGTTATCAGATACTTTTACCTTAATGTTCTCCTTGATACCATATCTTGGACCTTCCAAACTTAATCTTCGTGCACGAGTTGGGACTGAAGGGGTTTTTGTGCCCTTTTTGTCTTGACAATTCATCACTTTCTCAGTCTTCACTGCACTAACACTCTCAATGCTCAGTCTTCGGGTACGAGGAGGAGTTCGCTCAGTCAGTGCTATCGCTTTCTGAGCTTCCTTATTTGCCAATGCTTTTTTGAGGCTCTCAATCTGAAAGATTTTAAAACATAAAAATCAATAAATAAATTTGTGTACCCCTAAACCCTAAACCCCTAAAACTATTTGGCCCATCAACTCGTATCAATTAGTAAATTAGAGATAATATCGCACAAAACCATGCAATTCTATGTAAAACAAAACTTTTCAGAAAAGGATTTGTTTGCTTAGATATTTAGTAAGAAATTCCAGAAATTAAGGAAAGGAAAAAAAAAATAATGTAACAAGAATCTAGTTAGGTGTTCAAAAATAAAAAATGAACAATTTCAGATGAAGGTAAAGATTCAAAAAAGAGTAAATTAAATCGATATGTTCACCTGTTCCTTGAGCTGCATAACCTCATTGCTCTCTTTGTTCACTCGTGCAGCACCAATCTCAACAGTTGAAACCCTTTGAGCAAACTTCAATGTACTGAGTGTTTCCCCAAAAGAATCCACTTCTGGACTCACATGTGCAAACATTAATGTTTTAGCATGTCCACCTGAAGTATGATGGTTTCATAAGGAGAATTTGGTAAGTACACACCTCATTTCGAATGTAATCAAGGAAATGTCTACACACAAGAATAAGATCTATAAACATTGTAATGTTACCAATCACATTTGGCTGCCTCACAGTTTACAGAGGAGCTTTCAGCATAAATGAATGAACAAAAGGAATGTGAAAAAACATTAATCTTTTTCACCATTTTGGATACACACAGTACCTCCTCACCCTAACAGATGCATCATGTCCATGCGACAAGTTACAAATTCACAATATTCTAAGGAGAAAGGACTGGAGGCTTTATGAAAAGGTGACATGTAAGCATTTAATTACCTAAGGAGTCTTGCAAGAGAAGAGTGAGTTTGCTGTTACGGTAAGGAATGTGAGAGTTCTTCTGAGCCAAGGCTGTGATCACATCTCCTAGACAAGAAAGAGACTTGTTGATATACTGAGCCTCCTTTAGCCTATCACCTGTAACTTCTGATTTGTCCACCCTTTCGCTGCCTGCAAGATCTACTAAATGCAGGCAACTACGAAGAATGCTTCCAGATGTATCTTTACCATGGACATGTATTGTCAAGACACTGCAGATACATGTCAAATAACCCCATCAATTTTCGGAGAAATCTTCAATCTAAACTTGTACTTAATGTTTCATATGTTCTAAAAAAATTGACTTTTTCAACAAATACAATAAGATGGGCTAAACAATTAGCAC
Source organism: Murraya koenigii (assembly GCA_025617385.1). Classification (NCBI taxonomy): domain Eukaryota; kingdom Viridiplantae; phylum Streptophyta; class Magnoliopsida; order Sapindales; family Rutaceae; genus Murraya; species Murraya koenigii. The sequence goes on from CM046818.1 coordinate 19,567,372, forward strand.
AGCTTGTTGCCGAAAACTGACCTGTGGGAGCGACTGCTTCTGTTGTTGATTGCTGTAGAACTGACAACACGATTCACCTCACCAAGTTTCATCAGCTGAAGAACATCAGCTGTAGACTTCACAGAATGCATGGTAGCATCTGGAAGATTCAACCCATTTTCACTAGAACAACTCCGTATCTCTAATTTGATTATAGTTAAGGATACAAGATGTTGCATTTGCATATATATATATATATATATTTAAAAATAGAAACAAACTTTCCTGTCTAAAGTTTTATATATGAACACCCTTAACAGAACAAAAAATATTCCTACAAGGTAGAAGATGAAATATAAAGGATATTTGGTATTTGATGAATCTTCTACGAGAAGGTCTCGTACTTGTTCATTATATATCTCTATCATTTGAACATGAATGTCATAATTTATGATGTCCTTCCTTGTACTAGATATCTGAAATAGATCTTCCAGAGCCAAATAATTAATCCCCCTATCCTTTTTCAATCCTCCTGAAGGACCACTCTGTCACAAAAGCCATACTTCAGCTGAAAATAACTTGGGAATATGTAGAAAACCTAAAGACAATATTTTGTGTTGTGCAGATGGAAAATGCATTGCCAAATCATTAGATATTCAAAACAAATCAAATGAGCTTAGTGGAATTCTAGAAAATTTGAACCGCTGAAACAATGTCTGACAAGGATCTTACCATGGTATGCGTTTTCCCAGATCCAGTTTGGCCATATGCAAAAATGCATACATTATAACCATCCATTACAGATCTTATTAATGGTTGAGTGTCCTTAAATACATCATCTGAAAACAAAGAGTGGTATTCGAAATCAATCAGAGGCACATACAAAACTATGCAATATTGTATTGCAGTAAGCCATCCTCTCCAATAAATTTCAGTAATAGATTAATATTAAGTTTTACCTTGTGTTGCAGTTGGACCAAACACATGATTGAACTGAAATACTTTTCTTCCTTCCTTTCGGGGCTTTAATGGGTCCAAAATCACTAGTGAGCCATCTTCTCCAATAAATTCTATCACATTTTTTGTTTCAGCTCTGGAGGCAGGCCTGACTCTGCAGTAAACTCGTATATTGCCTGAAGAAAATCTCAACCCAGTACATAATGAATAGATTTGGCATTACATCATTTTTTTTCTGAAATTGACATTACATCATCAGTGCTTCTAAACAAAGCAATGTTTCATTAAAATAATCAAGAAGGGTTACATAAGGATAGTTTTTGGTACCTTTCAAGTCTTGAACCATATTGTATAGCTTCCTGTTCTCATTCACCACTCTGTGATACCCAAGAGCAGCAGAGGACATCTCCTGCACCTGACTACCTGAAACCATGCAAATTGCCAGAAATGAGCACCTTTTAACTTCCAAAAATATTTAAAACTTGGAAGACAATATTGATGTGCATATAAAGACAGGAAACCATCACAGAAAAATGGCTTCCTAACATCAATTCACCTTTGTCATAGACAAGGAATTATGGAAACAAAATCTGAAGTAATATGGTCTCAGATATACAGGACAAAGATATCAGATGAGAAAGCTCAAAACATAACTGTAGCATTATCTGGACAATAGTACTAAAGGAGTCCAGCCTATATTTATTGTAGATATACATGTTTGATAGAGATTATGAGAATGTGATAAATAATAAAAATTAGGAAAGTATGTTTGTTTTTACACTTAAGGTCCTTTTAGTATAGAACATACCGAGGTCTTCCAAATCACAAAGCAGCTGCAACTCCATGTCTTTGAACTCTTTCTTTGTTCTTGATAACAAATCCTTAAGATCCTGAAAGAATTAAGAACAAAATGAGAAGAATATAGAACAAGTTCTCATTACATAGAAAATTGAGGCGGTTATTTATATCATTCAATATTTAACATCTTCCTTTATCACCAATGTGTGCTGGCCAAGAACTTCTTTCAAAAGAAGAAATGATCAAATAAATAAGCAAAAGATACACAAAATAATTGAAGAAAGAAGAAAAATTTAGGTTCATTAAGATTACGGTGCAGCACTGTACTGGCCAAACAGCAAGCTTTGAGCATAGGTCTCTTGCCCAAAAATGAAAAAGAATGTGTAGTACTTTCCTACTCTAATAACAGGGCAAAAGTGAAATAAAATAAAATAAAAAACCAAACACCACAGAGGCCATGTTCTTTGCTGTTAAATCAATAATGCTTATTCAGGTGAATCATATTTCTGAAAACATTTCATCATAAGGGCATTCTAATGAACGTAAGTTAATGCTGAACAGCCAAGAAAATATAATATCAAGCATTCTAAAAGAGATTACAAGCAAAACATATATGCCAACTTTGTTATCTTTGGAATGCTATTTTCTACGGAAGTACAATTTCATACAGATTAACCTAGACTATGACAATTCAAGCAAAAAATGAAGTTCATGCTAAAACACCACTTACCACAAGTTCTTTTTCTTGCAGTTGAAGTAACTGCAGGTGCTTGCAGTTACCTTTCATCAAGCAAGCTCTGCAACACTGTAAAAGAATTCAGGTTCTGTATCCAAGAAACAGATGCATGGACAAATGGATATGCACAAGTGTCACCTTTTTAGTGCAGAAAACATGATATTTTTTCCCCTTAGTAGGAATAGTATATTTATTAAACTTTCAGTGTCATTAACTAGGTAAAGAAAGAAACTGCTCAAAATTACATCTAGCAAAACAGGATTGATGCTGCTTCAAGCTCATCTACTTATTTTGGTCACTGAAATTATCAATATTAATGATATGACATGCGTAAAGGTGTTTTTTTTTTTTTTTTGAAGAAAATCATATCAGGGAAACAGAGAAACAATAACGGGAAACTTTTACTCCCATGTTTCATTCAGGTAACGGGAAACTTTTACTCCCATGTTTCATTCAGGTAAGTGCCATGTACCACAGCATATTAATGAGAAATAATTGCAGTAGAATTTTATGGTAATGAGAAAGATGCCATCTAAGAAATCGAGGCAGATAAGTTTAACATATTTCTTTAAAGGTACATGCTTATAAAGCCACATCCATTTTGAAATTTTAAAAAATTACCTGAGCATTTCCAAGTACAGATAAAGCATCTGGAGAAGAAGTTAGATGGGTTTGCAACCTCCTACCTTTTAGAAATTCTTCAAACATTGATTTCAGCTGCATTTGATCAGGAATAACTCTATTACATAGAACTTTATGAAGCAAAAGCATTGGCATAAAAAAATTAAAAACAAAAGTTGTCCAAATAAGACAAAAGCAAGAGAGAATTTTGGCCTGTTTACTTCAAGAGTCCTCTTAATGTGTGCCTTCCAAAGGAGCCTTTTGGCACTGAAAGTCTCAAAATGATGTATAATTTCTTTTGGATGTATTAGTTGTAGTCAAGTTGCCTTTTGCACACCTTATTGCCAATAATCTTTCTCATCTTGTTCCTTTAGAGCAAAAGTTAACATTCCCTTAACAAATTAGGTTCCGATAACGGTATGTTTTACTGTGTAGCAGGATAAGAGGTGTAAAATAATTTAAAGCAAGGACTCTGAGACCACTTCTTGGTTGCACAATACAGGAGATAGAGTAATATTTCATGGTGTCATAGTCTGATTGCACTAAAACTGGACTGGACAAATAGTGTGGTTCGAAACTTTAGTTCCATGAATATAGGACAATAACTCTTTTAAAACATAAGTATAAGATGTTCAATCACAATGCAATTTAGTCTGGAACTGCAATAGACAAAGAACAGTACTATATAATCCACTCTATCCAAGTCCAGTTCCAGTCCCATCTAATCCCAATTCCTATATCTAATCAAATAAGAAAACGTACATATGAATATAAAGAAATTTGCTAGTGGGTATATTTTTCAGGCTTGATAAGATAAGATCCTGCTGGTTGAAACATAGGCAGTATTAGATCCGGGGTTGCCATAGTCAGTTTTTATGAATAGCTATAATTACACTTGTACGATTATCCTGCATTCTGTCTCTAGTGACAGACATAAAAGAAAGAAGAAAATGTACCAACAAAATAAGTTTGTATTTTTTTTAATTTTTCTTTGGTATATCTTTTATTCTTCTTTGAGAAATTCATCCAGAAAATTTCTGGAGTTATCTTTGACTGAAACCAGACTAACCTCAGGGTACTCTGTCTGGAGTTGTTCTGAGCAACCAGAGAGGATCTTGGTCAACGGCTTAAATGAATCCTGGATCACATCAGAGAAAAATGAAAAACCATTAACAAAGAAAATTATCAACTCACTTAGCTCTCCATTCTGGTTCCATATTTATGCACTTGGTGAATCTAAATTCAGTAAGCAAAAACAACTAAAAATTACCAGACTTCTGTTATGAAAGGAAGCTAAAAGGTTCTCATCAAGGTTTTCCTTTGCGCCAATCATAAATTCAGCAAGCACCTTAACAATTAAATCTACAAGATACAATGCATCATATAAAGTAAGCTACAATAACACACCAAGAAAAAAATAAGTAGCATTGGATCATCCATCACGTAAATGCTATTTGAAACTAGAAGTCACTTTCAAGCATATGGTTGTTGCTACTAAATTCTACTGAATCGTAAACAGAATAAATTATTTTCTATCATTTAACAAAGATGGATAATTGTTATACCTTTATTATGAAATGTATTATTAGGTAGATAATAAACCAATAATCAATTTTGACAACCATTTATTATCATTGCAGTGACAAGCATATTAGGTAAGTACCAGAAAGTATTATTGAATAATTTATTAACATTACAGTGACAATAATTACACAATCTAGATGTCAGGCTAGGAAGGTTTCTTAAAGAGTTCTTATGGGATTGGAATAAACTTGTATACATATTTAAGATTAAGATACATGAAAAACACCTGTGGAAAAGATCAACCTACCTTCGAGCTTCAGATTTTCACCATTGACGGGTAGCTGTTTCTCAGATACTGCAGACATGTCCAAATGCCTAGAAGAGTCTGAAGTGATAACTGTTGAGGCTCGTGGAGGCCTACTGGCAGATTGCAAAACCAATGGAGATCTTGCAGGCTTGTAAAATCCATTTTCACAGTTCATCTGCTTCCACTCATGGTATGATTTCAGGGATAATATGCAATCAACAATCTTGGCTGCTGACCCTGCCTCCAAAGTATCCTTAAAATAACATAAACAAATGAGTCAATTAGTCATAGGTCAATACCAACAACATACAAATTTACATACATATAGATAGATAGAGAGAGAGGGACTCTATTTATCTAGTTTTATTTGCAGGCATAAAACACAGTGGATGAGTTATATTACCCTTTCAAGATCAGAAGCTTCAAAAGCTGGTAATTTCAATTCTTCAACAGCCACCAAAAAGTTCCGTACATTCTCGAAGTATTGATAAGCAGGAGGCGGCTGAGATTCCCGGGTGAATGATTGTACATATGAACTATTCTCCACAACCTTGAGAAATTTCCGAAAGTAAATCATTTATTAGATAATTACAGTGATAAAAAACCACCAATACACAGATTATTCGTCAATTTTAGACTTAGGTATTTAAAATAAAGAATATGGTACCTTGGTTACAGCCCCAGGGTTAATCTTGTTAATGGCATTGCACAGAATGAGACCATTTCTCAAGCAAGAAATGAACTCTCTCTCTGATGGCCGGCTTGATATTCCAAGAGGGCCAACTAAGTTTTCAAGCCACTCTGCTGCTTGAAATCTCCTCCAAGCTACAAAATAACACCACAAATTTGCTAAAAGAAACTTTTTTTTAAAGAAAAAAAGACTCATTATTCATTATCAAGCACACAAGAAAACAAAACAAAAAACAAAATTCAGAACAAACGCATTGAAAAATCTACACAGTGCACACACACACACACACAGAAAGAAATAAAGATAGCATCAGCATTGACCGACCTGCTTCTTCAGCTTTTCTTGAAGCCAAATTGAAGTCATGCAGCCCACTTCTCCGTCTCCTATCCTCCATCTGAATGTCCCCATATAATTAACCAAAAAAAAAAAAACTCAGTTATATCAATTAAAACGATCAAACAAAAAGTACCCAACAAGTCATTTCACATGCAAATGCATTTACTGGCAAAATTTACAAATTCAAAAAACAATAGAAAGAGAGTAAAGATTCAAGAACATACTGGGTATCTTTTCTTTAACTGAGTGAATAAAAACAAGAAACCCTAAAGGACCCAGAAAGCTAAAAACAAAGAAGAGATTTGTGTACTTCTCTTTTCAGTTATAGTTCTTGATTCTTTTGCTTTTTCAGTTGATTTGGTTTTCTATTTTCTTGTACAGTGTGATAATGTGTCAGTGTTATGCTTTTGTTTTTGTTTTCATTTTAGACATATTTTGGCTCGGTTTCAGGTTCGGGTCTGCACCTAAGGCTATGGAAAATCGTAACGTTAACTTGTAATTTGAATTCAAAATCAGCACAGTGAGGTCACACGTGTTTTTTTTAGTCAGTGTAGGATGATCGCAACCGTATGATTTGCCCCGCGGGTGGTTTTAGTTAACGGATGAGATTCGTTGTTGATATATTTGGGTTGGGCTAATTTTGGGCCTAGATTAATGATTCGATTGATTGATCTGTCATATTTGATTAGATTTTTAGTGGCAAAAAAATGAGATAAGGTGCCTAAATTGTTTTGATTTTATTGCCATATTTAGCAAAGGGCTGGGATCCTCTGATGTGACTTCTTATTGTTTTTTTTTTTTTTGTTTTTTTATAAATAATATGCGTTGTCTTTTAAGATTTTAATTGATAGTTTCAATAAAAGATATGCTTTTACACTTATTGGCTCGAAGTTTGTATTATCATTTTATTATTATTAATATTTTATTAAAACATAATATTAAACATCTCAAGTATTATTCAAGTGCTTATTTAGCTCTCATAGATTAAATTCTTAGAATCTTAATTTTATAACTTGTAAAATTATTTTTTAACAAAAACATAGCATTATTAAAAAATTTACCTCATATATATGTGTGTATATATGTATGTATTTGTGAGAACATGTCTTTATATAAAAATGGATTATTAGAACCCCTATAATTTTCTTTTCTTTCTGTCAAAACCTATTTTACTTCCTAAAATATCAATTTTTAATTTTTTTTAGTTTCTTTCTGATTAAAAACAAAAATTCAGTTTCTTTCACAAAATTTCAATTACAGATTTTTTTTTAATAAATCTTTAAATGATTAAATAATATATATTTAACTCCAAAAAATAAAATCATATATATGTATGAATTAAATGGAATTGCCAGTGGACTCAAATAGCCATTATGTAATTTTTTTTAAATAAAAGAAAAAATTTAGAATGCAAAGTGTTTGTGAGGAAACAAAAAATGTAAAAAACTTCGGTGCAGGAGTGTGGGTGGGTCTAAAGGGTTAGAGAGACACACTTATAGAGAGAGAAATATGGGGTTTAATTAGATTTATTTTGTGGTTTAATGTAATTGAAAGAGAGGGGTTTTATAAAGATTACAGAGGGGTGCCATTATATAATCTATTTGAAGCTTAACCCAAAAATTAGAAGTATGTCGATAATCTATTTTAATATATACCAATTTACAGCTCGACTAAAATCCAAAGAGGGAGAGAATATTCTCAAATAAGAACAAAATGTGCGCCCACAACACTGCATGAGAAAGTCAAAGACCGCCGGGGGTGATAAAACCCTGCGACAAAGTCATTTTTATTTAAATATAGATAAATTATTGGTCATTCACTCAAAAATTACTTTATTATAAAGAATATTATAAAATTTTGAATTTGTTTAGTTTTTCACTATTGTTTACAATGTATATCAATTGTCCACTAAAATGATAGAATTATCCTTATAAAATTATTATTATTATTATTTTGTGTTTGCTTTTGTTTTATCATTTCGTAAGAGTAATTATATTTTTTTATTGGATAATTGATACAAATTATGTACATTGGATGCAAAATTAAACAAATTTAAGTTTTACAATATTTTTAATCATGAGGTAAAATTATGGTGGAATTTTCTTTAAAAATAAGATAAATGATTATTCTAACTTACTCGATAAAAAAAAGGGCATAAAAAACTTTTTCTCATCATTAAATGTAACAAAGCTACATCTTTCCCAAACTCATTGATTCTGATACTTTTATCTGCTGTGATAATTTAGATCATTTCAATATTAGCTAAAAACTTTGAAATAATAAGCATAATTAGTAATCCAAGGGCCACCTTGATAAGGTTCACATGTATATCTCAATCAAGACATAAAGACAAAAGACTTTCTGAAAAATTGTGTTTCCCCTACTTGGACCTTGTCAAAGTCTTGGCTGAAGGACTTGTACACAATGACTAATTTGCAAGTAATTCCATTAAGGCTAGGCTAGAAAATAAAACCGTAGGGGGTGTCATTACTTCTAAATTTATGTATTTGCTTCCATTTGTTCTCAAATATTCATTGGAAACCTTCCCTCTTTAGATTTACTATTAATAGATGGTCCACTTTTAATTGATATATCATATTTGCCTCAAATATGGTAAGGATGTGTTTGGAATCAAAATATTGAGCTTTCCATTATTTATTTTTGTTTATGATCCAATTCTTTTATGGTATTAGAGGAAACAATATCAAATCTTCCATGGAAATTTCATAAAGCATGATAGGGTGCAAATTTATATTTATGGTAATCAAGGGCTTCATTATAAATTGCAAACTCAAATGAAAATTGAAATGTGATGATTACGTTTCTTAGGGTTTGTTTTGGACTGCCTTGTAGAAAACACTTGGAATAAAATAGCTTTTTATGAAAGCACTTTTTTGTGTATTTATGAAAGAAAATATTAATTTCTTTACCCAGTTAATTGTTCCCTATCTTGAAATAGCAGCTTTTATTTATTTTTATCTTTTTAAGCATTTATACTCCCAAATATACATATTATATGTGTATTCATTACTTTTTAAAATAGTCATATATAATTTTTTCAATTTAAAAATAGTCTCACAAACTCTCAAAGATTTATTAAAAAAAAAATTAAATGATTATTACTCAGAAAAGAGTGTAATGTGTGGCCATTTGTAAAATTAAGTGCCTCTATGCGTAAATGTAAGCAGACATTAAGGATCATGATGATTTTTCCTAAACTTTTTATATGATGAATGTAGTACCAAATAATTAACTTTTTATAAGAAAAAGATGACTTAAATTTATAATACATACAATTACTCTTTGGACGTAGTTGGACTGACTTTGAATGTTCTTTTCAACCATAAAACAATATTTTTTTTTAGTAATTTTAGTATAAAAATAATATATAAAGGATTAAGTTCGACTAAATGTGTGACTGCGTGCGTGGCAAACTCTCATTAGTAAAGTTATGTTATGAGATCCACTCATCCACAGCTTCCCCAATAGGTACACTCGCTCACCAGATCAGGTCTCTGCAAGGGGTATTATAAAAATTGCAAGGAATAAATGGTAAAATCCAAAGAAAAAGAAGGAAAAATTAGGGAGAAAGTAACATATTTTCATATCCAACACCAAAATCACTTATGGTAGCATATCAAAACTAAGGACAAGAAGGCATTAATTACCAAAAACAAAATCTCGAAACAATTGAATGTAATACCAAACAAAAGTCTAAGGAGAAGTTCCAAAAGAGGGAAAAACCAGTCGTCGAGTAAATGGACATATACCCATAGTTGGAGAATTTGCTACATATAGTATCCCATCTGTCACCTTTCCATGTAAAATTCTAATTTTGGTCACACTTTCCTTCATTAGTCCCCTGTCATTTTGAGTTTTGTCCATGTTATATTTAGTCTTCTTTGTACACATTAGACACTACTTTTCTTGTCATTTCATTTGTTTCCTTCTCTCTCTCTCTTCTTCTTCTTCTTACAATTTCTTTGTGTGTTGTTGAAGCAACAACAACAGCAATAGCAAAAATGGGGAGAGGCAAAATTGAGATCAAGAAAATTGAGAACTTGAACAGCCGGCAAGTGACCTTCTCAAAGCGGCGTAATGGGTTGTTGAAAAAGGCCAAGGAGTTGTCAGTTTTGTGCGATGCAGATGTTGGTGTGATTGTCTTCTCCAGCACTGGCAAGCTTTATGAGTTTTCAAGTTCAAGGTTTTTTTTTTTCTTCTTCTTCAATTTTTTTCTTTTTAAAAAACCATTTTTGAGGGATCTCTAAATCTTTATCTTTGATAAAATTAGACCTTTTTTTAAAAAAAATTTTTTTGGTTTGGTTGGTTCGTTCGTTCTATGTGTGCATGGCTGTAATTTATAGGGCGTTTTAGATTAGTGTTGTGAATTGTGATAAACCCTTTACCAAAAAGCAAAAAAAAAAAAAAATTAATTGCTAAAAGAAAAAAGAAAAGTTCATATGTAGAAGAAGAGGAACAGAATGATGATGTAATAATTCAAAAGTTTTAATTCTTTTTTGAAGGAAAAATTGGTAGTAAAAGTAGATAACAGATCTCATATTGAGGGGGGAAAAAGAAGGAAAAAAAAATGTAAAAGATCATTGGGCAAATAGATGTGAAAAATAAAGAACTTGCCTAACAAGGAAATAGTGCAAATGGTTTGTTGGGCCGGGCTCTAAATCAATTCAAAACCCTACATGGACTTAAGTTTAGGACCCAATTTAGCCTGTAAAAGCTCCTCTTTCATCTTCTTAAATCCTAATTTTTTTCAGTTAAAATCCTTATAAAACCCCTTTGTGTGTTTACAATTTTAACCTCCAATAAAATGACAAAAAAACCAAGCTCTCCTACTCAACTGAAACTGCAGATTTTTCTCTAAAGCTTTATCGTTACCATTGCTTCTTATCTGCATTTTTGCTGCAAACTTACAATGAATTCTTTACTCAGAAATCCCAAATTAAGGATCTTGTATGCAAATAACTTTTGAAGAAATAAACATTTAACTTTTAATTTTATTTAGAAGTTCATAAGAATTTTTTTCTATTGTATATACGCATTCGCTGTAGGAGAGCTTATAACTCCTATATTTTGATCGAAGATCTATATAATGATACACTAAATTAGATAATTTTACAATCTTGTGTTAGTTTTCTATAAAGTCTTTTAAGTCTTCGTTAAGAAGAAATAGGTAAGGTCATTTATGGAATTAACACTTGGGTGTTATTACTGACAGTGTTATTTTAATTTTCATAACAGCTATTTTTAAAAATAAAAAGTAACCGAGGGGTGCCAATAGTCCCACTCTTTTTTTTTTTCTTTTATTTGGGATTACTCTAATTACAATTCTGATAATAGAGATTGCACTACTTCCTTGATTCTTTTTGTCATTTTCAATAAAAACTTTCTGGATCTAAAAAACTAGGCTGGCTTAATCCATATGAGCAGTCTAAACCTAACTTTTGTCATTGTCAATCTGTCATGATAAACAAAACAGGCTAAACCCATAATAGATCCAGTTTGATGATATTATTATTTAGAGTAAGGGTAGAATTACAATTATTTTATACAAATTGATTTAGTACGAGGAAATAAGTTGTATAAAATCACCATACATTCATGTAGTTAAAAAAATAATTGTTATTATTTTTCAATTAATTTTTTAATGCCACATCAGTTTATACATGTTGGTTTCTATAAAATTGTTTGCAACTCTTTCATTATTATATTGGTTACAGTAGGATTTTTTTTCATTTTGACAGTTATGGTAGGAAGTGATTAATCATTAGTTTAAAAAATTGTATGTTATTGACTGTATAATTTACTGGATGTATTGTAGCATGGAACACATTCTTTCAAGATACAGCAAGGGCATTGATTTGGAATGCCAAACAAATCCTACTGAAGAGCATGGAGTCCCGGAGGTATCAATCGTTGCATAATCCATATGTATATATACAGAAATTAAAATGTGGTGTACACATATTTGCACACAATTACAAATGTTAAAGGAACATTTCGCTGACAGAAACATAAGCAAAACGACGTTGTTTTATCACTTTAAAGAGAAAGAGAGAGGAAAAAAAAAAAAATTTGTGATCCTTATTTCAATTATCAATGAATGAGCAGCAACCAGAAGTACCAGAACTGAACGCTTTGAAAGATGAGTATGCAAGGCTACGTTTGGCATACATGTGAGTAATGCCATTTCCATTTCTTATTATTATTATTATTATTTGTATAACTTTACGACATAAATCAATTAATTACACTAATACAATTTAGTACATTACATTACAGGCGGATGAATGGGAAGGAGCTAGATGGCTTGAGCTTCAAAGAGCTACAGCAATTGGAACATCAATTAAGTGAAGGCATGTTATCTGTGAAGGACAAGAAGGCAATTTGCTTTGACTTGAATTTTCATTATCTCCTATTCTCCTATCATTGTAATTAAATGTTGCGCAGTGTTTTACAGGGTTGGCCTAATTGAATTCAATCTTTAATGCTGCAGGAACAAGTTTTGTTGGAGCAAATTAAGAGATCTAGATTACTGGTAAACTGGGCCATTGTGGATTCTATTTGGGCATACGTGCCACATATAATCATCCATGATTACCTAGATGGTCCCCCAAAAAAAGCACTTTAAATGTTTCCAATGCCCCCAGTACCCCTTTTTTTTATTTTTGGGAAAAAAAATTATGAATTTCATGTATTTATTTTTGAAAATTTTTTAATATGCAGGAGCAAAAAGCCATGCTAGAGAACGAGACTTTAAGAAAACAGGTGAGCCAAAATACATTTGGTTGTTGTTTAGCGAATAAATATTCTTTTGTAGTGTGAATACTCATTTTTAATTTTAACATTTTCACCAAAATGCATGTTGATAAATAATCTATAGATGGAGGAGCATCGGCGGTCATCAAGATCACCATTGCTTGAAATTGATCCCCTCGAAAGGAGATTTTCCTTCACAAATTTGAAAGCTGATGATCGTCGTTGCGCATCGAATGAAAATGAAGATGATCATTCCGATACTTCCTTGCACTTGGGGTAATTAACTTTGATATTCTTGTTCTTTTTATATGCATCCCTATATCAATTCTATGCATCCCTATATCAATTCTGAAAGTTTAAACTGATAGGTAACCATCTAATTATAATATTTTATTTAGGATTAATAATATTTTAACAATGATTATTACGATACTTTCGTTCACTTAGGGTAATTAACTTTGATGCTCTCTTTGTATTTTATTTCTGAGTATATATCCCTTCTAACTATAGTATTTTATTTCGAGTAATAATATTCTACTAATACAGTCACTATCAAGTAAAATAATTAATCTTATGGCATATTTGATTTGAAAAAATATTAAGAGTGAGAGGAAATGAAAGGAGGAGAGAGATAAGAAATAAAGGAAAGAAACATAAATTATATATCAAACTAAATAATAAAAATAAAATTAACTATCAAGCTACTTACCTAAGAACCGAGCTACTAAGAAAGAAGACAGCTAGCAGTTAGGATAGGAACTCTAAACTAGCTACTAGAGGAAGTCAAGAGAAATCCTAAACCTAAGAGCGGGAAATGAACTGAAATCCTGATCCGATCAAATTAGATTCCAGAATTGAAACCTTCCTCAATTATGTCGAACCTTTTGTTCAATCCCCGGTTTCTAGAAATGGCATCAAACCCGCTTTCTTCGTTGATGGATCCTCACTTATTTTCTCTCCTTTTCATTTCTTTTCATCTCCTATCATTTCTTCCAACTAATCATGAGCTTAAGTCTTCCTTGAAAACTTAGTGGTTAATATGAAATTGGTTTATCTTTGAATTTTATTAGAATGATTTGCAGATTCAATTAATCTTAATATAAATCTTTGTGTGTGTGTGTGTGTGTGTGTGAGACAGGCTATCATCAGAGTTTCACCGCAAAAGAAAAGCACCAAAGATAGAGTCCACCTGCAATGATTCTGGGAGCCAAGTGGCCTCAGATTGAAATTATATACATAGAGATTTTATATTTATTTTGCTTTTAAAGATTAGATGAAAAGTTTATGTAGTTTCAGTTTCTGTGAATTGAGATGGCAAATAATAGACATGCATAGATGTTTTTGTTAAAATACATTTTGCACACTCATCGTGTTTAATTCAGAAACAAATACATCTTTGATGTTAGGTTGGTGTGCGAGAGAATCGATCCTTTTAACTTATTGCTAGCATTGCCAGAGAGGTCAAACTTATGAGACCATCTTTTTGAGATTTAAATTAATTTGACTGATTTAGACTAATAAAATGCAGTAATTGTAATAATAATAATAATAAAACATTCGTTCCAAGTTTTAAATGTAACAAGATATGCTCTTTAACCCATTTACATACCAATTTTTTAATTACACATTTTTATAGCTTAGCTAAATAAGAAAAACATGCTAAGAATTCTTAGGATCGTGATCAAATAAGTGATCAAGTGTGACTGTTTTTTTTTTTATATATATATTGATATTACAATTAATTTATTATTGATATTATATTAGATAAATACTGATATTTATAAATAAACTATTACTGCGATTAATTTATAATTAAATCTTATCAAACTGAGTACTTCACTTATATTTTATAAATAAAAAAATTGTCTTTCACATAATTGTGAAAGAATGTGAAAGGAATTAAACGCCTCGCAATACTCTATAAGAGTTGGAACTATATGTGAAAGTAGCAGTTCTTACTAGCAAGTGATCAAGTACGACTCTAATTCAACTCAAGTGTGGAGCAAATAAATGACCTTCAATGAATTATCACAGACACAATTAAATGGCACATTTGGTGGTCGAAATCATGAGTTCTAAATCCAAATGCTTGGTAATTCATAATGTATTCTAGAAGGACCATGTTTTCCTTTTTCTTTTTTTTTTTTTTTTTCTGAAAATATTATCATCAAAACCCAAGTCTATCTTTCTTTTTCTTTTGTTTTTTCATTTTAAATAAAACATATTGCATAATATCAGTATCAAAATTGTGATTTGTGAACCCATAATGCATGTAATGGCCATCGCCCATCGGTTTCGAATAAAGTTCACATCAAACATGGGTCCTATCATCATAAGACCAGCTTATTTATTCAAGAATCTCAAAATATTGTTTGGTGGCTAAATAATTTCAATTATTTTTTTCCCTAGTAAGATATGAATTTTTTTAATTATCTGGAGTCATCAATAATGCCGATGCTGATGCAAATTGAAGATGACATATTTTTATACATAAATAGAGAAAAAAAAATTGAAAAAAATAAATGTCTAGTAGTGGTACTTACAGTGCCCACGTGGCAAGTATTATCATGAAATTTGGAGGTTAAAAAATTGTGAGGCCACCAATCTGATTGGTCATGCCCTAGAGCATGCTCGGTTTGGAACCGCCCAAATTGTTATATTAATTATAATGTATGATTCCAATGATGGTTAATTGTATAAAGCAATTAATCTTTATTATTATTATTATGTGTATACTATAAAGTGAAAGTCTTATAAGTAAATAAAAATATAATTTTTATATAAAGTTTAGTACGTTTTGGGGGTTGCTCTTTCCAAATTGATGGGGACAAAGTGGCCAGTCACGAACATAATTTGGGATTGACCCTTCATCATCGTGCCCGTCACCATCGTGTGACCTTTCTAAATTAATACAAATTATTTATATAATAATATCAATTAAAGTATTAATTTCTATTTGGTTGGAAGAATTGGAGGGCCGGCTCACGCGCCTCATGAGTGTGCTGCACTCGCCTGTAGTCAAAGCATTTATAAAGATTTGGTCTTCTTTTCAACTTTGAAAATATTTTCATAATTAGATAAATAACCGAGAGTTAAAGATATAAGTAGACAAAAGAGAAAAAGCGGGTTACTTCCAAAAACAAGTTCTACGGGTACATAAATTATAATAATACTATCATGCCCAGAAACTGAGTAAAAAATTTCATTTACAGAATGCGATGAAATGTAATTTTACAAAAGAATGCTGTGCGGTAAAAATAAAAGATAGAGAGTGATAAATAAATATGAATATTTTTAATACTTTGTTGATTATTGAGAATACTATAATAAAAAATGAATTAAATTTATGTTAATTTTAAAAATAATAACTTAGAATTACGTTGATTCTAAAAATACCTACGAATCTGAAGTGTTAAAATTCATTGATTATGCATAATATCATAAGATAACGAAATAGAACTCAAATTAAGAGTTTTTTTTTCCATGAAATAATCAATAACAAATAACCAAAGCCTACTCCTAAAGGCTAAAAAAAGAAAACACATATTTATATTAATTATTGATTTTAAGGATGGCGTATTTTTTAAATTTTGAATTACTGGAAACCATAGAATTCTTCTATTTTTTAAATAGGGCATAGCCGCAAAAGGCAAATACTCTTAATTAACTTACAAGAATATAGTAATTATGAGTCATGAGGTAGAAGGCTAGAAGCTTAATCCGTGAATTTAATGTTCATGTTCAGCTTGGATGTGCATGCCTTTTGAGCTATTACATTTCATTTGGGGCACACTTTTATATTGCATTATTATTATTATTATTTTTCAAATTTTATGCAGCTCATTCTGAATGGAGAATGATGTAGTAAACGTCATAATAATTGAATTTCCAAGATCATTTAAAGGTAATGAAAGGCCAATTAAGCCTCAAATCAAATGAAATGAGTTAAATTCGAGAGTTGCATGTACATTCTTTATATGTAATTAGTAAATGGAGTTTGAACTATTTCAAGGGCCGATCATTACACAGCCCAATTGACGACACAAAAACAAGTGGTATAACATGGTTATTGAAGAGAAAATTAATACTAGTCGAAATATTCAATAAGATTGTCAAAATTGAAAGGCAATCGAGCTTTGGTAACCAACAGAATATATGATAACTTTGGGAATCTAATCCAACGGTCAACATGAGCTCATCAAATATATTATGCCCAAGAAATCTTTTAACCTGGAGAAATGGATCAATAACAGATCATCACAACAATATTCAAATCTTTCTCTTTATTTAAGTTACCAATTGCTGTAGTACTTTAACACATTTTGATCATGATACTATCACAAATGATTAAATGGTCCCATTTCATGAACGGTGTTGATCAACCAGTTTCGCTGCATCAATAATAAAGCATTAAGGATCTATGTGAATTTACTACTTTTTTAAAAAATTTTGATCACCAATTATCTATGTGAATTTAACTAAATAAAAGTTTAGATCGTTTGAAAATAAAAAATCTTCGTTTGATTTTATAAATGTGAAAAGATAACGAACAACCCTAAAATCGCCTTATTGTTGAGGTTGGGGTTCAAGTATTTTCGTGTATTTTAGAAGTATATTTTATCTTTCTTTCACAAGCTCATTTCCAAAAACTAAAATTACCAAGCTAGGCTAGATAGTAGATACCAACAATTCTTTTAGAAAAAAAAAAAAAAAAGGTTTGGAAAAGAGAATATATAAGCATGCATAGTGATAGAAAAAAGATCATTATCGCCACAAACCTCCATAGTCTCCCTTTATATTGGCCACCTTCAAACACTATCATCACCTTTGTCGGCCGCTATTACCTTTCATCTCTCTTTCTGTCTCTGTCTCTGTCTCTGTCTCTGTCTCTCGTGTTTCTTGCAAAAGCTTCAAGCAATAATATTATTACACACAATACACATACCAAAACACACGCTTCAATTCATCTCCATCATCAAATTAATCTCTTTTGAAACGATGAGACATTACCAAGAAGTTGCTTTGCAACGAACCACTAGCAGCAGCACCAGCACCGGCAGAAGCTCGAAGAAAATCATACCGTCGTCAAACTTCAACAGATCGACTTCAGTTTCTTCATCGATACCCGAAAACGAAGAATATTACTCAGGTAAGCTTCTAATAACTAGACGAGGCTCCCACTCACCGGTCTCCGTACAGCGCTTCAACAAGGTTCATTCAAGATTAACTTCACTCGTCCGTTCACTTCTCAACATAATAGCTTTCCCCAGTGTAATTCTCCCCACGTGCAAATGGCTGACCATACCCACCCACCTCTCCGTAACCCCTTCTCTAGGTCGTAAAGTCACCGGAACCCTATTCGGTAACCGCCGCGGGCATGTCAGCTTTGCCGTCCAGGACGATCCCCGGTCCGAACCGGTCCTGTTGTTGGAGCTCGCCATGTCGACGGCCACCCTCGTCAAGGAGATGGCATCCGGTTTGGTTCGGATCGCCCTCGAGTGCGAAAAAACTGGACCGGTTCAGACAGGAAAGGCCCGGGCCGGGAGGTTGTTCCACGAGCCCATGTGGACTATGTACTGCAATGGGAGGAAGTGCGGCTACGCAACTTCCCGGGCGTGTGGGGGGTTGGATTGGCACGTGCTGACCACCGTGCAAAGCGTGTCGGTGGGTGCCGGCGTAATTCCTGTGGTGGAGGACGGGCGGAAGGCCGGCGCTTCCGAGGGGGAGTTGCTGTACATGAGGGCTAGGTTTGAACGAGTTGTGGGCAGCCGTGACTCGGAGGCGTTTTACATGTTGAATCCGGATAACAACGGAGGGCCTGAGCTCAGCATTTTTCTGCTTAGAATATGATGAATCAAATTTGTCAAATTATCGTTGTATTGTGATCTAATTAATCTTTTAGATGTTTAAGAAGTAGTTTTGATTAGGTCATTTGAAGCTGGAGGAGTTGAATGTTTTAGGTCTTTGATTGTTGTACTTGTTCTTGTAATTTTTAAATAAACAAACCAAAAAAATAGTAAAATAAAATTAATGATGTATGAACAGGTTGCTTTTGTATCTTGTACCTTTTTTCTTTTTACCCCTTTTGTATTAGACAAATTTCATGTCACAGTATCAAAGATTTAAGATGATGGATGCATGTCTGTGTGTATGTGCACCAGCGTGCACAGCTTTAATGCAATTTAAAAGAAGCTATCGGCACGCCTGTATATTTTGTCTTACCATAAAAAGTATCATGGATTTTTATTTTGATTTTGACGTGAAGATTGTGAAAACCAAAGAGGCTCTAAAATATTCCAAGTGTTAGAAATGAATCAGAGTAAGTGACTACGTGACTTCCTTGGATACTTTCAAAAAAAATTTATTTTTTTTTTAGAAATTCATTATTACACTGCCACTCTAAAAGAATAAAAAAATAAAACAGTGGAGCTATTATATGAACTAAGATCGAGAATCCTTATTCCTTTTATATATCACCATTCTAAAGATCTTGTACAACTACTATTATGTATATTTTGGATTAGTTCCTAGTATTTTTCTCCTTTATTTTCTTATAATCTTTTAAATATAGTAAAAAAAATAACTTAATTATAAATAAAATGAAAAATATTAACTTGATTGTCAGTATTAAAATTTAAAATTTAATTTTAATCACTTATTTCACTAAGATAAACTAGGAGAGAAAAAATATTAGAAGATGATCATAATCCTGATATTTATTACTTTAACATTCACCAAAATCACAAAAAGCCATTCCTGCTTAATTAAAGTTTCCATAATTTAAATTTAAATTCGACATGAAATTTTTTTAGTCAATAATACAAATTTTTGAAAGAAGATTGGTTGTTGTTCAGTGGGATTAATCTATCATATAGTTGTCGTTATAATTAATTATAAGACAAAATCAAAAAATATATATATATATTTTTTGTTTCAATTCTAGGAATTCAGCTCACAGTGAGGAACTTTTCCACCAGGGAATTAAACCCCGAGGCTAACACTTGTAACCTTTTCAAAGTTTATTTTGATTAAAAGTATTTACACACAATAAACACAAGTAAAAACACATCCAACAATCTTCTTCACAATTTCTTTAAAACTTCAATCATACGTACCAAATACAATGAGTCAATTTTTATAAAGGTGGACATATATAGAACTCTCTCTCTTTACCACAAGTTGGATGTATGATATGTAACTTTACAGTAAATATAACGGATTATTTAATTAATAAAATAATAAAAAATAATTAAAAAAATTACTTTATTAATGACGAATTTGAAAAAAACTAGCAATATTGGGGTATAAAGAACGAGACAAGGCGATATGTGAATCAGGGCTATTTTGGGAATTAAATGGGTGTTAATTAATCTTACAATTTTTTAAATATTTCAGTGAAGTTTAGAAAAAGGGGCTTTAAAAGTTGGGGTGCTAATAGCTCCATTCAAAGAACAATTAATTAATATATTAATATGAGTTCTTATTACTAATCCCATTTTTTTTTTAAAAGAAAGATATGTGATAGTTAACCATATATAATATTGAGAATAAGTTGTAAAATTATGCTCTCACGTGATTTTAGATCAAGATTTGACGATCCATTCATTGAAGTAATACTTTTTACTTCTTATTGATCATACTTTTGACAATGATTTACTTGTAAAATAGCATATGATTTTTTTTTTTAAAGAAACATGCTTTAAATTTGAAGAATTTAATACTCATAAAATGTAGCGTGATTGATTCTATTCTTTTCAATCAGGTAATGTGATAGCAACAAACTTTGTGTACAAATTAATTTGACATTAATAAGTTGGATAAAAATATCACATGTTTCGCATGATTTTGTGTTTCATTCAATCTACTATTTTGTATAAATATGTTGTGGTTTAAAATTAACCATAAGCTAGAATTTTTCAAAATTAGCCATAAGCTAGAATTTTTCAAAATTAAACATTAAGTCATCATTATTTTTCTTTTTAGTCTTTTAGTTCTCTCGATCATCTTAAACACTAATAGTACATTTACTTCATAGGGATCAGAATCATTAATAATATTTACTTTGCAAAGTGAAGATAGGAATTCGAATCGAAATTGTGCAGCCCACCAAAATTGTGAATGGTGAATAAGAGATTGATTCTCATTTCTCAAGGGGATGAGAATCAATCTCTCACTCTCAGGATTGACAATGTTGCAATGTTTATTTTGTCCTTAGTTCAAGAAAATATTATTATATTAAAATTATTAATTATTGTTATATATTAATATATTAATTAATTGTAAAATTTTTTATCATTAATAAAAGTAAAAATATCAACAATAGTATCATAATTAATTAATATATTAATAACGATAATTAATAATAATAATAATTTTTGAATAAATAATTACAATAATTAAAATACAAAATAATAATTATGACAATAGTTCATTATTAAGTACTTTGTAGTAATTTGTTACAATCTAACTCATTTCAATTCTGATTTGAAGATAAAATAAACTTATCAATGGTAATCTAACTCATTTCAATTTCGAATCCTACAGAATAAGTAAACAACTTATTCTTATTCACATTCTCCATTCTCATTTCAGTGCATTCTGATTCTTACCAATTTTGATTCCAACCTATTCCGATTTTTGTTTAGTAAACGAATCATAAGGTTGTCTTAACAAAAGATTAATTTGACTATTTTTTTCCTTATATCATAAAAGGACTATATTGATGAGAAAATTATTTTAAATTTTCACAAATTTTTATAGTTCTATAAAATAATAAATGTTTATGATTTGTTACCAATAATTTCTTAATTGAGTTGGATAGCATATCCTCCCTTTTTCTCTAAAGTGGAGGGTTTGAGTCTCTATTTTGGAAGTAAAACAAAAAAAAAAAAAGTTTATGATTTGTTCTATTTGTTAATGTCCTTTTTCATCATATTATGATGGTTGAATTCGATATCATCTATCAGTGTTATGCTGTGACTATTTTTGCTAAGTTTTTGATGAGTTAAATATTTTATATACAATACTTTAGTTTCAAAAGAAATTGTAAGTATTTCTTTTTGTTTGTAATCGTTTTACTTGTTCATAACATTATAAAGTCCCCCTATCTTAACTACCCCAAGAACACCAAAAAAACCATTAAGTAAACAAATTTATGTCTTTAATTACTAATCTTTAATTGAATTATAAATATATACTGTGATGGTGATATGTCATGAAATAAATTATTAAAAATTATTAAATTTCTTTCAGAAAATGTACATTGTTATATAAGTTGTAAATTAAATATGTATACATAACGGCATAATATTTTTTTGCTTCAATTTCAATTTGTGTTTGTTACAGCGCAACAATCCCAAATGGAGCTTGAAAATATGATTTTTTTTAATGATGTTTGTTTAAAAGTTTTATATTAACACTGTACGACTGTGGTTTCTCCGGCTACAGCACTCCTAACAGTAGCACCAAACGGACACTAGAGTTATCTTGTTTTGCACGTTAAAATTGGATCTAATTCGCTCGATATTGTGCTTGTGGTGATCGTACAACACATCTAGATCAATGTTTCAATATTAAAATTTGTAGAACGACGTGTACATATATATGTTCTTCAGATGCATGTCGAATATTATAACAAGAATTGATGTCATTTCCCTCTGCAATAATAAAAATGAGAACAAGTTTTGAGTTCCAAAATTTCTGGAACAAGATAGAAGCCATGCATATATATATATATATATATGCGTGTGTGTGTGCGCGCGCGCGCGCTGGCTGTATTGCAGAATGTAGATCAAAATCACATGCACTAAATTAATTAATTAATCTTGCTAACCATATCTTTGCTTCTGCAAATACAATCCTAGCTGAGAATGTATTTGAAAAAGTGAAGCGATACAACTAATATCACTTTTATTTATATTGAGAGAATGTATGCGTGCCAATGTTTCAAGAGATGGTAGGCTTATTAATTATTTAATACGATTGAATTTTAATTATTATCTTTCTGGGGTTGCTGGTCAATCGATCTCATGGAGATAGAGATTCTAGCTAGCTACTACGAAATAATTAATATCTTAATTAAGCAAGATGTTGTTTCTCTACAAGATATTTTTTTATTTCAAATTCTGTTGGTGAAGAAGATTCGTTATATATATATATATATATATATGTTGGATAAAAGCTTTTAAAAGCCTTTTTTTTTCTTTTATAAATTTCTTTCGTGAGTTATTTTTTGTTAAATATTTTTGTAAGTTACAAAAGGTGGTTTATTATTTGGTAGTTACAAACTTTATATTATGTTATTATTGAGTTTTGAGGAGAAATTTCAAGTGCTCTAGATTATGACGCACCCGATTTGTTTGTTGATCAATTGGGTAGGTATTTTTTGTGCACTATTTTCTTCCCTATACGTCGGTAAGTTTGTGATAGTTTAATTGTTTACTATAATGGTGTCTTAGTAAATCCATCCTAATGTTTATTATAAATTTGCAATGTAGCTACTGATGTTATACTAGTTCTTCGTTGAACTAAAATCACACTCCTTAAAAAATTTTAAAGTAGAAAGTTCGAGTCTCCTTAGTAATTGTGAGAATTTATTTCTTTAATTTCAATAGACTTCAGTTGTTTTAAGCTTTAGTTATACATTTATCAACGTTATGCTTCAATTATATTGTATATAGAGTTGAGCTTCTAACATCCCCTTTAAAACTCTTGTGAAACACCATCTTTATAGCTTTTTCGTTGATGAAAAAATTATTTTTTAAAAAAAAGGACAAAGAACTACAATAGAGTTTTAATTAAATTTACTAGAATATGAAATAAATCAACTAAATTGTAAACATACTTTTCATAATAAAATTCTTATTATTATATAATTTATTTCTTCTTTGATTCAAGGTTATTTTTATTTTATCAAAAACATTAGTTATATCATATATTATGATTTAATGATAGTTAGGAATTATGATTTGTAAAGACATTTTAATTCAATTAAATTCATACTTATTCTTTTATGTAATTTTCCTCTAGCAATAGAAGTATAATTACGGAAGGAGATTTTAGAAGGATGTTAAAGAGGTGCGAAAAGAATTATTCTTGTATATAATATTAAAAAAATATTTTTTTTCTTATTTTAAAAGTTCAAAACTCTTAAAATAATGTTTATGTATTAAGAATTTTATAATCATTTTAGGGGACGATCCATGTCCACTTAACTGTACCCAAAATTTACACAACTTTTTAATGAATAGAATTAAAGATAGATGATTACATGACCAGCGGCTGAGGTCGGAGTAATTGTTTAGGGATCAAAATCATTCAACAGTACAAATGCTTAAATTGTTTAGATTGTGTATTAAACAGATATCATGTTAGACAAAAAAAAAAAAAATTGAGGCTTAATTGCACAGTTGAGGCTGTTGCAATGCCATTGTTAATAAATAAATAAATAAACAAAATATAAAAGCAATCAGTCAGGGCCCATGCTTTATTAACAACTTGGCTTTTTGTATTTTTATTTTGTTATTTATTATCGGTTTAACACTTGGATTTTATTTCACATCAACAACGGTGTAAAATATGAAATTACATTTTTATCCTTTATGTAAAGGCTTATACACGAAGAGTGCAGGGGCTAAATTAGTCTGTTTACACATAGCTTTTCGTATTTTATTTAGAAAATCCAAAAGTTTTTAAAACTCTGCAGCCTTAGACAAGCTTCGCCCCTGCACATGAAAAAATTATTGGGTATTTTTAGAACATTTCTCTTTTTTTAATTAATTTCTTACCATATACATGTATATTTCAATCAACCGTAATAATAAATATATTAGGGATAGTAGAAATCTTTGGCTCGACTTAAGCACAGCTTGAGCTGAGTGTTTGGGGCCATGCTTGGGCTGATCTAAACATATTTTCTTAAAACTCATTCTGAACTTAGACTTATTTAAGCTTTACTTATAAAATTTAAGTTTGAACGAAAGTTTAAAAAATATATTAAAAATAAAAGATTATATATTATTTTAATTAAAATACATATTTTAATTTTTATTTAACCCACTCATAACTAATATTTAAATTTTAAAATTCTATGAGCTCAAATTTAAAAGCTTAATCTAATAAAAACAAAAATTTATAAACTATAAAATTGTAAATATGAGGAATTTTTTTAAAAATATAAAATATACAATTTGGGCTTTTAGGCCCGGCCCTACAAAAAGCAAGAGCTCGAACATAACATTTTATCATCTTTAATACATATAAATATGATAAATAATGAACAATCTTACATATATTAATTTTTTTTTATTTTAAATAATATAATATATATTTATTAATTAATAAAATTAAAATAAATTAATTATATTATATTAATTAATTAATATATATTATATTATTTAAAATAAAAAATTTAAAATATATAACATTACCAATAAAGAAAAACAGTCCAAAAGCATTAAAAACTTTTCATTAATGATTGTTTTGACTCTCTCACATTTCTCCCATTATTTCTCACGCAACTTTCCCTAAAAAAAGATAGCTCATTTATTTTTTTCTTGCTTTTCCTATATTTTCTCCTTTAACACGAGTCATATGACTTTCCATTAATGATGGCCTGTTTACAGAAAGTCGTAAACTTAAGCGACATGATTAATTTACTGAAAATGAGGGGTCCTAAACTTCGAAGAAGGTAACATAACTATGAAACAGAATGAAACGTGGCATAACGTAATACGACTAAAACGAAGGTATATATTCACTATTTTCAAACACCAAAAAAATTTCAAAATCTAACCCGTCAACTACAACGCAATCTTTTAGTTAATTAATCCATCACCGGCCAACGACGCCAGCACCGCGCCTGCTTCGCCGTCGACGGTTCTCGTTCATATCATCGCCGTGCCTGCTGCCTTCGCTTCCAAGTTGCCGCCCCCTTCATCAACCAGCTTTGCAGGTGCAGATTCGGGCGATAAACTGCAATTTTTTTCGTTTGTTTTAAGTTTTTACTTTTTTTCGTATGTAATATATATAAATTGATTAGCATAAACTGTCCAATAGAGTTGGAAAAATTATCTAGACTAGCATTTAGATTATGAGTGATGAAATTGACCCAAAAAAAAAAAATCTTTAAAAAATTAGATCAATTTGAAAGAATTAGGCGAAATTGATTTCGTTAGTGATTTTATTAATATTTTAGTACCCTTTCACTGGGTTTTGAAGAAACTAATGAAAGAATGCTTGTTGTATTGGGTTTTCTTTCTTGAAGAAACAAGTATGAACCAAGATGACTGTGAAGAGGGCTGTAATGATCTTGTTGTGCTGGATAACTGCAAAGAAGCAGTTATAAATTAGAATATAGTACCTTGTTTATAGTTGAGCACACAGAAAAATTTAGATGAATTTGTTGTCTTGCTGGGTTCATTGAGAGAAGAGTCGGACAATTTCTTTTTTTTTTTTTTTTGGAATTAATGTCCGTGTTATTAGGAGAAGTGGGATTTTCATTTTGTTTAATAAGTATATTAAAGAAAGGGGTTGTGCGAGGATATTTGAGGCGTGTTAGTGGCACCGCTCATAATGCTACGTATATCCCGATTCTATTTCAAAAGATTAATCACAAATGAGATGGGACTCATCATGTGCATTAAAAGATAGTACAATAAGTTATTGTCAAAATTTGAAAATTATTCACCAATTCATGAGCAAACTACTATACGAACCATTTTCGGAATAAGTTTTGGGTATTTATCACTATTTTTTTACACATTTATATTCACAAGTTCAATGTGTCTTGAAGTAGGGCTAGCTTGTTGCCATATATGGAACGTTATGTTTTCGATGAAATATATCACTGAAAATAGAAACCAGAAACAGTGTAAAAAACTGAGTCAGAGTCAAAGAGAGTGGCTCGAGAGAAACCATTAAGATGTGGAGGCGTGTGGCTTTACATCTTTCTCCTTTAATCTCTTCCCCAAGATCATCCACTCTTAACCAGGTGCAATTGCCAAACTCCTTCATACCAATTCACATTCGTTCTTTATGCATAGTTGTTGAACCTTCTTTAGGTCTCATTAAAAGTTCCACACTTGAAAATTGAAACACGGTTGGTCGAGACTGCTTCCTTAGTTGATCAACTGGGCAGTGGCTTCTTATTTAGTTGCTTGTTTTTAGTTTTATAAAGTTGTTTGTGATTTCTAGATTGGAACAACAAATTGTCATGGCTTCTCTTAATTCTTGCATTGCTATAATTTTTTGCCTTTATTTTGTTATCCAGAATCAAAATTACTTCTTGATCCTGGTTTTATGTTACTCAATTGCAGACTGCTTGTAGCCTCAAGAATTGGGAATCATTTACCACGGAAATACCCAGCCAGGTATTCAATAGTCAGTATGCTTTTGGAATAATTTAGATGTGAAGATGTATGGTCATGCTTTAACTGATGTTGAATTTATTGAAGCATGTAAATAAAAAAAATTGTGCCCTTCAGTTTGCTATTTCTTAGTAAATTCATAGAATTTGTAACCGCACAGAGTTGTATCTAATGTCTATTGTATTGCTTGCAATTTTCCTAAATTTATACTTCAGATGAAAATTCTTTGGCTACGTGATAGACCATTAAGTGTTCCTTGCTACTGGCTACCTAAAGCTGCATAGTTAATAGGGCGAGCAACATAATGTGGGTTTCTATGAGGTCAAAATTATTTATGCTGGTATGAAATTTTTTGCCATCATCTAGCCTCATGTAAGCCTGTTGCTTCTTGGAATTGTATGTACCTTGGTCTGTACTCAGATTTTTGACATCTAAATGGTTTATGTCTATCTACGGTCCGAGTAAGGCGCAGATGGATGAAACAAAAATATGGCATCACAATGTGTGTGTACTGGGCCCTCATCTTATGATGAATCCCCTATTCCTAACTGTGCTCATTTGTTTGTAGCAGTTGTAGTCTTTAGTCCTTTTACATGCTTAAGTAAGTCTCGAACAGTGATTAGGTTTCCAACCAGCATAAAGGTTTAAAACTTCAGTTTAATCTAGCCTAACGGGCATTTTATCGAGTATTTCGCGTACCACTCTTTAAACCTAAATTTCACTTAACAATCTCCAATATTTATGGGCAATCAATCCTAACCTCATCTATATGCATCCATACACTGATTTTTCACCAATCAAACTTATCAAAATAGAAAAAAATTAAAATTTACGAAGTTAAAATTACGGAAATTAAGGAGAAAAATACCTCTAAAATACCGCCGGAGATGAGCTCACTGTCAAAAGCCTGCCCAACCGCTGTTGATTGTTACCGGAAAATGTAAAATAGAGCTAGTGATTGCTACCAAAGGGAGCCAATTGCCGAGTTTTGGTTTGAGAGAGATATGGGTATTATGGGCAAAAAAAATGATAAATGGCTAAGGAAGATAGAAAAAATTTAGTTGGTTATTTTGGATATTTGTAAATTTTTTGGCTATTTTTGTAAATTTCCTAATTTTTGGCTATTTTTGTAAATTTCCCAAAATCCCTCTTGAGTTGAGTTTGAGATCAGTTCATATATTTGGTTGTTGAATCTCTGTTTGTTATTGTTAGTGTTAGTGAGGAAGGAGAGATGGGTTTGAAACGAATAGTAAAGAAGGGATTGGGATTAGGAGAAATGGGATTCACCAAAGGTGGCGGTAACATCAACTGGTTCCCCGGCCACATGGCTGCCGCCACCCTCGCCATCAAACACCGCCTCAAGATCTCCGACCTCGTCATCGAAGTCCGTGACTCTCGGGTCCGTACCCATCAACTTTTTATTCTTTATATGTATTTTAATTTTTTTTAATGACCTCTGATTTTACATTTTTTTTTTTCATAACAGATTCCTATGTCTTCTGCCCATCCTGGCCTGCAGCCTCAGCTCTCCGCTAAACGCCGTGTCATTGCTTTAAACAAGAAAGATTTGGCCAATCCCAACATTTTGAATGTAGTCAGCCTCCTTTGCTGCTTCTTGTTAATGTTTTGGATTCAATTGCATTGAATATGAATATTATCTTGATTATGTGTACATGGTGTTTGTTTTGTTTTAATTCTTGTAGAAATGGGTTCATCATTTTGATTCGTGCAAGCAAGATTGTATTGCGATAAACGCACATAGTAGGAGTTCGGTTCAAAAGGTTAGTTAATATCTTAGTATATGATTCCACTTTATTTTAAAGTATTATACTTTATAAATTGTTGGTAATTAATTTCTAAGCTACCAATTGAAAAAAGTATAACTTGCTAATTGAAGCTTTAAAAGAGGCTTGGACCATTATACTATGAGAGAGTGGAATATGGAGATTGTCGGTTAGATGTTTCTATTTGAATTTAATGATACATGCTAATTAAATGGCGCAGAGTTTCTTTATAAGTAAGAACATTGCATAGTAGAGGTTGGAGATGTGATAGCCAGCGTGGTAGCCTTTATACTTGATGCTTCTCGGCTTTACTTGTTTCACTTGCATGCTTGTTGATAATGTTTCTTCCTGGTTCATGTAATGCAGCTTCTTGAACTTGTGGAGTTGAAGCTGAAGGAAGTGATTTCAAGGGAGCCCACTCTTCTTGTAATGGTCGTGGGTGTTCCTAATGTCGGGAAATCGGCTTTAATCAACTCAATTCATCAAATTGCATTGTCTCGCTTTCCTGGTAAGGTGTTATTAAGTTTTCTGTTATGTTTGAGAAAGATTTCATTCTTGGAATTATGATGGGTCTTCGTTTGGAATTCAATTTTGTTAATAAACCTGTTTGTTCTGAAAGTGATGCCTATTGAGCAATAACAGTTTGGAATGTTTTACATAGTGCAGGAGAAAACTAAAAGAGCTACGGTTGGACCATTGCCTGGTGTCACTCAAGATATTGCAGGATTTAAGGTCTATTATCCTCTCTTTTTTGCTTTAAGAGTTTTCTTGGCTTTATGCCATGAATTTATTTGTACCCTGCCTCATCCTGCCACTCTTCATTCCTTCTTTCCTCTCTCTTTCTCTCATCATGCTTGCATGCAAACACATGCCTATTTCTCTCTGCACTAGCTGTAACTTTGGTGAAGTAGTAACTTTGTCACAGCTTTCATCTTCCAATAGTGTGGAATTACCATATGAACCAAAACCTTAAGCCCTGACACACTCCATCATGTACGAGGCACATTGATTAAATAAAAATCAATCAATCAGAGACACAGAAACACACAATTTAAATACTGAATTAAAATCGATCATTGGTTAGGAGTTTGGCTGCATTCAGTATATGAGAACTGAATTTTTGTTCGGTTTGTTGCCTTATGCCCATATACCTGCTGACTAACCCAGCCCAAACAGGGTGTGTGTGGGGGTTTGGGGGGAGTGTTGTTGAAGGAGATGGATTCAAACACTTGACCACTTGTGTTGAATTAACTCCTATATCATGTTAAGTTAACACTTGAGTCAAACATTTAAGCTAGTATATGTGGCCCCTTTTTATTTTTATTTCATTTTTCTTATTATAATTATTATCAGCAGCTAGATTTTGAGGCTTTTATGTGAAGTGGTGTAGACATCTTTCCATATGGCCTTTAATTGAAGAGTTTTTTTAAATATATTTTTTAATTTTAAAAAAAGAAAAAAAAACAGCAAAAAAAGTTGTATACCTTTACTTAGATTCTTGTTCCTGGACTCCTTATGTCACACATGTTGCTGCTACAGACGTAGTTGTACCAAAGGGCAAGTGCTTACAATTTTCTTTACTTTGTTTCTTAGATTTGAATTTGAACTATTCTCTCGTCCTTGTTTGTATCTTTCTCCATAGTCTTCCTATCTTTTTATTAGGCCAATAAAAATCTCTGTTAGTTTCAAGAACGGGGAAAAAAAATTTCTCTCTGGTTTTATGCTGGTGATCAAGATCTTGCACTTTCGGGTATTAATGTTTTCTTATTCAATTTAATACAGATTGCTCATCGGCCCAGCATATATGTTCTGGACACGCCAGGAGTATTGGTTCCAAGTATCCCAGATATCGAAACAGGGTTGAGGCTGGCTCTTTCAGGTTGAAACCTCTTTCAAAACTACATTTTTCTTTAGTTTTTCATAATATTTATTTTTTCTTTTTAATACCATCTGGTTTGACGTGTCATATATATCAATATCAGATCATATATTAGTTTTTCAACAATTCTGCTGAAATTAATATCATTTTACTACTTGCAGCAATTATTGAAAAGCTTTTAACTTTATTTATGCCCTTTTTTGAACGTAATTTGGCATGTTGCTGCAGCAAATATACTGAATGATATATTGAGGTTTTGTTTTTCGGTGAGTGTTTCATCTCAAATTAGATCCGTGACTTTCTTTTAGCTGGGATTCTATTAAGGGTGTATTTTGTTATAATTAAATATCTTAATCTATAGGATTGATCAACCGGGATCTCTTGTCCTACCAATGTTTTGTACTCATAAGCGAGTGATACCTTTACAATCTCTGTATGAATATCTTATGAAAACTTGAGGCATTTGTTCTTTGTAACTTCACCAATTTTTATGGATTGTAAATAGATATGTGTTTCTTTTGTGAAAATACCATGTGGATATCTCCTAAAACTTGGAATAAACTGGTTAGTGGCTGTTAGGTGTCATTATTTATTTATTTATTTTTTCATATTTTGAAATTGTAAAGATTTTAGAAAACACTTTTGGCATGTACTTTTAAAAATGCGTTTTGTGGGTGGGGGAAAAAATTATCAAAGTTTACAAATTAAAGTTGAGATTGTATCTTATTTTTTGGGAAACAAATTTACCTTTTCCATGAGACCAGCTATTTTACTCATTTTAATAAAATTACCAAGCTTATTTTTGTTGTTTTCAGTTTTAGAAAACTATTTTTATAGAACATATCAAACAAGTTCTCCAATCTCAGATAAACCAAAATTCAAACATATGTGATCTGAAAAAAAAAACAAGTACTATTTTGAAAACGACACCAAACACACCCACCATTTTCGTTAAAAATTTTGTTGGAAATCATTTTATTTGTGTACTAGGTTTCTAATTATGATTTGGTGTGGTGGCCTCTAAGAATCTTGTTTCCACACACAATTTCACACATTTTTCAAGCTGCATCATAGTAGTCGTCTGTATCTTGCTTACGTGTAATATAATTTGTGTACTATAATGGATTTGCAGGTTCTATTAAAGATTCTGTTGTGGGTGAGGAGCGCATTGCTCAATACTTGCTCGCAGTTTTAAATACCCGAGGCACTCCCCTCCACTGGAGGCACTTGAATAACAGAACAGAAGTGAGTCAGAGCGAAACTGAGAACAAGCATGAGTATAATCTTAAAGACCTTCGACCAAGGAGGAGGAAACCGCCTAATGCATCTGATGTGACGTACATTGAGGTAATGAAGATCCTCTCCTATAATGTGGGATGATCAAAGCCATCTCAAACTGTTTTTGCTGAAAATTATCCTCCATACTGTTTTCTTGGTTGGTTCGAATTGTGCCTTTAGTTCCTCAAAGTCATTTTTGTTCACTGTTCTATTATCTGTATTAATCTTTTACCATGAAAAGAATTTGATCCTCAAGGTATTTCATCATCTAATAAAGAGAAACGTGGTATTTTAGATCCTGAGGTTTGAAGAAATCACCCTTGTAAAATTGTCCCATTTTATCCATTGGAGATTGTAGATTGGACTTTGCTAGGACTCCAGCACTACAGAGTCATGCTAAGCCATTGTAAGGCTTGGGACGGGTCCTGTTGTATGCAGTCGTGACCATAGAGAAAAT
This sequence comes from Murraya koenigii, assembly GCA_025617385.1. Lineage (NCBI taxonomy): Eukaryota > Viridiplantae > Streptophyta > Magnoliopsida > Sapindales > Rutaceae > Murraya > Murraya koenigii. The sequence continues at coordinate 19,599,859 of CM046818.1, forward strand.
GCATGAAACTTGAAAAACGTCATCGAATTGGAGATTTTTTGTAATTCATCTTAACTTTTTCTCTATTCAATCAAGTTTAGATATTTTAGAAAATTTTCTATCAATTATGTTTAATGAATGAAAATTCAAAGAATATGTTTCCTTTCAATTTCTGAATATTTCATTTTTATGTATTGCTTAGTGTTAATTTTGAAGAACAGACCTCTCTAACTTCAATGAAGAGATTGTAAAATTTACCATGAAGAGAACCCTCAAGAATTTTGTGTGAAGGGTTGTGTTTTGAATGCGTATCTGTGGACAATATAAATTCTAGCTGTGGTACTCCTAAGTAATCTTATTGTTTTGTAATTATTTTTATATCCTTGGTTATTCCTGACTTTCCTCTACCTGTTCACTTCCAGGATCTTGTGACAGGAGTCCAACGTGCACTGCACGTATCTCTGTCCGAATTTGATGGTAATGTGGAAGATGAGAATGACTTGGAAAGCTTAATTGAACAGCAGTTTGAAGTGCTGCAGAGGGCGATGAAGATACCTCACAAAGCATCTGAGGCTCGGTTAATGGTATCAAAAAAGTTTCTTACTTTATTTAGGACTGGTAAACTTGGTCCTTTCATTCTTGATGATGTTCCGGATGCCAACTCTGGCTCTTGAATTTGTCTCGGGGACTTTTGCTTGGTTCCAAGTTGAATCTTTAATCTCTCTATCAAATGCCAGTCTTGTATATTAGTCATATCCCATAACATAAGGCTTTAGGCAGCACATTCGCATTTATTTATTTAGGGTTTCCTGCATTGAATACCATGATTTTGTATGCATTTCGATCACATTACAAAGGTATACAGCCAATATTGCAAGAATCTCTACAGCCTATACTTCAGGTAGATCGCTTAACACAATTGATTATTGTAATCATTTTCCAACATCTTTTAATTTGCATGATTGTACAGAAACTCATTTGCTTTACCAAAGGTACTTTTTAATTTGCATAATTGTACGGAAACTCATTTGCTTTATCAAAGGTACTTCGCGCCAAGCAAAGTCATAATATACATGTATGTTCTTATCCTTCAGAAAGCTTAGCTGCTTAGGTTTTGATTGATATTGAAGTAAAATAATTTTTCAGTCATAGTTGCTTTGAAAAAAAAAACAGTAATTATATATGAAATGAAAGTTGATAATGTGTAATGGATATAATTTTTAAATAATAATTTGATAAAAATTATATAAGTGGGAGATCAAAACATCAAATCAACTTACCAAACACTTTAAAAGGCCAGGGCATTGCAACTTTGGTTAGTTTAATATAGAAAGCTTCAAATCTACCTGACATGTCTCAAATCATACGTTTTAGGTTTCAAGTGTTAAGGACTCTTTGAGTCTAATATCAATATTCAGTCGAAGAAATAGATAATGCAGTTTTAAGACATTTAACTTTTTCGCACATAATGAGAAGTAACAAATAAATGCATTTTACTTTCTAGTAGTGCAGAGATAAGGAACTTTGCTTAAACGAACGAGAAATAAGCAAAGTATGGAAAAGTTTAAACTTAAAATAACTTTCATCAAGACTGTACACTAAAATGGCCATTCAAGACTTGAGAGTTGGGTTCAAATTCAATAGTATATTGTTTCTTTCCATGGTACATTAAAAGCAATTTCATCCATGACCCATATCTCAAAGTTATTTTGGCTCTTTTGAGGCTTCAATTTCAAACAAAACAAAGGCAGCAGATTCATTTAACATACTAAGTTTCAAATATTCTTCAAAAGTACTACTGGAAAACTTTGGCAATCGTATATATTTGGGAAGACAAAAGGATAAAATAGATAGACCCATCAGAATCACCAAATGCAATCCAATAAAAAGCTCCACTGAAGTAATAATTGAAACCAAATTAAGCATAATTCCAGAGACTAATGCAAAATGAGAATTACCTTGGTCTTTCAGGAAGAACCCATATATTGAAAGCTAAATTGAGATGCATTTCAATTTTTTATTCTTAAGTTTCGAACTCGGATGACCCACGATCGAAAATCATTCAACCAAGCCCTTGGACTCTAGACTAATATTATACTATTATAAAAGCTTTAGATTTCATTTAATTCCGATTAAAGACAAGAATCATGAGGTTGACCCTCAACTTCCACCTCTTAAAAGACAACAAAGAAAAATTAAGCAAATGCGAGCAATCTGGGATTTTACTTTAGCAACTTATTAAGATTAAATCTACAACTTGCTATTGCTCTTTTACAAATCAAGCTATTATATAATTTTTGAGTAATTCCCACCTAAAAATCCGAAGCTTGTTGGATCCTTTTGTTCTATTGAAGTTCCAACAACTATTTTCCCGCCGAAAACGATGAAGGATTGAATAGCTTCTTTGAAGCTTAATTGTTTCATTGCTCCTGACTAGTAGTAGATTTTGAAGCTTCATAATTGGTTCATCGCTCTCAGGAATTATCATTGGCTATGTCTCAATAGAAGAATCCCAAAAAACCAAAAAAAAATAGACACGCATGAATAGCAAGAATTAAAGTTCCCGCATCACAATCGAATTTGACTGATACAACGAAAGTTTCACAATTAATTTTCAAATCTTGCTGATCTTCACATTTATGGACTATGTCATGCAAATTTTCAATTAAGGCCTTATTTGGTATTAGTGTATTGTAGTTTTTAATTTATAGCAGTTAAAGAAAAAAGTTGTTACTATTGAGATTACGTGCTCTTTAAAGTATATTGATTTTTGATTAATAAAATATTTCAAGTATTTATTTAGATATTTCGAATTACATTAATATTTTGAGTAAAGTCTATTTAATCATATTATATGTATTTATCACGATCATTATGTGGATTCGTTGAAGACATAAATACTAAGTTATTTTATAATTAAATAAATTAAGTTCATGATTGATAAATAAAGTTGAGCGACTTTATTTAGGTATAGATCGTAATAAATTCATTGAGTAATTTGTCTTAATCATGTATGAATTTATTGATGTAGTATGTCTACATTGAATTGGATCACATATGAGATTTAATCAACCTAGTAATAACTGTCAAACTTATTAAATCTCATAGGCATTGATTTACTGTAATCTTAATCTTGAGTTAGTTATGATTTTATGATTGTAGTTGTTATTTAATTTGAGTTACCAATGAGCATGACATACACATGTAGTCTAAATTATTCGGTATCTTGGTGGTAGCAATTACAAGTATTGAAATTATAGATTAATAATATAGAATTTATACGACACATCTCTTGATGGGTTTTTAGTACTTGATCATAGAATTCTCTGCTCAGAGTGTCTCAACATAAAAAAATATGTTGAAAATGATCATTAGAGAAAACCAGTAAGTATCAAAGAACAAGATGTAATTAAATTGATTGGACAATTGAGATATCAATTTAAATTAACGATGTGGAACAAAGGATTGTGCATTAAAGAAATCAATGTGGCTTGGGCGAATTATATTCGAGCATACAATTATGGAGGTCAGTTCCAATCTTATAGTGGAGTAGAATTGGAATTAAATAATTATATTTGTTTAATTATAAATTTAATTATTGCAGTCACTATTGTATGTTCCCAAATGATCCCCGGGTTAGCTCATTTAATTGACAACACCATCACTGGACTCAAAAGCAAGAAAAACTTGCATATTAGATGAAAATCATAATTATAATATTTGTTAAGGCCTAATATGTTATATTTAAGTATAAATAGGGGCTTGTAATATTTTACAAGGTGATCTCATAGTTAGTTACATATTTCTTACACTTTTACGTAAGTGGAGAGATAGTTAAAAGAGGAATTATATTTTAAATAGAAAACCTAATCCTAACATACTAGGATTTTCATAAGATATTATAAAAGGGACATTATTCTCTTAAATAGAGGGAGAAGAGAACCCTAGGATTTTTAAGAAAAATACAGAAGACATCTAAGAGGAGTCAGTTGCAATTGGGGAGTGGTGAAACAGACGTCGCGTCGATCGAACTTAGTCATGCCGAAGATCGTTGTTGATCAAACTTGAGTCATAGCATGGAAGATCGTTTGGAGGCGGATCTACAACTCTCAATTGTTCATCTTCTCAAAACATCAAGGTATGAATTTCTAGATTACTTAATTCTTATATGTTGTATGAGATCATTCTTAAAATGTTTTAATTGAAAAATTGAAAAACTTAGTTTTATTCCATTCAATTGGTATCAGAGACATCTCATAATAATATATAAGAATTTCGTAAGAAATCTATCTTATCAATTATGTATTAAAGTTGCACAATTTATTTAGATATATATTATTTGTTAACATATGAATAAAGTATGCTTGAATTGTCTCAATTTATGGTTAGAAATTTATTTATATTTATATTTTGGATTTATAATAAAAGGGGTGGTCTATTATCATCATATTTCTTTTTTAATTTAATTTTATATTTTAAAATTTTTTCTTTTAATTTAATTTTATGTTTTAAAATTTTTATAAATTATTAGGGTCGTAATCTATAATATTTAAAAAAAAAAAGATTTTCCGGAGCAGCATTGCAGTGCGCGCGGCTTACGCAGCTTGCAGCACGGGCCGCATGCAACATGCAGCGCGTGCGGCTCACGGAAAACAGCAGCAGTAGCACGCATAGGATGTCGCGGAAAACAGTAGCAAGGCGTACAGGCTTGCGCGGACGGCACCAGGCAAAGCACTATGCGCGCGCTGCACGCGGAGCAGGACGCGCGGGCGGCAGAAGGCAGCAACAGCAGACCAGTGCGCGGAGTGGCCAGAACTCGCCGGAGAAGAGAGACGACCGGAAGATCTGGGTTTTTTGCTGATGGCGGCGGAAAAGAAAAATGCAGATTAGGGTTTTTGTGTGGCAAATATCACTCAAGTCTCTATAGTTCTGTATAATTTCGCTTGGTAAGATTAGTTTATTATTATGCATTTAAGTCCAGAAACGGTTTTTGGACTTGGTAAATCCTAGTTTTAAGTCTAATAAAATTTGGGTTTAATGGATTAAAATGAATGGATATAGTTTAAACAAATTAAATTTATTTTTGGTCCAAAATTTTATTTAAAAATTTTATTTTATTTTCTTTAAAATTAAAAATTTGGACCAATAATAAATTTAAAGCCCATATTAGCCAAGGCTATCAATAAAGATAATCCAAGAGAAGAAGATATTGACATGAAGCCCAATGAAGATTAGGCTTAGGGTTAATATTTTTTATTAGGAAAACCATGAATTGAGATTATTTAATTTTTCTATATGTTGTGTTTTGGATGTGAATATGCCATGATAACATGTCATATAGAATAGGTAGTGCCACTTTATGCATAATAATATATGTCATTCATATAACATGAATTCATGTATATTGTTTGAAATTTGCAAATGCTTAATAATATAAGATATCACTTAGATAATATTATAGGAAGCATGCAATTAACAATATATATGTTTTAAAAGGAAAAACCAACTTTAAAATATTGAGTGGGAGAGGAAGATTCAAGATAATTTTCCCACGGGCTCCATTGTTAGTTCAATAATAAAATTATATATATACCTCGACTTCATGATACGGTGATACTTCCCTACGGAGGTATATATATTAGACATTTTATTTGATGAACTTCTTTAAAGATAAAATCGAAATATTTTTCAATCATTGATCACCCTAACGGTGGCTACATGATATGAGAAATACGTAGATTGAAACAATGGTTATACACTCAACAAAAATTTGTTATTAACCTTCCCAACGAAGCTCTGTTAACAAAATTTTGGCCTTAAAAGATAACGATAGTTATTTATCATGTTACGATATGAAAGTAAATAATCTAATGGTTAATTGGGTCTGGTAAGTGGCGGCATGACTTCCCCAACGGATAGCTTGCTAAAGCGGTACTAGATTATCGTTACAATAAAATAAAATGCATTTATGGTTTTTTGCATTTTAGAATTTTATTGTGAATGTTATATCAATATATTTATGCATGTATGTTTTATTTTTCAGAAAATGTCTTCCATCAACCCACTATTAATCATCCTGGTTAAAAATGAACTCACTGGTGAAAATTACTTAGATTGGAAACGCAATCTATTTAATATTCTCACTGCTAAAGACTACAAATATGTTCGACCCAACGAATGCCCTCCAAGTACTCAACGTTATAACGATTATAGAAATCAGAAAGAGTCTTATGAGAAATGGTGCGAGGCTAACAAAATGGCTAAGCGCTATATATTGGCTTCGATTTCTATGGAACTGCAGAACAAACTTCGGAGCATGGAAACAGCCACTGAAATATTGGCTAGTCTCCATCAGATGTTTGGGCAGAATGCTGATTCTGCCAGAGAAGTAGCGTTAAAACGTGTCACTGACACCAAGATGGAAGAGGGTACAAGAGTTTGTGATCATGTCCTCAACATGATGGACTATTTGAATGAAGTTGAGATTCATGGTGTTGAGATCGATGATAAAACAAAGATCAACATGGTGATTGAATCTTTACCTGATACATTCAGAGAGTTTAAGGTCAGCTATATCTTAAGCAATAGAGATATGACTTTAGTTCAATTGATGTACGAACTACATGCTATAGAAGAATATTATCATAGCAAAGAACTTCCTAAACAAGAATTCTCTTTAAAGCCTAAGTCGAAAGACAAGGGTAGGCAAAAGAGAATTGACACAAGGAACCTGTCTGCCAGAAAAGATGGCAAGTTGAAAGACAAGTGCTTCAAGTGTGGACAGAAGGGTCATCGGAAGAAAGATTGTCCTAAGATTATTAAAATCAAGTATAGGAAATCTTTAAGCTTCCTAATTAGTTCAGTTTTCTATTGATTAATGCAATAGTGAATTTTGAGATAACTAATTTTATTTGTAAATTCATTTATTTGGTTTTCAGGAAACCAAGAGATTAAGTGAAGAAAGCTTTAAGCAGCAGTAGAGAAAGATACTAGTTTATATCAGCTGAGAGGACTAGATCAATTTTATGAGACTTTAAGTTTTGATATTTATCTTTGTATTCCAAAACATTAGAGGAATTTAATTTCGGTGGCTTGTTTTTAATAAACAGAAGCACACTGTTATTTTTTGATCCTCTGTTAATAACTCATTTTTGTACTTTATAAAGACAATTAATATCATATAAGTCTATTGATCTGTTCAAAGCAAGATATAATGATAAAAAGTATATTATTTATCTAAGAAAAGAAATGTTTTTCCAAAACCAATGACACCTCTAATATTTATGCTTAAATCATATAAACTATAATAAGATTTCATTAGAATGATTAATAATAGGTCCTTCTTGACCTATTTGAGGTTGATCATTGATACTCTACGAATCTTATTTAGAAAAGTAATATGGCAAGGTAGCTTCTTTTGAGCTAAAAGAAAGCGTAATATTGTATTGCATGGAATTAGTGTATATAAATGTATGCGAACTAATTAGTTTACATGTAAGTAGAGGTTATGAGTATTTTATCAAATTGATAAATATTTATAGTATTTATGTTTGTCTAAATGCGTCATGATTCCGTGGCTTTTGAAATCCAAAAGAGTACATAGATAAGACAAAGAAGCAATTAGACAAGAACATAAAAGAGTTCGATCTAATCGAAATAAAGAATATCTCTCTAGAGAATTCAAAGTCCATTTGGTTGTAAAATGGGATAAACTCCCATTTATAATGAACATTGTGACATAATAGTGTCATCATATGGACAAACAAGATTCTTTTGGATAAAATATATACTTAGTGATTTATTAAATATATACTTAGTGATTTATCATTTACTTTTTTATTTTAGATACCAGTATTTAAAACTGCATAGACTATTGAACTTAGTTTTATCTATATCAGTGCCTATTACTCTATGGAATTATGGACATGTCACAAACTTAATTTGTGACACATCTATAGTTGGAGATTCAATAGTATTTATACTAAAATTATAGGCAAAAAGATGGACTCATGTTCAAAAGTATGCATCTTTTAGGTATTCTAAAGGAATAAAGGAAAGTCTAATTTATAGACCTCAAGACAGGAATGTATTTGTAAACATACACTATACTTTCCTTGAGGAAGACTATATAAATGACTTATAACCTGTGACTAAGGTAAAACTAGAGAGATCATAAAGTAAGGAGATCATATTGATGCTCAGTTTTCTATTTATGTAAGCATAGAAAAGAGCAAGAATGATTAACAAAAAGATCATCCCTGAACAAATTATCACTTTTAGAACCTCATCGTAGTGGGAGGGTAACTAGATTACCAAACAAGATACATATTATTGAGAGAAACCTATACGGCTATCTCATATGAACATGTATAAAATCCCACTGGATACAATGAAACTCTAATAGATAGTGATGTTGAACATTGGAAAAGGGCTATGAATCAAGAAATGGAATCTATGTATTCCAATAAAATCTGGGAACTTGTAGAGACACCAAATGGGGTAAAACCCATTAGATGCAAGTGGATCTATAAGAGAAAAAGAGGAGTAAACAGAAGGATGGAAACATTTAAAGCAAGATTAGTAGCCAAATGGTTCACTCAAAAAGAGGGAATCGATTATGAGGAAACGTTTTTCTCTGGTTGCTATGCTTAAATCTATTAGAATTCTGCTCTCTATTGCTGCAGTGCTAAATTATGAAATTTGGCAAATGGATGTCAAGATTGCATTTCTTAATGGGCATCTTGAAGAAGACATCTTTATGCAGCAACCAGATGGATTCATACAAAAAGGCCAAGAACACTTGGTATGCAAGTTGCAAAGATCCATTTATGGATTGAAGCAAGTATCCCATTCGTGAAACATCAGATTTGATCAAGCGATGAAATCATTTGGATTCATTCAGAATATTGATGAACCATGTGTGTACAAGAAAATTCAGGAAAAATATGTAGCCTTCCTAATTCTTTATGTAGATGATATTCTCCTTATCGAAAATGATGTAGAAGTATTGACTACTATAAAGAGTTGGCTAGCAAAACAATTTGATATTAAAGATCTAGGAGAAGCTAGTTATATTCTTGATATCAAGTTGCTACGAGACCGAAAGAACAAAACGATAGCTTTATCTCAAGTGGTCTATATCGATAAGATATTGGCTAGATTTAGCATGGTAAATTCCAAGATTGGTTTGTTACCATTCAGACATGGAATTTATCCTCTACGGATCAATCACCTAAAATTTTTCAGGAGATAGAGAAAATGATACGAGTTCCCTACGCGGAAGCTGTGGGAAGTCTCATGTATGCCATGCTTTGCACTAGACCAGACACATGTTTTGCGATTGGGATGGTTAACTGATATCAATCTAATCCTGGAGCTAAACACTAGACTGCTGTCAAGCATATAATGAAGTATCTGAAGAAGCTAAGGATTATATGCTTGTGTATTCTGGTGATGAACTTACTGTAGTGGGTTATGCTGATTCTGACTTTATGTCAGATAAGGATTCTAGAAAGTCTACTTTTGGCTATGTGTTTACATTAGAAAGTGGAGCTATTAGTTGGAGGAGTGTGAAACAATCTTGTATCGCAGATCCACAACAAAAGCTTAATATGTGGCTTCATCTGAGGCTGTAAAAGAAGCAGTATAGCTCCGCAAGTTCCTTCGAGATCTTGAGGTGGTATTTGATGCAAGTGCACCACTTAAATTATTTTTTGATAATAATGGTGCAGTGGCTCAATCAAAAGAACCAATAAATCACAAGAAACAAAAACACATTGAGAGGAAGTATCATCTCATATGAAAATAGTGTAGAAAGGTTATAACCTACACTTAGAGTCCTACAAGCATGTGTAATTTGCCAGATATGCTTTGAGAGCTAGTGGCAGATTGTTGAGATTATGTGCTCTTTAAAGTATATTGATTTTTTGATTAATAAAATATTTCAAGTATTTATTCAGATATTTTGAATTGCATTAATATTTTGAGTAAAGTCCATTTAATCATATTATATGTATTTATGCGATCACCATGTGGATTCGCGAAGACATAAATACAAGTTATCTTATGATCAAATAAATTAAGTTCATGAGTTGATAAATAAAGTTGGGCACTTTATTTAGGTATAGACTCGTAATAAATTCATTGAGTGATTTGTCTTAATCATGTATGAATTTATTGATGTAGTATGTATACATTGAACTAGATCACATATGAGATTTAATTAACCTAGTAATAACTGTCAGACTTATTAAATCTCATAGGCATTGGTTTACTGTAATCTTAATCTTGAGTTAGTTATGATTTCATGATTGTAGTTGTTATTTCATTTGAGTTACCAATGGGCATGACATACACATGTAGTCTAAATTACCCGGTATCTTGGTGGTAGCAATTACAAGTATTGAAATTGTAGATTAATAATATAGAATTTGTACGACACATCTCTTGATGGGTTTTTAGTACTTGATCATAGAATTCTCTAGCCAGAGTGTCTCAACATAAATAAGTATGTTGAAATGATCATTAAAGAAAATTAGTAAGTATCAAGGAACAAGATGTAATTAAATTGATTGGACAGTTGAGATATCAATTTAAATAAACGATGTGGTACAAAAGATTGTGTATTAAAGAAATTAATGTGGCTTGGGCGAATTATATTCGAGCATACAATTATGGAGGTCAGTTCCAATCTTATAGTAGAGTAGAATTGGAATTAAATAATTATATTTGTTTAATTACAAATTTAATTATTGTAGCCACTATTGTATGTTCCCAAATGATCCCCGGGTTAGCTCATTTAATTGATAACACCATCACTGGACTCAAAAGCAAGAAAAACTGGCATATTAGATGAAAATCATAATTATAATATTTGTTAAGGCCTTGTATGTTATATTTAAGTGTAAATGGGGGTGTGTAATATTTTACAAGGTGGTCCCTAGTTAGTTACACATTCCTTCCACTTTTACGTAAGTGGAGAGATAGTTAAAAGAGGAATTATATTTTAAATAGAAATCCAAATCCTAACATACTAGAGTTTTTCATAAGATATTATAAAAGGGACATTATTCTCTTAAATAGAGAGAGAAGAACACCCCAGGGGTTTTAAGAAAAATACAGAAGACATCTAAGAGGAGCCAGTTGCAATTAGGGAGTGGTGAAATAGACTCCCACATGTCTAGTGTTGATCAAAATTAGGTTATAGCTTGGAAGATCGTTTGGAGGCGGATCTACAACTCTCAATTATTCATCTTCTCAAAACATTAGGGTATGAATTTCTAGATTACTTAATTCTTATATGTTATATAAGATCGGTCCTAAAAGGTTTCAATTGAAAAATTGAAAAATCTAGTTTTATTCCCTTCAGTTACTACAAAAAAAAAAAATATCGTAAGTACAGTTTTTAAATAATAATTTTGATAAAGTAAATAAAGATAATAGATTCTTCATTATATAAGTATTATACAAATCAACTTAGTTTTTAAATTACAGCAGTTAGTATTTACAAATGTTTTAATTTTGTAGTTTTTAAGTTACAGTTGTCCAAATTCAATCTCAAACTCACCTAAGTTACGTTATCATTAATAAGTGAGGACCATGAACATGCATGATGATGTTGATATCTTTCATTATTGTAGTAATTGTTTCATTAGCCACTGTGCTTTCAGTTTTGTATATATTTTCAATAATTTTTAGTTCTATTTAAGACTTGTAGAAAGTCTTATGAACTGAAACTTTATATATAGAACCAATAAATTAAACCATTAATTGAACAGCAGTTTGAAGTGATGCAAGGGGGCTTGAAAATACCTCACAAAGCATCCGAGGCTCGGTTAATGGTATCAATTAAAAGAGTTTCTTCATTTACTTAATTAGGACAGGTAAATTCGGTCTTTTCATCCTCGATGATGTCCTAGATGCCAACTCTAGCTTTTGAATTTGTCTTGGGGAATTTTGCAAAAGATTTTAAGATTAACATGAAAGGTTGCATTTCCAATCTTCTCTATCAAATGCCAGTGTTGTATTGTCAGCATGTTTGATATAATTTGTCTATTGGCAAAAAATATTTATTTAATTCCATAAATGTTCGTGAAAACTTTTAATAACGTGTAGTTGTATTTTGAATAGAGCTTTTCAGAATTAAATATGTTATTTTGTTTCTATTAGTAAAATCTTAAATTTTGAGCTTTTATGAGTAAAGGTTATAGAGTTTATTTAGGCAGCACATTTATATTTTATATGTTTATTTATAGTATGTTTGGGATTGAGATTAAAGTTAATACATTAAAGTGTTTGGTAAATACTAACTGATGTAGTTTATAAATTATGTTAATATGAATTTTCATTTGTATAATGAAAAATCTATTATATCTTTACTAATTTTGTCAAAATTATTATTTAAAAATTATATTTTTTACATATTATTAATTTTTATTTCATAACAAAAATAGCATTTAAGCTATAGCACCTCAATACCAAACATATCTTTATTTAAATTAGAATTTTTCATAGTTGAACCATGATTTTTGTACGCATTTGGATCGCATTATAGAATCTAGAGGTAGTAATGCAAGAATCTCAACCACCAATACTTCAGGTAGATCGTTAAACACACAAATGACACAATTGATTTTTGTAATCAGTTTCCTATATCTTTTAATTTGAATGATTATACAGAAACCAATTTGCTTCATCAAAGGAACTTCACACTAAGCAAAATCTTAAGATACATGTGTGCTTATCCTTTAGAAAGCCTAGTGACTGACTATTTTCACGTAAAAACTTGAAACAACCTAAAAAAAATTACAAAAGATGAATTATATATCATCGGAAGCACTTGCATGGAGATGGATCGCTGGAACATTACACTTTACTTAAAGTCTAATAGCAAAAGTCTGTTAAGGCATTTAACATCTTACCACATAATGAGAAACAAATAAGTAAATGATGAATACTTCTACTTTCAAATAATGCAGGGATATAAATCACTTTGCTTAAACAAACGTGAAATAAGGTAAGAACGGAATAATTTTAACTTAAATAACTTTTATCAAGACTGTACTTTCAGATAAAACACTGATGGCCTTTCAAGACTTGAATTGGGTTAAAAGGCTTATGGCGTAACTTGAATTATTGACATCCAAATCCACTTATATATATATATATATATTTTTTTTTCTTATCTTCTTTTATATGTTGTTGGTAACAAATCCAATAACTTTATGGTGATTGTGATTCTTAATGTAGTATTGTTTTTCATTTGTTAGCTATTTGCCATGTGTAGTTTGGAATGCTTAGCCTATAATTTTGTACTAAAACTAACAAATAGGGTAAATGGAGATTCTCAAGTGCACATGTGGCCGTTGATAATGTTGTAAATGTACTTTTTCATGAGCTTACAGTGTTGTAAATTTTACAGCACTATAAACTCATGAAAAATTGCATTTATAGCATTGTAAACGACAAGTCCATATTTTAAAAAAAATTTGGATGTCCTTTGGAGAGGGCGATTATAGGTTCCAAGTTCGTAAGAGAGGCTATTCATTTTGCTGAAAAATGAAACCTTATCTTTATAAATGAAATTTGAATTATTGAAATCTCAATTGGGCCCTTTACCAAATTCCAATTAAGGATGGCAATTTGTCGGGTCGGGCTCGGGCCTGACTTAAACAAAAAGCCCGGCCCGATAAAAAGCCCGATAATTTTTATTTTCGACCGGGCTCAGTCGGGCCTGATTCGGGCAGGTCGGATCGGTCTGGTCAAGATCAGAGTACCTCGACTTTATTTTATTTTAATTATTTGATTTATTCACCTAGTGTCTCAGATATGTGTTTAATTATTTTAATTGTTTGATTTATTTCCAAGCACAGCATACCCACAACTTATATTCAAAATTTAATTTACACTTGTGTCATTTGAAAAAAAAATAAAATTCATCGTATACAAATAAAACTACACAATTCTACAACCCAACATTAAAAAAAAAAAACTTATGTCTTGTACAAATAAAAATACACAATTCCACAACTCAATATAAAAAAAAATCAACACTCATGTCTTATAGAAATAAAAATACTCATTCAATCCGTGATGTGCATCCGTGCGTGTCGATGTAATTTTTTTAAATTTAGTAAATGATCGGGTCGGGTCGGGCCGGGTCACATAAGGCCCGAGCCCGAACTCAAATTTCATCGGGCCTAAAAATTAAAGCCCGAGCCCGAGTTTTAACTTCTAAGTTCGGGCTAAAGCCCGAAAAAATCGGGCCGGGCCAATCGGGCCAAAATTCGGGTCTGGCTTTTTTGCCATCCCTAATTCCAATACCGGAAAGTCATTGCTTCTTGGAAGTCTTGGACCTTTGTGTTTGCCACTTTATTTCAATATCTAGCTAGCTATGGTTTTAGCTTCTTGCAAAGTTCAATTACATCATCATCATTCTTGCGCATAGTAATTTTATTACTTATTTGCTTTTATATATTTTTCTTAATCAATTCAAATAATATACTCTATGGAGGTTGTGATTCTTGTTTTTGTTTTTTTCATTCTTTAGCTATGAGATTGTAAATCCAAATTAAAGCACATGTTCAAAGTTTGGCCAAAATTGTTCAAAGCCAAATTATTCAAAGTTTGGCAAAGCACATATTCAAAGTTTGGCCAAAATTGTTCAAAGCCAAATTGTTCAAAGTTTGGCTAAAAATTAGGTAATCACCAAACAAACTTTGACAATTTTAAAGGTTTGGTGAAATAGTGCTACCATTCATTCCTATAAATAGCTATTGTTCTTCATTTGTTAAGGCATCCTACAATTGAGAGCAATTGCAAGTGAAGCAATTGAGAGAGTTGAGAGAGCTTCCACTTGAGTGCTAGGAGAATTCATTAGGGTGTATTGGGGTATTGAGTTTTTGTGAGTTTTTCCCAATTTGTAAATTCTCATTTGTTAGTAAAATTATCTTCCAGTCTTTGCCCATGGATGTAGGCATTACGCCGAACCACGTAAATTATTGTGTCAATTTTTTTTTGAAATTATTTACATAACATTTACGTTTCTCCAAAAGTCACAGTTACCATAAATTGATAATCTGCTCAACCCGCGCTTCCGCACAACAATTGGTATCAGAGCCGAAGGTTAGTACTTGTGGTATACGGTACTAGATACGACCATTTATACTTAGAGAACAGTCTATTGTAAGTAGTGTGTATTTTTGCATGTCTAGGAAAGTTCTGTCAACAAGACGATAAGAGTCTAAGGAGTCTGGGTTTTAAGTGGGATCATTGTGACCCTTCCATTCTCTTGGAAACTTTCCTGGTGCATTTATTCACACGAAATAAACATCATAGAGACTGTTTTTCAAGTGTGAATAGTTGTTAAAGACACTGATTATTTGAGGTTGATAAGGATGGCAGAAGCGTCGTCGTTGTCTTCGTCAGCAAGGACTACTGTAACTAATGCAAAGTTTGAAGTGGAGAAATTCGATGGTACAAATAATTTTGGTATGTGACAATGTGAGGTGTTGGATGTCTTATGTCAGCAAGAGCTGGATCTCGCTCTAGAAGAAAAGCCTGAAAAGATGGATGACAAGGAGTGGACAAAAATCAATAGACAGGCATGTGGTTCTATTCACCTATGTCTGGCTAAAGATTAGAAGTACTCGATCATGAGGAGACATCAACAAAGAAATTGTGGAAGACACTCGGAAGAAAAATATATGAAGAAAAGCCTTGAAAATAGGCTTTATATGAAAAAGAAACTCTATCGATTCACGTATACACCGGGTATGTCAATGAATGACCATGTGAACTCATTCAATAAAATATTAGCGGATTTGTTAAATTTGGATGAGAATTTTATTGGATAAGCCAATTTTGTATAATAGTCATGTCCCAGAACCTAAGTCACATTAAAATTTTATTCATTTATTTATGGTTTTTCTTGCATTAACGGATTCATTGAGTAGGATTTTATTTTTATGTAAACTAATTTGGATATGATAATCAACTACTAATCATTTTCGTTTATTGGCTACATTTACGTTATTTGTTTGATAAATAACTTTGCATTAACAAAGCCAAGCGACCCTCTAAGATTCAAAAATTCTTTCACCAGTACCACTGGGGAAATTTGGCAATAGATATTTCAGAAGACATGTTGGAATTTTATTGGTATTTCGAAACACAAATTTTTACATTGGTGGGAAGTGAGAGTAATTATTTTTATATTTGATTTGAAATTAGTTATGTGCTTGATTTAATTATAAATTAGAGTTGAATAAGTTAAATCTAAATATAATTTAGATTATTCAAATTGAATTAATTGTGAAACATATGGATGATTAATTCTAATTAAATAAGAAAAATGGGTAATTAATTCATATTGAATTAGGAAAATGATTATATAGAGTTTCTTTATATAAACGAGCTATAAAGATAGCCTCTATGACCTCTTCTTCTGTTTCATCATTCCTTCATAATTTTCTTTTGCTGTTCTAAACTGTTGTTTAAAGTGCAACCTCACGACAGTAGCGTCATTGAATCTTAGAGATCAATATGCAATATTTTTCT
Organism: Murraya koenigii; assembly: GCA_025617385.1. Lineage (NCBI taxonomy): Eukaryota > Viridiplantae > Streptophyta > Magnoliopsida > Sapindales > Rutaceae > Murraya > Murraya koenigii. The sequence goes on from CM046818.1 coordinate 19,616,395, forward strand.
CATATTTGCATTGGGAAATCTTCCTATAGGAATAGAAATTAGTCTTAAGAATAGTGTATTGCGCTTGTCTAACGTATTTATGATTGTTACCAGATGAACAGTACTGTAAATAGTGCTGAGTGAATAGTATCCACAAAATAGTGACGTAAATAGTACTCTAGTTACTATTTATAAAATTCTATTTTGCACAATAAAAAAGTTTATTTGATTGGTTTAGGACTTCACAGAAATAATATCGACTGATATTTCCAACAATCATCACGCATGTCAAACAAAAGGATAAAATTGCTAGTCTCATCAAAATCACCAAATGCAATCCAATAACATGCTCCACTTAAGTATAGACTTTCATGAGAATCAACAGAAAAAAAAAAGTTCATGTAGTTAAGCAAATGCCTAGCAATCTGTGATTGTTCTTTAAACTTATTTAAAAATCTACTTCTTACTACTGTTTTTTTACTGGATTATATAGTCGAATCTTTCTGGAAAGGTAGAAGATAAATCCCATATAAATTTTATGTAGGACGTGTTTTGTCCAATTTCAATAATTTGACAATCAAGAAGCGAACAGAAAGTTGTTGTAGGTAAGGCATCGCGGCTCATGTGCTTTAAATTTCATAATCCTATATCGTTTTGACATGGAAACTAACCAGCAACATTATATGTATGGAACTCTCTATGTCAATTGAGGATGAGAATGAGGGATTGAATAAGCTACAAGAATGAATAGTCATTGTAAAGTACAATGAATAGGGTCCAATAGATCAAATCAATTAGAGACCATTAGATGATTACTCAAGCTGGCTGTGATTGTACTGAGTGTGGCTTGGCAAACAAAAATGTATTTGTTGTGTAGCATAGTAGAAGAAAAATAAATAACACATGCTATTCTCTGTAGTCTTGTGTTCTCTTGCAATTAGTTTCAAGTTCTTTCATTTATTAACTGTTCATAAACAAGATCAAGATACAAGCTCTAAGCCACTAATGGGCTATAAATAGAACTTCATTCAAGAGAGCTAAAGGCATCCCAAATTATGAGATTTGAGAACATTTGTAAGTGAGTTCTTACAAAAAATTTTGAGACAGCGTTTTCTATAAAAAATCTTACTCGAGGGGATCTAATTAAGTTATTGGATTTTGAAAATTGTTCTTATTGAAATCCCAACACCAATTTTATGAGCCTAAATAATAAATCCAGCAAAAGAGAATATTCTCTCAATTTTTTTAGAATTACCTTTGATAAAAATATCTTAAATAATTGGTGGTGTGGTATGGTTGTAAAATTTGGTGATTATTAATAAATAAATGGTAAGTTTAGTATGTGGTTATTAGTTTCTTCAATTTTTTTAGTTATGTGGCTTTTATTTGCTCACACATACTATATATACCCTTAAGGTCATTTGGTTTAGGTAATAAGTGGTGAGTGAAGAAAAGGAAGAAGAAGAGTGAGCCGTGAGTATTGTACGTCTCATGTCTAAAATACCAATAAGTTCCTTTAGTTTTAGTAAATTTCTCTATTCCTAAATTGTTCGATTTTGAACATATTAGTCCTATTCCGTTTTCAACCATTTCCAATTTTATAACTCTCATGTATTAATAAAATCATCTTTCAATCTTTATTCAGTAAACATAGACTTTAATTCTAACTATATAAATTATTGTGTCATGAAAGTTTATCATTGCATGACACTAGACTCATTATGAGGTTTAATATTTTTGAATTATAAATCTTGCTCTTATTTTTACTCTAAAAATTACTCTGATCACCCCATTACTCTCTACACTCTTTAAAATGCCAAAAGAATTTTATTTAAACTAGTTAAATTAATTTAGTCAAAATACCAATTAAACTATCTAGCACATCCAAAATGAATTAATAACAATTTAATATATAAAATCAAATTATGTTCTAAAAAATTCTTCAATATAAGTTTTAGTTATTAGCTTTTGTCTATTAAAGACATGTTCAATATTGATTTTTAGACCCTAATTTTTTAAATAAAAATTGAAAACAAATGGTCATTTGGCAAAAAAAAAAAAAAAGGAAAGACAAAGAAGATAAAGAAGAAGAAGGAGAAGATTGAAAACAATATTTTTTTAAAAAAATAAAAAGTAAAAATATGTTCAAAACATATTAAAATTTTTAATTTGCTCATTTTTTAAGTAAATATTGTTTAAGAGATTGAAAATAAATTCTTTTAGGATTTATAGCAAGAGAATTATATATTGAATAGTGAGTGTGCTATATAAGTAATTATATTATATTAGTTTATAAGAGAGAGTTCTCATTACCAATTCATATTATGAATATTTTTATAAAATAATTTAGAAAATAAAAATAATTTAGAAAAATTTTTAGGATGCAAATAGCCTCACCTAGGGATGGCAATAACATCCGGATCCGGCCCGCATCCGTATGGATCCGGAAGATCCGGATTTGGAAAAATTCGGATCCGCATTTAAAAAAGTGCGGATCCGGGTAAAAGAAATGAGGATCCGCGCGGATCTAAATGCGGATCCGGATATAACTATATCCGGAAATCCGGATATCCGGATCCGTATTTTATTTAATATTAAATAAAAAATTAATTGAAAAATATATATTAAATTAAAAAAAATCCTTAACCCTAGCTTACTTTCAAACACACACATTTTTATTTGTTATTTTTATTTTTGATTTATGGATTTATAGTGTTTTTATTTGTTATTTTTTGTTTGATTTAAGTTATTTTTATTTGTGATTTTATAATGTTATTGTATGTTATGTTGAATTGTTAATTATTTAATTTTTGAATTTTGATTGAATTTTTTTATTTTTAATTAAATTTTAATTGTTGAATTTATTTGTTAAATTTAATTTTTTTGCGGATCCGGATATCCGGAATATCCGCCCGCAATCCGTGCGGATATTATCCGCATCCGGATCCGCAGAAAAAAATGCGGATCCAAATACCGATCCGGACGTAAAAATATTAATCCAGATCCGGATCCGGATTTTGCCATCCCTAGCCTCACCCTTTTTAATATCATGATAATTTTAAATTGATCGGAATGAGCTTAGAGGAATGGTTGTAGTTTTTTTTTTTTTTTAAACCACCAAGATGGTGGGTGGTTAGGCGGGACCCCTACCTGTAATATAAATCATAAAATAAAAACCACATACATAAGGAGGGGGACATGAACTAAAAACCTCCTCAATAAATGAAAAAATTGCAGACTAAAATACAAAAAACTAGCGCTGATATGCGAAACCGCATGAGCGTCCATATGAAGGATCCCAAATAAGCCTATTGGCAGATCACGGGCCGATAAAAAAAGACTGCTGGAACGAGAAGTACAAGCCCAGTTGGCCAGAAAATCAATTGCAAGCTTAGCCTCACGAAACACATGACGAACCACAACCGAATGAGAGGACACTAAAGATCGAATTCGACGCAAAGGCAGAGCATAATCCCATCGGACAGAATTGTCTAAGAGGATCCAAGAAACCACAGTAGCTGAGTCAAACTCTACCTCCACAACAGAGTACCCCAGCTGGGCAGCCAGCTCCAAACCCTCACAAACAGCCATAAGCTCAGCATAAAGGATCGGGTGATGACCAAGAAAAGAGCCAAACCCCGCGAAACATACCCGATGATCCTGAAGAATACCTCTATAGCGGACAACCCGGGATTACCTCTTGAGCACCGATCAACAGTCAGCTTGATCGCACCAAGAGGTAGTCGCGTCCAAACGACAACTCGAATAGGCCGCTAGGGTGAAGCAATCACTCGTAACCTATCCACAATATGAGAATCCAGCACTCCCCGCAGCTGGAACGGCTTGAAACCAAAAGCAGAGCCAGCAAGCCGAATGTCCGACACCATTTCGAGCCTTCCACACATGCCATTTCGAGCCTTCCACACATGCCATAGAATGAAGCAAGGCAGAATAACCCAAAGATGAGACCGAGAAAAAGCACATCCACGCTAATGGCGAAGCAAATTATGAGGTGATAGAAAACTCGTTGCCGTATCCCTAAACAACGATAAAAAATAATCCCACACCTGCTTAACCGGAGGGCAATCAAGAAATAAGTGCTGAGAAGTCTCGACAGCACCTACAAAACACCGCGAAACCATACGAAGCGTAGTGCGATCAGGCGTCATCGGTGGCGTGAAACCTTGCAACAACCGCCTAAGGAAGAAAGATAATCGGGACGGAAAATGGCGCTGCCAAATCATAGAAAAAACCCCATCTCGTGGTCTGGCGCAACGCACTATCTCCCAAGCAGACTGCAAATGAAAAACGCTATCAGTAGCGGAATCCCATTGAATCTCATCAGGCATGCCAGTAGAAATCGGATACAACATAATCTACTCAACTACTGACGTGGGTAAGGCGGCCAGAAGCTTACCCCTATCCCTAACAGTACCACACCAATAAAAAGACACCGGTACCGACGAAGCGACACCAGAATTATAAAAATACAGAGGGAATGATCTCAGCCAGCAGTCATACCAGACACTACAAGCACCAACACCCACCAACCAACGAATATGAGGCTCAGTAACATCTCGGATGGAGTAAAGGCGCCTCCAGAGAGGAGAAGCTGGGTAACGAAAACGTACCATTTCGGGATGATCATTGCTGCAATACTTAGACTTCATGTATGAAGCCCATAAAAAGCGCTGCTTCCGGAATATTCACCAAAGCTTAAGCTCAAAATCTTCAGCTAGATCACGAAATGACTTAATACCCAGGCCACCCTTTTCCTGAGGAAAGCACACTATCGGCTAATGGCACCAATGAATCCTCCGCTTAGGTCCACAGTCACCCCATAAGAAACGTGTAAACATCCGCTCTAACTGCTGGATAACCCCAATCGGCGGTCGCATAGCATGAAATAAGTGCAAAGTCATAGAAGATAAAACATGCCGAATAAGCACTAGCTTTCTCCCAAACGAGAGCAACCGATTAGCCCAACCAGAAATCCTCTCTCGGACCCTCCGAATTAGATAATCAAAGTGAGCAATCTTGACTCTCCTAACAAACACCGGGCAACCAAGGTAAGAAAAAGGGAGTTGCTTCTGCTGGAACCCTGTAACTGTGTGAATAATAGAACCACGTGAAGTAAAAACTGAACCCCTAACATAAAAGCTACTCTTCGCCTGGCTAACCAGCTACCCATAATAATGCAAGAAACCTATAAGTCGCGTGAGAATAGCCTTACTCCCATTAAAAAAAAAGAATAATATCATCTGCAAAACTCAAATGAGAGATAAGAAGATAACCAAATGAGCAATATCTCAAGGAAGGATGTGAAGTATACAAGTGATCCAGGCCTCTAGATAAGAACTCTGCAGCAATAATGAACAAACAAGGAGATAGCGGATCACCCTGGCGAAGACCACCCTAAGACTGAAAAAAACCATGGCTGACCCCATTAACCAACACAGAAAACCAAGGTCAATAAATACCTCTTCGAACTAAAGAGATTCACTGCTCTGAGAAGCCAAAGCACTGCAACATCTGAAGAACAAAGGACCATGACATCCGATCATATGCCTTAGTCATATCCAACTTCAGTACCATGTTACTTCCCCGAGTCCGACGATTAAGATTTTGAACAAGCTTCTGAACCAACAACACATTATCATGAATGCTCCTGCCAGGTACAAAACCACTATGAGACGGAGAAATGATACGAGGTAGCATTGGTGTCAGTCACATAACAACCAATTTAGTTAAGACCTTATTGCTCACATTACACAAGTTGATTGGCCAAAAATCAGCCCAGGAAACTGGAGAGTTCCTTTTAGGAAGAAGAACCAAGAGAGTACTCTGGAATCCCCGAGGCATAGCAGAACCCCAAAAATAATCGTGAACAGCAGCCAATAAGTCACCAGAAATCACATCCCAGCATGCCTGGTAGAACCTACTGCAAAAACCATCAGGATCTGGAGCACTGTCAGGGTCAATAGAAAAGACACCTGCCGTAACTCCTCTAAATCAAGCTCCCTTCACAGATCCATATCATCCTTAGCAATGACCAGAGAAGGAATAAAATCAAAATCCGATAACTGAAACTGACTAGGACCTCCCGCCAATAGACCCTGAAAATAATCAACTGCAGACTCGACCATGGCGATGAGGCTCGATAATCCATGCAGACGATGCGTCCTGGATCCGATGGACATGAAAGAACTGATGCTTCTTCCGAATCACGGCATGGAAATAAGCACGAGAAGAGTTTTGTTTTTAACTCTCTTTTTTTAATTTATACAACTTTAAATCAATGCCTTTTTTTTAATTACTGATATATTACAATCAAAGATCAATCAAAACTTTCCTTAATAATTTTAGTGTGGCACAACCCGAGGTCAACCCTCACTTAATATTGGAGGGAGATCTACCCTAACTTAATACTAGAGGGAGATCTATACTCACTATAATACTGGAGGAAGATCTATTCTACCTCACATGTAGGGAGATGCATAGACTCCTATTGAAGAGGGAGGCGAATTCTAGTTAACTTTAATCAATGTTTACAAGAATATTTTAAAAAAAAATTATGTACAATTTGCACATGTTGAAGATCTTAAGATGAAATCATCAGCACAATAATACTAGTTTGTTAATTTGAAACTCTAATTATAAGAAGATGGTCTAGTGCACATTAGTGTATATGCTGAACATCTGGACACTATTTAAAGTGATGTGACTCATTACAAATAGTATTTAAGATGTGGATTAACTAAAAACAGTGCTATATGTACTGTTACTCACCATTAAGTGAGTATCATCGTCTACTAAATTATTACTCCTACACAAAAACATTAATTTTTAAATACCATAACTCCTAGCTCTACTGATGATTGAGTCAAACTCGTTATGGTTATTCAGTTGGGTTTGAGTTAGCATGATACTCGTAGAGAGCTATTTTAGCTTATAACTGAAGTAATACTCTCATAGTACCAAAGCATGATTTTTAGATTCATCATATGTAAAGAGTTTTGTAATCAAGCATTAAATGTTTTAGCTGAATGTGCTCTTAGCTGATTTGGTTCATTTAAATATTGGGAACTCGTGACGATTTTGCCCACTAAGTTTATTTTAACGTAATTTTAATTTAACTATTTTATCTTATAATGTTCCTAAAAGAAAATTTTTGCAATTTCATTTTATAACTTAAATAATTGAACATTTTTAATTGAAAACCTAATTACTTTTCAGTACCCCATTTTTTTATATTTCAAATTTGCCAACCAACAAATTTCATAAGATATCATGTCAGAAAGACACTTTATTAATTTAATTTAAGATCAATAACATATTACTATAAAAAAATGTTGAAGTTTTAATAATTTTATGGGTATTTTTAATATATTTACCTAATTATGATAAAATAGTCAAATTAATTTTTATTAAAGACACTTTAGAAAAGCAAAATGATCGTCATTCCAACTTCAGAAGTATCTGAATCACTAACCATTCCTGTAAACTTCTTTCCCAAGAAACAACAAAAATAAAAATTTTTAACCAGAACCCTCCTTGTATCTTCCTCTTGACTGGAGAATTTTTTATTTACACTTTGACCATTAACTTAAAAGAGGCAAAATCTTTTTCTTATTTTGCGTATAATCTTATTTAAATGATTATGTAAATTTTTATGAACTACATCATATATTAAACTAAAACATGTTTTGTTAGTTATTGCCAACTTTTCAGAATATTTGGAGGCTTCATAGTGAGACCAACAATGATGCTTGGATTGAAATCCATGATAATTTTCTTAACTACTGGACATGTTTTCTCCCATATCTAAGAAAGCATGCGTGTGGGAGTAAAGAGTTTTAAGCAAAAATAAAAGTTGTTTGTGTTTAATGTATGGGTTGAATTAGATATACTCTTATCATTTCATATAATTTTAATGAAAGTTAAAATCAGTAAAGTATTTAGAACTCTTCCCCTCGAATCTTGATAAGGCCATTAATTTATTTGCTTCTCCTAATAGTTTTGGATTATATATATATTATAAAATTGGAAAAAAAATCATATGTGTTAATTTATAATTGGCCCTCTTTATTTTCAAGAAATTTTGATAAAGTCAATCCAAGATTTTAGTTTTGTATTATTGTCCTTATTGTTTACCCCCCCTCAGTTTTATTAATTTTGTGTTATAGCAAACTTAAAATTATGAATTCTTGATTCTGGCCCCCTCAAACTAAAACTGTAGTTCTGCGCTTTTGCCTGATCGTGGAATTTATGTGTGAAAATGTGTGAAAATAACTTCAATGAGAAGAAAAGAAGGCTCTAAGAGATCAACCCGACAAAATTTTAAAAACTCTAAGATTTGAATATAGAGGAGCAGCTATATAAAACTGCTCACTTGGTCAAATTCTTGAAGGCTAATAGCTCATTTGGTTTAGCCTCTTTGAGTGAAAGCCAACAGGTTAATAATGGTGGCAAATACACGTTCAATTCAATTTGGAGTAAAATGTCAATGCCGTGTAAATAAAAAAAAATAATTTTTTTTAGACTTAGACAATTGAGTTTGTTCTTTTTTATAGGTTAATTGTACATCTTGGTGTGCTTAAAAAATGAGATAGCCTCTTTTTTATCCTGGTGGATATTCTTTTATATTTTTTGACATTATTTTTTTATATAGGTATATCTTATCAATTTTTTATAGTGTATTTACTAAATTAAAATAAGAATCATAATAAAAAACTTATTTACTTATTAAATTAAAGATGAGAATATGAATGAGTTGTGTGAGACCTCCACAAATTTTAGATTGATTATTGGAGTTCTGATTATGAGAGGGGAATTGAGAGTCATAACTCTATTGTTTGTAATGACGATTTTACTCCCAACAAATTTAAAATTCGTATTTTATCCTCAATTTAAAAAAAAAAAATCGATCTCTTTCTCTCCATCTACGACAATCGATCTCTCTCTCTCTGGAACCAGAGGTCATCTTTGCCACTCGTCATGCTATAGCCCATCATCCTCATGCTCATCGTCAGCATCCTCCATCACGCAGCTTTGATGGCGAGCTTCGATTTCTGTCACCAACTGCCTCTGATTCCAATTTGCCACTTCGATTCTGATTTATTGTTTATTAATGTAATTATTATTATTAATTATTTAAATTAATTATTATTATTTATTTATAATGTTATTTTTAAATTTATTATTATTATTATTGTTGTTAGTATTTATTAATGTCAGTGTTATTATTAATTATTATTATTATTATTTATTTTATTAATATTTTTTACACTAAAAATAAAGTGAGTAAACCATTTTTAAAATAATTTAATAATTATCAGATTTCAATGTTTATTGCAAATTAAATGCACTATCCGAACTACCTCTACGTTGGTGAAAAGTGATGCTGCTGCATTTGTTGACTTCCGCAGTAAGGGCTGTTCTTTCTGCTAGCTCCACAGCATTTATTGGTAATATCAGTAGTCGTGCATGCAGTAGGTGTATTATGAATTCGCACTCAATAAATATGTATATTCAATAAAAGGGATTTATTAACTTATAATTATAATTAACTTATTTCTTTTACGTTAAAATTGAGCGTAATATTATAATCTTTTGTAATAAACTAGTTATTATTATTATTATTATTATTATTATTATTATTATAGCTAATGTTAATATTAATATTATTTATTATAATTTATAATAATAATTAATTGTAAGTAATTATTATAATTATTATAACTAATATCATTGTTGTTGTTATTATTTTTTATATATGAAAACAATAATTACTTTTATCATTATTATTATCATTATTGTAATAAAAATAATAGTTATTATTATTATTATGTAATAATAATATTACTAGTATTATTATTTAATATTTAAATTGATAAATTTAATTTTTTAAGGATAAAAATACCAATTTATTTCTTATTTTTATTTTCTCACTTTCATTCCCACTTCCTCTGCCAGTCCTCATTTCTAAATTTGGAGGTACCCACCACTTTCATTCATATTCCATAAATGATCTTTCATTCTCATTCTCGAATCCAAGAAATAAACATTCACTATATTTAGTCAATATTTAGTAAGGGGATCTTACGTTAATATAGTAATGATCAAGATAAAAGTCAAAGAAACATAAATTTTAATATACTACAAGATAAAATATATTATATTAGAGTGCATATATATCCCGAGTATTACCTATCCGTCAGGAGAGTTGATAAATAAATACAAATTCTTGGTCTCATTCTTTATATTGAGATATACCATAATACTAATAAGTTGATTCGAGATATCGCTCTCAACCATTTGACCTAAGAAAAGTAATCTTTCTCGATAAAATCGGTTGATTAAGATAGAACAGTATCTCTTTGGAGCCGTATAAGCATCTTTTGATGCATAAGTGTGTGTGTGTTTATTTTAGTACACATTTAAAAAGAAAAAAACAGTGATATCAAGAAAATTTATGGCATATTAAAGGTAATACAACTAACTATTGCATATGTGTGATATGTGTAGTTAAATTTCATCTAATTATCACTTACCTGTTAGTTTTTAAAATAAATGAATACATATCATAACATTATTTTATTATTATATGGTTGACGTGGTACCTCCAATACATTTTAGAATTTCTCAATACATTATTGTTGGCCAATACATCAACTTTTAATGCACCTAAATTATTTTGTAAGCTAATTATTTATGTCAAAATGTAGATTAAAGATTTCTCAAACTTTATCTTAAAACTTATTTCAAATGATCTGATGTGTGATGCGTCATTTATCAAGGAGTTGATAATTTTTCATAATTATTTTATAAGTGAATTAATTACATTATTTAACTATTCACATGCTAAATATCACACTATTTAAAATGAAAATTTAAGATCAAATTTTTGGACGTCTAGCAGTAGGCTTATGATAGTTTGACACTTATTATTAGCTATAAACAAGATTTTAATTAACTTATCTTTATTGTTTTTTAAAATAAAATAATTAAATTGTATTCAAAATGTCAATACACTACTAGAAAAATGAAAAATGTTGATATTCAGCTTCTAATACTAAATAAAAAGGTATCAACTTTTGATGACCTAAGTAGTTTTTAGCCTTTTTGACATATAAATATCATTAATCATTGATACTATATATAGCATCATAAACACGATTGATACTAAAAAATGTAATTTTCATTTTAATTTCCCAAAATCTAAATGATTTCGTTTTAAACTTTATTTAATTTTTTTAACTCATTTTTTACGGCGTTGTTTTAATCTACAATCAGGTCATATAAATTAAACAGTTAGAAATTTTTGGCTTCACAATTTCTCACTCTTCATAGCCTAACAAAGCAAACCACCAAACTGTACGTGTGTTATCCATGTTGGAGGTCAACATCTTCCTTAATAAAGGCAAAGGTGATGAAACCAAATGCCAATAAGAAGTTGGTATTGAGGAAGAATACTAGGTGAGCTTGCATAAGAGAGAAAGAACACTAGTTAGACCATTAGTATGTCTTCCTAATAGTTGATAGTTTTATTGGTCAAGAGTTCTTAACCAACATGATGAATCAGATTTTTTATTATGCATTGAGAACATTGTTGAACAAGGCTATTTGTCAAGTGATCATTAATTTTAGTTGTATGAGAAATAGAGTAATTGAACTATGGCAAATTAAATAATTATTTTTAACTAATTACTTGATGTAAGATGTTATTTTATTTATTTTAAAATTTTAGAATTTTATTTTCCATTTTAATTAGAGTCAATTAAAGAACGATATCTTAATCTTTTATTTCTATTCTAATTATGATTTACTTTCCCTTTTTAAGTTAAATTAGGAAAGTAAGTTACTTTATTATAAATAAAGAGGTCTTATAATTATTTTATAACTTTAATTCAATTATTCAATAAAATTTCTTTTTATAATTCCTCTAGAATTATTTATCAAAAATCTCTCTTGTAGAGTTGTTTGGATTAGAGCATCATCTAATATAGTTTTATGCGCTATTAAAAATATCATTCAATCGTTTAGATTAGAATGGACCTAATTACGCTTCGATTACAGTATAAGCTAATCGTGTTGGCTTAGTTTTATACTAGAAAGATATCTAGTTTCCTCATCCTATCAATTTTGCTTTCGCTATGCTGCTCTATCAATTAGTAACAAAGAGGGTTCTATGCAATTCATATAGCTTTCTTGGCAACCTACCACCACCACAACTAAATTCACCAGTGAAAAAAAAATCAAAAATTGAAAACCCCTAGTCGCCGTCACGCAACAACCATTACCCACCGCGGATCCAGCCACCACCACTGTCGTATAGTCAACTGTCAACACTAACAACCTCGCCACATTGCCGACTAAGCCCTAGTCATCGCCGCCCTCAACCGCTACCTGAACAACTGTAAAATAACTCAAAACTACAAGCTCTCCTCCCTCTGATCTGCCGTCATCAACTGTCCTTACCGTCGATCACCATTGCCACAAGATTCCTTACCCCACACCAACTAAAACCCCACTATCCTCGCCACCAAATGTCATCCAAAACCACAGCAAACCACCACAAGTTGCCTCAAATTCATGCTTATTTTTCAGACAAACCGCCACGAATCCGGCCAAACTCCAACCACCATCGTGTTCCTCACATCTTTCAGATCTGACCAACCCCACACCAAATCATGGCTATCGGCGCCGGCCACACTAAATCCGAGAGTTGAACATTATTTACTTTTTTGCTTTGCGTGGAAATTTGATAATAAATGGTAAATTACCGTCCATACCCACTAAATTCTTATATTTCAGACTTATTTGCATACAACCATTCTGAATACGATGATCAAGTGATGCTAGTAATGTTTGTGGAGACTTTCAGGTAGATAGTCAAAGAAGTAGTCTTGCAACTGTTTGTGAAAGTTTGGAACCCGAGATTGACACCGATGGAGCAAACAATCATGGCTCTCACACTTTTTATGAAAAATATCGTTAAGGGAGAATAGAAGCAGAGAGTTAATTGTAAGGAAATAGTTGAAAAAGACTCGCTCGAGATGACAGAAGAAAAGATATAATTTTTTATTAATTTAAAGTTTCAATTTCATAATTTATGCGAGAACGTGCATGATGTTTCCTTGGAGAAGGAGATAAGTGTTGAAGATAATGAGCAAAATGACGTTGAAGAAATTGAAATGATTGAAATAGTTCTATCTATTGATATTGAAGACAAGAAGGTTATTTTTTGAAGAAGATTTGCTTGAAAAGGTGAAAACTATTGGAGAGCGCATTGAGAAACAATTATGTAAAGGCAAGAGTTATTTGATTATTGTTTGTTCTTATAAATCTTCATCACCTAGAAGAATGTATAAGCGAAGCAAATTTTTAAAGTATGGATTCTTCAAAGTTTGGAGAAAGATTGATGAGAAGGATAACAAGTTCGAATTACAAGATGATTTACTCTTACATTACAAGTTTCATCATTCAGACTATATTCAAACTCGAAGACGAGTTTCTTTTAAGAGAGGAAGTATGATGTAGGATGTTATTTTTGTTATTTTATGATTCTAAAATTTTATTTTCTATTTTAATTATAGTCAATGAAATAACGATATATTAGTCTTTTGTTTCTATTCTAACTGTGATATAGTTTCCCTTTTTAAGTTAATTTAGGGAATTAGATTTACTCTATTATAAATAGAGAAGTCTTGCAATTATTTTCATAACTTCAATTCAATTATTCAATAAAATTTCTCTTTTATAATTCATCTGGAATTATTTATCAAAAATCTCTTTTGTAAAGTCGTTTGCATTAGAGCGTCATATAATTTCGCTTTATGCGTTATAAAATATCTCATTGAGTCATTTGGATTAGAACAGATCTAATTACGCTTCGATTAGAGCGTAAGCTAATCGAGTTGGCTTGGTCCTATATTAGAATGATATCTAATTTCCTTATCCTATCAATTCCACTTCCGCTACGCCGCTCTATCATTATTGTTTTATTTAACTTTTTAAAGTAAGTCATTATTTAGAATATTAATAGTAATTTTATTGATCTCATAAGCAATTACATAAGGTCATAGAGAATGATATAAGGTTGCTTCCTGTGGGATTTAGTCAAGTATTGATAATTTCCTTCTATCCAACGGTGGAGGTTAGAACTACAAAGTCTTATTATGCATTTGAACTATTATAAGAGGCTTTAATTGGACAGTTGATATTAATCTTATACAATTTAGGGTAAGGACTTCTACTTTCATATATTTTATATATTAACATGCACATTTTAGATATTATACAATATGCAGTTCTTTTATATATTGATATTACTATTTTATGGTTTTATTCTTGTTTTTGTAGCAATCATTGGTGTTTATTGCAGTTGATATGCTAGCCTACACTATGTACTATTTAAATTCAATATTTACACATAAAGTGAATTGTCATTTAGAGCAAATAATAAAGCAGTTAATTTTTTTCCATACTGATATTTTAGTGTTTTATATAACTGATTAACGAATTTTATTAAATTAATCTTTACTTTCACTATATGCTTTTAATATTTAGAAGATTTAGAATGTATCATATAACAAAGCACAAAACTAAGTTGAACCTAAAGTGGATGTTAGTCCAAGCAAAGATATAAGTGATCTGATCATTTTGTCTAAATTTGTAGCTTTTGGTATAATAAGTGATTGTGGATACTTTGTTATGAAGTACATGTAAGAGATTGTGTAATATCCAAACATATTGAAGCAAAATGTAAGTTTCAAATATCTGCTTTGTTACTTGATTATTTTAATTAGGAACATATAGTTTATATCGTAATCTTCTTTCTCATTTTTAGTAATTGAAGTTCAAGATGAGAACTAAGTACTCGGATGAGTATATTTTAAAGTTCATGATTAGTGAGCTAATTATGTGGCTAACTTAATCACTAGCTTAAGAAAATAAGTAATTATCATTTTTTCTTGTGTTGTAATTAATATTAGGAGACTATATGTTTTTGTTTGGAATGATTTGTGATGCCTTTGTTGTTCTTTTATTATTTTCAAGAATGTGCCTTTGTTGGTTTGATTTTGTTGGAATTGAGTATTTACGCTGCTTCTTATTGCTAATGCTATTAGGCCATTAAAGAATATAGCAATGCCACTGTTGTTGCTTCTTCCAGTCCATTTGGCTTTATTGTTTTACTGCTACTCAGGTTGTTGTTGACATGAACAAGTTGTAGTATTCTTAGTTTAGAAAATAGTTGCTATTTTTGCCACTGTTGTTGTAATGAAACTAAGATTGATGAATTAGGTTATTCAATGTTGAATGTGAATGTTGTGGAATGTCAAATGTTGAATGTTGAATGGTGAATGGAGCCTATTGGCAATTGTTAAATGATGCTTAATTATTAGGTTTTGATACAACATTTATTTCATAATTATTGTCGAAAACTACTTCTTATTGGGTTTTGATTCAAACCTATTGGCAATTGCAATAATAAATATTTTATTATTTTTTAAAATATTCTAAAAGTTGTTGACACCAATTTAGCATTTGTAAATATTATTGTTCTTGAATCAAAACATAAATAATACTAGAGCATCAAAAATTACTTTATACAATAGAATCATCATCTATATGATTGTATAGAATCACAATTATTTTCATACTATAGAATAAAAAATTATTTAACTCTGTAGCATCAAATTTTATGTGATGTTTAACAGCTCAACATTTCTTTAATACTAAGGAATTGTAGAATCGCTGACAAAAAAATTTATGTTAATAAATTTGTTATACCATGATCAGTGACACTAAATTTAGTTTTAGAAAAAAAATTACTGATACCAAAATAGTATTAGAGAAAGTCATTTTTATACTAATGATAATGATCAACAATACTTTATTGTGTATGACACAAATATAAGGCCACACAGACTCAAATATTAATATAGGGACATATATATAAAATGATATTTCAGTTATCTTAGTAGAGATTGATTTATGAACATAATTGAGAGAAACATGAAAGCTTTATATTGATATAAAAAGTATAAATTTATTGGTTTTAATGAAATTTGTTATGGCTAGGTTGGTCTGTGGCCACCAAACAAGTTCTCTACTGTTTGTAAGCCAATTATCTATGTTAATAATGTTAGAAGATCGCCTCACTTATTAGTAGATTTTGATATTTTTGTTAAGACTTGTCTTAAATATTATTGTTAGGGGATTTAAAAGCTTAAGTTTTTTGGTCATGCAAACTTTTTCAATTAATTTCTTTAATTTTCTAGTTCATTTTTTTGTAGCATTGAGCTCAATTAATTGAGGATTAATCAAGTTTTATCATGTGTGTTATGTGAGAAAAAAATCTCTTTATTTAAGAATATATTATCTTTCAGTAGGTTTCAAAATTGCTTTTCAGAACAAAAAAAGTTTCAAAATTGAACTTCAAAATGTACTGCACAAAGCAGGTCTTAATAGACTTAATTATGATGCTTTATATTATCAAACAAGGCAATGACTATGTTGGAGACCGTGAAGCACCCTTTCATAATCATATGATCAAAGTAATAAATAGTAAAAAAACATGTTATAAATTTAATCGTGTGGTTATGAATGAGTACTCCACAGTGGAACATCTTTAATATAATAGAACCTATCAACAAACATATAATAAAATATTAAAAATGAAATCTGATTGTTCCACATTCGGTTGAACTACTGAAGTTTAATGTCTTTTGCTAGCTTGAATCCTTCTAGAATTGCCATTGCTTCAGCCATTTTTGATAACAAAACAAAGCCAAACCTTCAATTTGGAAGAATTTTATTTTTGTTTAAAAAACAAAATGAAGAGAAGAAATTCTAAACTATAATATACAAATTAATAAAATACAATGTATAACTAACACGTCAAAAAGAAACATAAGATATTATGACGATACACAATTTTACCCTTTCCAAAACCAGCATTTGATTCTAAATTAATTACACAAACAAATTGGAAAGTTTGCACATGAGGCCATGAGGATGCCAGAAAGACTAAAGCATGAAAAATATAAATTAAAGGTCACTTAGAAACTGTATTGAATTATGATTATTGCCTTTTGATTGATGGCTACTTCATTATGATACTGTCTATTCAATTTATGTATAAAAGTAATAAGCACATACATAGTCATAGACCCTTTTGTATGTAAACTGTTTAGCTCTTTCTAGTCACTTCGTTTCTTAAATCCATCTCATTTCAAGAAAAAAACCAAATCACCTTAGATTGTGTTCTTTCTATATATAGTTTGATTATTAAATGTAATGGGTCCATAATGTTACGGGCCGCTCAACTAGAGCCCAAAAATGGCTAAGGATATGAGTCAAGATGTGCTAGCTTGGCCTGATTCCGGAAACTTCTACAAAATTTCCAGCAACTCTAGCACACTTGCACATACACTAGATTTCTCTAGAAAATGACACACGCGTATAGAATTCTCTAGGCAAAGAATTCTCTAGAGCTAGGTAAGCCTCCCTATAAATATGGGTTGGCATTAGGCATTTGAGCATCCAAGCATTGAGCAAGCATCTCAAGCATTCTTGTAAGCTCTCTTGTAATCTTTCTCTCAAGCAATACAATTTCCCTAGCTCTCTTATCTTTAACATTTTTGGGAAACCTCTTGGCTTAGCTATTGAGAAGCTCAAATGCTTATTTAGCAACATTCGACAAGAGTTGTCTAAGTGCCGTACGGGTTTACTGCGCAAAACACTCATCCCGTGACAATAGGGTCTTCAAATTTACATTGGTACAAGTAAGAACAAACTTCAAAAATTAGGTTAATAAATAATTCTGGTAATTAATAACTGGTTGTAGGTAGTTAAACGTTAGCTATTTCTGCTCTCCAGCTCAAAAGGTTGCTTATTTCATTTATATCATTAACGTTTGAGATTCTAAAATATTTTTTAATTTCTCCTGTGAATAGAACCTTCCCTACTTTTTTTTTTAAGAAATATATATATAATCATGTATAATGGGTTTATTTAGTAATTACATTAGGATAAATTTTGGTTTGCTAAGGATTTTTGCATTAGGTGGATATATTGAGCAAAATTCTAATTTTTAAATTTTAAGGATGGGTTTAAGAGTATTTTAATGGGTTCAAATAGTTCATTTATATAACATAGGCAAATAAAGGACTTGTGATATTGTATCCTAGATAGAGAAGGGTATAGTATTAATTTAAAGGACAAATCAAAACCTAATTTAAACCAACCAATATCTAATCTCTCTTAATCTTTAAATTTTCTTACACATGTATGCGTGTGAACATTTATAAATACATTAAATCTTTCTATAGTGAGAACATCCCTATTTTACAAGGTGAGAATAATATTAAAATATAAAGAAATACAGATTTTAATACATTAATAGAAAAAGAAAAGTCTCTAATTTATTGAAATATATACTTTTTTTTTTGTATTCTAATGGCATCCTGAGAATGTCTTCAATAGAGAATGACTATATATATAGAGTTGATGGTGCGCGACTGCACATACCCGATGATGTTCATATGTGTGTGTGTGTGTGTGTGTGTTATTTTAATTTAAATTATTAACATCAAATTTTAGTAGAAATTTTGAGCCATTAATTTCAAGTAATCTAGTGTTAGATGAATATGTTGGATTTTTAATCCAGCGTTGTTGGATTCTTAATTTAATTTTGTACTTATATGTGAAAAATTATGTATTGTAGATTGTCTAATAAGGTTAAAGTCAATTAAAAGTGATCTAATAAGTTTTTCAGTAATTTGGACTTTAGTGTATCTAATAGGGTGTGTGTCTTTAATATGTAGAGGCTCAAATGGTAATTACTATTTCTATAGTGGGATAAAATAAGAATACCTAAAGACAATAGAAAAAGTTATCTATATAAATGATTTTGATCTCTAAATCACACGTATTATCATTCTATTATTTTTTACATCTCATCATCAGAGATAGTGCACAAAGAAAATTAATGGATTCTCTAGAACAACGTGTTGATTTAAAAGACTAATCATACGACTTTATAGAGCAATTAATCATTATGGATTCAAGTATGCTCTCACATATTTAATTATTGATTCTTAGTATACAACGTTAATGCTCTTGTATTTTCGGTGATGAATTTCACCAAATATTTATTGTTATAACAAAATAACCATTATTAAAAAGAAAAAGAAATTATCTCTCAACTACTTTTCTTTTGTTATATATATATATCTAACTATTATAAAATTTTGACATGTTCTTTGCACCACATTTATTTTTAAATTTATATCAATCAACTATTTTCATATTATAAAAAGACAATTTTACCTCTAAATAAATTAAAATACTATTTTATTCTACAAAATTTTATAAAAATAAAAGAATTATAATCACAAGATTATCCCTAAATTTAATAAAACAAATCTTTCTCAAAATCCAAGATGTTAATTTTTTATAATTTTAATTTCATTTAAGAATTATTATGTTAATTTTTTATAATTATAATTTCATTTAATTTGTATAAGGAAGTTTCTTAATTTTAATTGTAGGGAAGTTTACAATAATTATAGGGAGCTTTTCTCTTCATGCTAATTTTTATAAACTTTTTTTTTTCTTTTTTAATTTTTAAAGGGAGGGGTGGGCAAGCCCAAAGAATTTTTACCCTCTCCCCACCCCCAAGACTCGAACCCGGTTGCTACGAATCTAGAACCGACTATGGCAGCCAACCTGACTACGACCTTGGGGGCTGCTAATTTTTATAAACTTCTCTATACTTAATTTAATTACAAGAATTAAATGAAATTATAATTAAAAAATAAAAAAATTAATATGATAATTTTTAAATAAAATTATAATTAAAATTAACATGATAATTTTTAAATAAAATTATAATTAAAAAATTAACATATTAGATTTATTTATTTATTAAATTTAGGAATATTTTTATAATTATAATTTTTTATTTTTCAAGATTTTGTAGAATAAAATAGTCTTTTAATTCATGTACGGGTAAAATATTCATTTTTAGTGTTAAATTGGTTGATTCATATAAATTTAAAAATTAAGGTGGTGTAAAAAATATGCCAAAATTTTGTAGTAATTAGATATATATATGACCAAAAAATACATGGTAGAAAGATAATTTCTGAAAAGAAATTTATTACAAGAGGTCATATATATCACAGACTCTCATTATCATTACATAAATGTTTGTCACTAAGCTGTGAGCTTATAAGAAGAAGGATTTCTTCCAAACTGAACATGGAGACTATTCATACTATTGAGAGTGTCCGGCACCGGCATGCATACGCCGGCGCCGGAGAAAATGGTAATACATCAAAAGTACTTACGCATTTGGTGTGGGAAGAGGTAGGAGTTGAAGCAAAAAACTTGAGAAATGGTGCAACAAAGCAGTTGATAAATGGCCTGAGTGGTTATGCACAGCCTGATCGTATTATGGCCATTATGGGTCCGTCTGGTTCTGGAAAATCAACCTTCCTTGATGCTTTGGCTGGTACCTAATATATACATATTATATATTATTAAATATGGATACCAGCACTTTTTAAAACAAACTAAATACAAATGCAAATTAAAATTTAATGCTTGAGTTTGATGTAAGTAACTAATGTTTTTATTGTTCTTGTGTTGTTTGTTATATATATATATATAAAACAGGAAGGCTCTCCAAAAATGTTATCATGACTGGGAGCGTTCAACTCATTGGGAAGAAGGGAGGCATGGACAGAAGAGATATTGTAAGTATTACTTGTTTTTTTTTTTTTTTTAAGTGCCATAGAGGTAAAGCCCCTCTGAATTTCTGATCATCTAATAAGTTCTAACAACTTTATTACTCCGTTTTCTATTATACTATTATTTTTGTATTATTGTTATCAATAATTTCACTTAGATGTAATATGGATGGCTATACTTCAAATATAAAAGCGCTTGATAAAATCAAGCAACGATATTTCCACCCTGATTTCTTCTTCTCTTCTTCCTCCTTTTTCCTTCTCTATCAGATTCGAACCTCAAACCTTTTGTATTATCCCTAAAATATTTTATCGTGCACACAGAATTTGAACCTCAAGTCTTAGCCCTATAAGGTGGATGTTAAAGCCAACGCGTCATAAGTTTCCATGAGTTAAAAAGTTAAAAAAATATAGATTTTAATATATTATAAAATAAAATATAATGTATCAAAGTCTTTTTTTTTATTTTATAATTAAAAAATTTTATATATAAAAATATTCAAATTAGTACATAACTATATTAAAGTCATTAACAAATTATAAAAAAAAAAATTCTGATATACTATATTTTATCTTATAATATATTAAAATTTATGATTTTTTTTTATCCTGTACTTTATATTTGATTGAAAACCCTTAAAATTACACTTAGTTTTACACTAATTTTAATTTAAGGCTTACCAACTATCATGATTTAATTGATTATTGTCATTATTTTTGTAGTTTTTCATCAATAATGCACGCTTCCTCTCTCCTCTCATTCATCTTCTTCCCCAACGTTTTTCTATTATTTTCCATTCTCTGCCTCCAACATATTTGCTCCTCTTTACTATTATTTTTCATTTTCTCTCTTAATTTTTTATTTTTTATTTTATCTCTCTTAAAATTTAGTAGATAAGAAGATATTGATACATTTACTCTAAAATTTTATAAATTTAGATTCAAAGATGTATAACATATAAATTTAATTTACAAAAAACAAAAATCACTTATTCCTTTACAATTTCCCAACATCAAACAGAACATTACCTCTAAAAACTCTATTTATATTAGTCACATATCCACCTCATTTTTTTTTTAAAGCAGTTTTGTGGGGGATAAAAATTTATATTTATATTTTTTATTTTTTATTCAAATACATTTTTAGTTGGACAAATCAGGGAGAGAAATCAATTGATTAAAAACAAGAGAGGGATGTATCTTTCAATTTTACCTAAGTTGGAAGAATTATTATAAAATGACATATATATTAATTTATGATTCTTTATCATTATCTATTACTATTATTTGTTTTAAAATTTCATTGTAAAATAGCAGATTATTTTTATAAACTCGTTAATTATTATTTTCTTTTCTATATGCTACATGTACGTATATTAGTAGTTATTAAATTCGTATATAATCGGGATTTTAAAATCTGTACAACTAAAGCATTTATAGGTCGAGTCCAACTAAACATTGCTCTACACATCTTGGTACCATTTAAATTATGAGATCGGACCCACAGATGGACCATCATAGGGTCCTAGTCTCCTAGATTAGGATATTTAATGTCCAGCTATTAATGGGAGTTATTAATAAAAATAAACTAATTATATTTTATTAAAGAAAGTGAAAACTTTCTGGGATTAAAATATTATTAGTGCTTTAATTTATTACGAAGGAATAATGACAGTTTATACCTCATAGACCTTTTTTTTTCACCACTTAAATGCATCCTTACTAATTTTTTTTTACTCGTTTCATCCCCACCATTAAAAATTAACATAAATAACAGTAAAAACAAGGGCAAAAAAGTCAT
Organism: Murraya koenigii; assembly: GCA_025617385.1. Taxonomy (NCBI): domain Eukaryota; kingdom Viridiplantae; phylum Streptophyta; class Magnoliopsida; order Sapindales; family Rutaceae; genus Murraya; species Murraya koenigii. The sequence continues at coordinate 19,638,937 of CM046818.1, forward strand.
TGAAAGCATGATATGTTATGTTTAAATTATAATAAATATTCTTTACATCCCTATAGTTTAATTTAATAGCCTATTACAAATTTACAATCAATATAAGTTAGTCTATAATTATTAATCATTTCCTTATTTACCTTTAATTGCTAGCGGTCATGCTCAGCCTTAGGCCGCTTTAGATATTTTTAACCTGGCTTTCTTAGACTGTGGTTTAGAAGATGTTGACTTCATTAAGTATTTTTAACAATTAACGTAACTCTATAATTGTTAATTCCCTCACTTATTTGAATTATGCAATTAATTAAAGGTAAAATTGTCAAATTTTTTTTTAAAAAAAAACAGAGGAGTAAGCTGAGTCATTTCACAAAATATAGAAATATAATAAGTTATTAATAAACTAAACTACAGAAATATAAAGGACATTAACCCTTTAAATTAAAGATAGATACAACTCAGAAACTTTGATTGATACAATTTTTTTTAACAATGTCATTCGAAAAAAGAAATGAAAAAAAATATGTTTTTTCACATTCACGTCTTGATAGAGAATTCATGAAATCTTCTGTCACTTATGATAGATTGACTCAACTTTGTGGTCATAATTATGGGGAGTATTGAGTTATGTCTTATATTAATTAGTAAATGAGAATTATTTGTGTTTATATGTGGGATAAGTTATTGCATCTAATAAGTTAGTCTATTAAGTTGAATACCTAAAAATTTTAGATTAAGCTAGTGTTTTTTTTTTTTATCTGAAATCTGAATGAGTCTGAATTTAGCTGACGTCTGAATAGGTTTAAATATATATATACATATATATATACCATATATAACACAAAATTTCTCCACCGATTCTTTCTAGTCGAGCCGCTCGGTCTGTCATTATACCCCGAGAGGTAGAGAGAATTACAATCCCCATCCCGTTGGAGGCCTTTGGTGTCCCCTCCAGTCAAGAAGTGGGGCCTCATAATCACTAGCCAATATGCTTTTCTCGCATGCCTTTCTTCGTTTATTTATTTCCCTATATGTATATATATATATATATATATATAGGAAATAGGAACGAAGAATGATAGTGTAGACAGAAAAATAAATAAAATTTAATTTTAATAAAACTTTATTTGATTATTAGGTATGTGGCGTTATTAAACCAGTTGACTGTAGATCTAACTATGCTTTGAGATCAAATCTGACTTAGAACATATTTAATCATGCACAACGGGTGTCCAGCCGATATACCGTTTTGACTTTAAAACTTTAATTTTTAAAAATAAACTTTAAAACAGAATCCTATGCAACCCTAGGAAACACAAGCTCATATACAATACCAAGATCTAGATCCTAGATTTGGTGCTCTAAGTGAATGAAGGGAGAAGAGAATTACAACCGAGGAGAGAGATCTGATCTTTATGTCTCGGAGGCTAAATAACAGTTTATATGGCAGATCTGATATGGAAGATCAGTCTGCAAATCATGCATAAGCTTTAAAATTTAAAGGCATTCACCCTTATATCTATGCTTTAAAAAAAAAAATTTAAACAAATAAATTACAGGGCTTTAAATGCTTTAAATTAAATTTAAATTGAATGCTTACATTTAATTAAAAGCTTTAAAAGCTTTAAATGATTAAAAGGAAAAGAAGAGAAGAGGAGAAGAAAGGAAAACTTAGAAGACAGGAAAGATTTCCTTGATGTCTTCAGTTCATGTTTTCCAAAGAGAGAGAGAGCAGAATACAAGAGAGAAAACTGAAAGAGAATTATGAGGAGTTTACAGTCTTCCTTCAGAATTTATACAAAGGCTTTAAACTGTACACTATAGCGTGTCCTGTAGTTTTAAACTGTACATTGTGGTGCGTCTTGTAGCTTTAAACTGTTGCTTTGTAGGAGAGCAAATCTGCTCGAGGGGCTCGAGGCAAGTCTGCTCGAGGTTAGGCCAATACCAGTTTTGCTCGAGGTTAGACCAGTACTAGTTCTTCTCGAGGTTAGACCAGCACCATGCTCGAACAAGATTACAAATACAAAATGAATTACACTTGTGTGCAAGTATATCATTATAACTTTGTGGCTTTACAAATATAAAGGAAATAAATACATACAAAGTAAACAAATAAATATATAAACTGAAAAATATTTATTTTACTCTTTTTTTTTTACAGCAATAATTCAATCATTACAAAACAAACTTTATTTACATGGCTTTATTGGAGATAGGATACCGAAGCAATCGTTCTCGTTATCATCCCCAAGGAAAATAAAAGGCTCCTCGTCACCTGACGAGTTGGATTCATCTAGTGAGCTTGCAACAGAAGGTTGAGACCTTGACTCTAACAGCTACTGCATAATTTTAAAATAATCCTCCTCGGATTTAGCCGAGGCGAGCAGAGATTGGGCTCTAGATTTTTGAGCATGAAAGGTGGCTTGTGTTTTAATCTGCCCGATAGAGGGCTTTAGAAGGCCTTTTGATGAAAGCCAATTCTGAACAATGGTTTCAGAAAGCTTTGATTTTTCATCAAACTTAGACTACCTTTTAACTTTAAAAGTTCTTTGAAGAATAAGCTGGACATTTTGAGTGTGGTACTGAAGATTCCACATCCAAACCCATGGAAGGAAGAGATTTGTATAAAAATAGAGAAAATGAGGAAATCTTTTATCAGACTCAGAAGGAACATAATGAGCTTTAAAAAGATTTAAACAATTTATGGCATTAGGGGTTAATATCTCTGGTCAAGGAATAAAATAGTTCCACCATTATTGGAATTAATTTGGAAGGCTTTGAATAATTATTTTTGGATTAAAGAAAAATAACCATGAATGGGTCTTTATAGGATTTTTAATGAAAAATGTATTAAACCAAGCTTGTTGGTAGCCCCAATATGAGAAGGATCGGTAATGGTTTAAAAAAGTCTCAAAATTTGCAAGGAAAAATTTAAAATTGTGCAGTAGATCACTCCACTACTTTGGACTTAGAACCTTTAAAATTGTCGCAGTAGAGTATGCCGACTCAGAATGAGACTCATTAAGGAATAAGTGTTTGAACTTGACCGACTCAGTGAACTCAAGTATTGGTTGATAATAAGGCTGGGGTTTTGTTAAATCCCAAGGTTTGAAAAACCAGCATTTAAGGAAAAACTTTATAAGTGCTTGAAATGGATCAGAGTGATAAAACCCATCTTCAATTGTTAAAACATTTTGGTGATAGGCTTTACTAAACCAATCTGACTTTTGAGAAAGCCTTTGTTGTCAAACAACAATTTGTGAAGAAGAGCTTTCTCTAGAAATAATTTCTTTAGAAGAAGAAGATTTTATAACTTCTTTAGAAACAAATTTTTCTTTTTCATGAACTTGAGAAAAAGCTTTAGTTTGAGAAAAAATTTGTAGAGCGAGTGTAAGCTCGGGAGATTTAGTAATGGATTGTATCAATTTTTTTACCTGTTCTTTAGAAGAGGTGGATTTATACTGAACTCCTTGCTCCTCGACCATGTCAATCCATTACTTGATTGACATTACTGAGGAAAGAAGTTTTTCTTTAGAAGGGGTTGAAACCACTTCTTTAGAGTCTTTAAGGGGGGCTTTACCTTTATCATTCTTTTTAGGAGGCATTATTTATTTTGTAAAAATTCTCCAGTTAGAAATCTGAAATAGAATTTTTATTACCTTTAATAAATTCAACGTCAAAATCAAAAACACTTAGAATAGCTTGCCATCGTGCAAAAATTTATTTTGATGCAATATTTTGAACATCTTTTTTTCAAAACATGTTTTGCAGCTTTGCAATCAATCATAAGTAAAAATTTTTGATTTAACAGATCACTTTGAAACTTTGTAATGTATAATACAATAGATAAAATTTTCTTTTTAATATTAGAATAGTTTCTTTGGCAATCATTCCAGTGAGCAGAAACATATTGTACTATCTGTTCTTTATTATTCTCAACTTGTTTTAAAATTCCTCCATAACCTAATTCTGAGGCATCAATTTCTACAATCTTAGGTAATGCAGGATTAACTAAGAATAAACATGGAATTTTTTTTACAGTATTCTTTATTATCTTTATAACTTTAGTATGTTCATCTGTCCATGCAACATGGTTTTTCTCAAGTCCATCATGCAAAGGTTTAGACATCCTGTTAATGTGAGGACAAAATTCCAAAACTTAATTTAAACTACCAAGAAATCTTTGCAATTAGGTTTTATCAAGTATCTTGTTTATAAACTTGTCTGCAAATGCAAGAGATCTCTCAATAGGCATAGTTGTTCATTTAGATATATAATGTCCTAGTAACCTGACTTTAGTATGAAATAAAGAGATTTTAGAACTTGATACAACAAGTCCAACTTTCTTAGTGGCATAATAAAATGTCTTTAAATGTTTGAAATGTTGATCAATTGTTTGAGAAAAGATCAACACATCATCAATATAAACAATACAGAATTCTGAATAAGGATTATAAATGTCATTATGATCCTCTGGAATTCTGAGGGGGCATTCTTTAAACCAAAAGACATAATTGTCCATTCATACTGCTCAAATGGAATAGTGAATGCAGTTTTATATCTATCTTTAGGATGAATCTGAATTTGTCAAAATCCAGATTTCATGTCAAACTTTGAAAATATGAATGCAGAATGCAATTTTTGAAGTAAGTCTCTTTTATTAGGTATTGGATACCTAATCCATTTTAAAGTTTTATTTAGAGGTTTGTAATTTATAACAAGTCTTGGTGTGCCTCTTCCTATCTTAGAATTTTTATTGACATAGAAAGCAGCACAAGACCATGGAGACCTATACTTAACAATAAGTCCTTTAAACTCCAAATCTTTAATCTCATTCCTGCAATGTTGTTCCAAATCCATATTCATTTGGATTGGACGAGCTTTAGTAAGAATTTATTTCTCATCAAAAGAAGTTTCATAAGGCAAATCTACCAAATGTTGCTTTCTGATCCAGAAGGTAGTTGGTAAATCAGCACATATGTCTTTTCAATGAGGGTTTTAAAATCAGAAATCTTTTGTTTTAAAATATTATTTTAGATTTAAATCATTTTTTAAACAAACCAAATCATTTTGTTTTGTTTTAAGAAGGGTGTTGATATGGTTCTGATAAACAGAACATGCCTTGATAATGTTCAAATTCCTTATTTTAGGCTTTTCAATAAAATGGAAAACAAGGTTTTCATCTTTTGCTTTAAATGATATACTATCATAATTGACAGTATAAGGAGTAATTATGTTTATAAATAGTGTTCTTAGAATGACAACATGATGTATATAATTTGTTAATAGAAATAAAGTTTTGAATTCAAAACCATCATTATAAATAGAAGCATCAATTTTAGATTTGACTTTAAATTTTGAATTGTATGCCGCCAAAAGTCTTTCATTTGCTTTCTTATGAAAATATTTCGGGACGATATCTTCTTTAATGCAATTTAAATCACCACTACCATAAAAAAGGGCAATGGTGTCAATTTCAAAGTATTTGGAAAAAATTAGAGTAATTTTTATTAAATATTTTTTTGTTGTAATTTGCTTTAGAACAAATAGAAAATCATCGGGTACAGACTCGATGTTTTCAAGGTTTTGATCATTTCTATTACCATTATCAGATTCTGGTTCTTTATCAGAATCCTTCTGTAATTGTCTTTGTAAAAGAAGTTGAATTGTTTCAGAATCATTTTTCTATTTTTCTTTCAAATCTTTTATTTCAGCTTTAATGTCATTGATCTCTTTTTGAAGATTCTAGATATTAGAAGTTGACTTCTTTATTTTCTTCTTATCCAAGATTTTAGTAAGATCATATATATTTTTCTTAATTATAGGGGCTTTGAAAGTTTCAGGTTTATCTTTAATCTCTAGGGACTTTAGGAGTTTATCCAGATACTCTCTTTGGAGAGCAGGATCAGAGATGTGTTTGACTAACTCAAGAAAAGTTTCTTAGTCTTTAATCAACACATTGACTTTCTTTAGATATGAATCAGTACTATTAGAGCTACTGTATTCTGATTCAGAATTAGAGTCTACTAGTTCATCTATCTGAAGAGGCTCACTGTCTCCTGTCATAGAAGACTCAGAGCTAGATGGCTCAATTAGCAAAGGAGCTAACTTTGCTAGTACTTGCTCATCGAGGTCAATGTCATAAAACTTTTTGCTCATACGGCAATATTGTGCAGTATGACCTTTTTTACTACATTTGAAGCAAGTAACTTCTTTGTAATTGAGAGTGGCTTTAGGTTTAGGTTTATCTCTAGAGGACTTTTTCTTCTTATTAGGCCTTGGAGGCTTCTTATAATAAGGTTCACTAGAGTCATTGAAAGGCTTTTTATCTCTCTTAGACTTGTAATGTTTTTTGTAAGGTTTGGAAGAACACTTACCATTACAGTTTTTAGAGGTAGAATCTTTGAAGGGATCATAATTGAACTGCTTACAAAAGCCACCCAATTCTTGTTTAGATCTCTTAAGTTCCCACTTTAATTTTTTCTGAAGTTTAAAGTCTTTACAGATCTTTAAACCTTCTTTATTGACAAAACTGACAAGTTCACCAAAGATGAGATTGTCATAAGGAATTTGGTTGACATATAATGCTTTAATAGAATTTCTGACTTTTTCCCCCAAGAGGGTTGGTAACCCTGCAAGAAAATTTTCTTTCCAAGTAACATGATTTGCATCATCTCTCAGAAAGAGTTTGGTAAATAAGGTAGATTTATATTCTTGGAAGTCACTAAGTTTCTTGCATCTCAAGTTATGCAATAAGTCAGCATTTTTATCTCTTAGGTGAGAATGATCACCTATGAAGTGTAAAGAAATAGTTAAAATTAAGGTAGCAACTGCATCATGAATTAGGTTATTTAATTCATCATAGATGGGGCTCCATTCTCATCTGTTTGAATTGCATTTAGAATGTGAGATTGTTGTTGTTTGGTGAGAAGATGATCCAACCAACCTTTAAGCTGACCAGTAAACTCAGCAATTAGGATTTCTGCAATAGCCTTGTTAGAAGTCCCTAATTGGGTTTTATAGACATTGGCTGCCATGGTCATCTGTTGTAACAACTCAAGAATGTTATATTCAGACATTCCATCTATGTTCCATTCATAGACGGAGGATGCATTAAACTTAGACTGGTTTAAGGCACTTGGTCTGTTGTCTATAGCCAAATCTAGTGAAGATCTGACTGTGGGAAGAGCTAATTCCCAATGGATTTTATTGGTTTTAGGAAGATGTTCTTCTTTAAATGCTTTTATTTTTGATGAGGCAATAGAAGATTGATCATAATCTAGTACACCAATCTTGCTAGATTGTGCATTGTCTGAAGCAATTTGGACTTTACTTGAGGAAGAAGAAACTTATATCCTATCAAGTTGTTCTCGAATAGCTTTAGCAAAATCTTATTTAGATTCTTGGACTAGCTTTTGACTAGTGTTAGAAACCTGAAAAGGCTCAAAAATATGCTTTTTAAGCTTTTTTTCAGAATCAGATTTTGTTGGTTTTGAAGAAGAAGGAATAGGTAAAGGAATAGGAGAAACAATTATGGTTGACCTCTGGAATTGATTATCAGTCTAGTCAACTGCTTTCCTATTGTATTTAAATTAGCATTACAGAAGTTGTTCTATTGAATAATGCTATCTGAATCAGTCTCTGGATCTTTAGGTTTATGAATTTTATACGGTGAAGCTTTAATTTGAATAGGAGGGTCGCCATGATCAATGATTATACTCTTGAGAGGTGGATGTTCTGCTTCAATAGTTCTATCACTATCAGAAAGAGTCCATTCAGGAGTTTTCTTTTTGGTAACAATATGATTTGATTCTTTAAAAGGATAATCAATATGATTATCATAAACATACATCTCAAACCAATCAAAGAAGAAGATATGAATTTTATGCAAGTTCACAAATTCATAATAGATTTGTTGAATTTCTTTTTTTTGGTTTAGGAAATGTTTGAAAAACCAAAATCTCTTTTCTTTATTGTTTTCAGAATAAAAATCATTATGAAGAAGAGTTTTATCAACTTCAAATTCTTTTATGATTACATTTAACCTATTCTCTGTAACAGTAAAGAATACAGGAGAAGTAGGAGGAGAAGGCTCTTTCTCTTCCTACTCTTCATCATGTTGTCTATTGGTGTATATGGGATAAGGTACACTAGTGGTATAATCAACAGAATGAATAGATGAACTAGGTATATCCGAAGTGGAAAACCTAAGTTGACTCTTTACAGGTTGGAAAGAGAGATTTATAATAGAAGATATCTTTGAAAATCTCCTTTCAACTGAGGGTATACAGAGTTAAAAAATATGAGTCTTTGTTAAAGTTATGTTATAAAAAATAAAATAATATTATCAAATGAATAAAGATATTTTAATATTTATAAAAAAATTAATCTTTGTTATATATATATATATATATATATATATATATATAATATGTTTGTTTTTTTAAATATCTGAATATAAGTATTAATTTATTTATTTTTCATGAAGAAAATATATGAAATATGACAGTTTTACATATATAACCTTATAAATATTAACATTACTTAAATTTATTGATTAAATACATGACAATTTATAAATAAATTATTTGATTAGTAAAAAAAATTGATTATTTTTACCTTAATAAACATGAAAAATAAAATATTATATCTAACATGTGTAATTTTTGACATTAATATATGATATTTATAATGTTATTTTTAGTATATTATATTGATAGTTTTTCTTGTTAATTACACAGGCCAATCAAGAATTATTTAATCATTACAATTAAAATAATATATTAAATAAAATTCAAAATCTATAATAAAAATAATAAGTATAAATACAAAGAGATAGACATACTATAAAATATAGATCTATTATATTTAAAATTTTCATTAAAAAAAATAAAAGTTGAATACATACATATAATAAAAAAAGGGATAAATAAAAAATAATAAAAGAGTATTTTGCATAATAAAAAATAAATTTATTTAATAAGGGTATTAATGAGATAAAATATTAAATTTTCATTCAGATATTTTACCATTTAAATAAAAGTCAGAATATTTAACTTTTTCTATTCAGACCTAAATATCTTATAATCAGATATAAGTGATAAAAAATAAATAAATTAAAAACTATAAATATATGAAAATAAGTCAAATTCAGACTTCAGATAAAAAATAAATAACCCATAAATCTCCCTCAATAAGTGATATCATAGCCAAACCCTTGTAGCTAAAATTTGGTGATGAAACAATTAGGTACATCGAATGAAATGAATAGAGTCCGGTCCATCCAATAGATTAATTTTTAGATTAAATACTTAAAAATCTTAATTCAAACCCTCCACAACAAGGAGAAATATTAAATTTGCTGAATTAAATGCTTATAAATCCTACGTCAAATCTCCTACAACTGGAGAAATATTAGCTCTTATGGATGGATATTGTTGAATTTTGATGAACTTGAACCGCAAACTGTCATCTCATCACCAATACAGACAGCCCTACTTATGAACATGTCACTCAAGGACAGCCCCACCATTAGCACCGTGGGAGTTGGCTGATAAAGAGTGTTTTTATGCTTCTGACAAAGGGAGAGGCAGTGAACCCCATGGAGAGTGAGTCTTAGTTTAAAGGAAAATATGTCAATATATTACAACATTATCTTCGCTCGAGGTCAACCCTCGGGTCAAGGCCGGTCAAGGTCGAGAGCTCGCTCGCTCGAGGTCATCCTTACGGTCAAGGCTGGTCGAGGTCGAGGCTCCTCGCTCGCTCGAGGTCATCCTTACGGTCAAAGATGGTCGAGGTCGAGAGCTCCTTGCTCGCTCGAGGTCATCCTTCCGGTCAAGGCGGTGAAGGTCGAGAGCTCCTTGCACGCTCGAGGTCAACCCTCGGGTCAAGGCTGGTCGAGGTCGAGAGCTCCTTGCTCGCTCGAGGTCATCCTTACGGTCAAGGCTGGTCGAGGTCGAGGCTCCTTGCACTGCTAGAGGTCATCCTTCCGGTCAAAGCCGGTCAAGGTCGAGAGCCAGAGCACATCGTTCCTCGCTCATGAGATCCACGAGCACAGTTGGACAAGACCCGAGCCAGGCAACCCGGCCAGTTATCTTAGAATCCGGCACACTTTTGATGTCCGACAAGGGTCCCACATGGTGGAGAGATGACATCTGTTGTCGATGGCCGACGCGTGCCTCCAGGCGTCATCATTCCTCGCGCACTTGCCGGACATGGTGATCGCGCCACGTGAATCGGGTTAAGGGACGGTAGCTCATCCACAGGGAATATTCAGCGAACTCGGTTGTCGGAGGGACCCGGATACCATTAAGCGTGGGAGTGGACTGACTGGAAAGAGAAAAGAGCGGGAAAAAGCAGTATAAAAGGAAGCGAAGGAAAAGCGGAACAAGGGTTGGAACTTCAATTCACGAGAGGTTGAAGAATTTGATTCTAAAAGGTTGGTTGGTTGGCATTTCGAATTCACGGGTTCTTCCTTTTCAAATCTCTCTCATCGATTCTCTCAAAAACACCATACTTATCCAAAAAGGGGCGAGATAATACCCCTTTCATCTTTCCGGTCTCCTCACTGAGGAGATACCAAAAAGAAACCCGATCATCGACTTGAGCGTCGGAGGGTTCTCGCAGGAACGCCTGGCGACCCACGACCGGTTTTACGTGAGTGCGGTCAGGAGACCATCTGTTTAGAAGAAGGCAGTGGAGCAGGACGAAGGGGCAATCCCGCTCGAGCTTGTCGCGGCGGAAGGATCGAGTCTTGTTTGAATCCATGACGGAAGGTTCAGACGTTCCGCTCGAGCTGTTTGGAAGCCTTGTTGGAAGGTTCGAGGAACTGTTGAGGCACGCGTGAAAAGCTGCATCAACATCTTTTGGCGGCATGCAGTGGGGATCGGCACTAAAGCCGATTTCCTAATACATTGAAGACACACAAAACACAGCGATGAGGGAAGCAGTAGAAGAGGTGTAAGTCTGAGGAATCGATGACTACGAGAGAAGTGGCCAATGAGGCCCGAGCGAGGAGATCCGAGGAAAGGATGGATCGGATGGAAAAGCAGATTGAAATTATGACCTCCACATTACGAGAATTCGAGGAAGGACGGAGAAAAGCACTGACGATGTCCGGAGTCGGTCGAGGAATGCTCGTGTTCGGAAAGCGCGGAGATGAAGCCAAGACCTAGGGCACCAAATGTTGCGGTGAGAGAAGAAACAAACATGGACGAAAGGGTCTAGCCAACATTTGCGGAGAGCAGCCTGACCTCTCGTGCGGAGGAGTTGGAGGAGAGGTGCAGCAGATTGGTGCAAGTGGTGGAAGATCTTGGAGGCAAGAAAGAGTCAAGTGGCGAGTAATCTTTGGACAATGAATCTCCTCTCTCGCCGGAGATTATGGGTATCACGATCCACGTGACTTTCGCCTCCGGATCTGCAATATTCGGGAAAGAGTGACCCATTAATACACGTAGGCGGTTCGATGACACGGCGGGGTGCAAGGTGCATCGGTGACCGAGAGTGCGGGGCGCTTCCGCTCACTCTTGAGGAAGAGGCGAGAGAATGGTACCATGAGCTCCACGGGAAGTATCTTGAGTTTTGAGCAGATGTGCGGGGAGTTCGCGGAACAATTTCGAGTGCGGTGACCCCGAGGATGACATGATGGGTACGTCGGAGGTGAGGCAAAAGATGGGAGTCCCTCAGGGAGTTTATCAAAAGATACCATAGATTGGTCCTAGATCTTGGTGCGTTCAACCATCCCGAGCTACGAGAGGATTAAAGGATGGGATCCGGATGGGAGATCATGGTATAACTGCGGAGTCCTTCGATCCGTTCATATTCGGATGCGTATGAGCGGGTGAAGCTGGATATGGAAATCGAAGAGGAAAAGGCTGCAAAGCGAGGAATTAGCGGGACCGAGGAGCGTCTGGGTTGGCTCGTCAGAGACGAGCGAAGAGTCGAGAGGCAGTGGAGCGCACAAGTCTGAAGAAGTATTTCCAGTAGAGTCCCTTGTATTAAAATGTTAATATAAGATTTCGTCCCAAGATGGGATATGTAAAAGTACAAATGTATGTAAGAATGAGAAAAACATTCATAATGTAAGCTCGGGATGAAGAGCGAAAGGTTTAAGAAGAGCTCCTCGGCATGAAGTCCCGAGCCTAACTCATTAGGCGGGACGGTGCCAAGCTTCAGGTTGTTGAAAACCGAGGCGGAGTGTCATCGGAACCTCGAGTCAATTAAAATGCTCGGCGGAAGAAGAACTCCTTGGCGAAGTCCCAAGCCTAACTTCATTAGGCGGGACGGTCTGAAGCTTCGGGTTGTTGAAAACCGAGGCGGAGTGTTTTCAAAAGCTCGGGTAGATTAAAAGCTCGAGGAGAAGAAGAACTCCTCGGCATGAAGTCCCGAGCCTAACTCATTAGGCGGGACGGTGTCCTAGCTCAGGTTGTTTGAAAACCGAGGCGGGAGTATCAGCAAGCTCGGGTCGATTGCGAGGCCGGGCGGAGTCGAAGAACTCCTTGGCAGAAATCCCGGTGGGATGGTGCCATGCTTGGGTCAATGCGAGGCCGGCGGGAGTATCAGCAAGCTGGGTCAGTGCGAGCCAGGCGAGAATTCAAGAAGAACTCCTTGGCTAGAAGTCCCCAAGCCTAAGTCTTAGGCGGGACGGTGCCATGCTTGGGTCAATGCGAGGCCCGGCGGGAGTAACCTAACAAGATACTTTAGTTAATTGCGGGTCGAGCAAAGATCCAGAAGAATTCCTCGACCGAAGTCCCAGTGAGACGGTGTCACGCTGCGTCGATTGGATGCTCGGCGAGAGGTTCGAGAAGGGCTCGGCGGTAGTAATTGCGAAGACACCTCGACCGATTACACACGGCGGAGAGTAATGAGAACACACCTCGCTCGATTGCAAGCCGAGCGGGAATAACGATGAAGACACCTCGGTCAATTACACCCGGCGATGGTGATACCGGAAGACACCTCGGTCATGCGGGCCGGCGGAAGAAGCTCATCAAGGCCGAAGTCCCGCGTGGCGAGCCAAGCGCGACCAACTACGAGGCCGAGCAAGAAGAACGTGGAGAAGCGTAAAAGGCCGCGAGTCCGGCCCGTCCTTACTAAGTTTCCAGTCTTGTCTCGCTTCACTCGAAAGACTAGAAACTGGGGGACTGGTGTTTGGGTAAAATATCAGACAGGCCCCTAAAAGCCCTTCCCGGTTTATGGGGTAAATATCGGACAAACCCTCGAAGACTCCAGCTCGAGCAAGATTCCTCGAGGATAGCCGACTCGAGCGAGTCGGAAGTCAAAGCTGGACAAGGTCGAGAGCTCCTTGCCGCTCGAGGTCATCCTACGGTCAAGATGGTCAGGTCGAGAGCTCCTTGCTCGCTCGAGGTCATCCTTCGGTCAAGGCGGTGAAGGTCGAGAGCTCCTTGCACGCTCGAGGTCAACCCTCGGTCAAGGCTGGTCGAGGTCGAGAGCTCCTGCACGCTCGAGGTCATCCTTCGGTCAAGGCTGGTCGAGGTCGAGAGCTCCTTGCTGCCGAGGTCATCCTTCGGTCAAGATGGTCAAGGTCGAGAGCTCCTTGCACGCTCGAGGTCATCCTTACGGTCAAGGCGGTGAAGGTCGAGGCTCCTTGCCGCTCGAGGTCAACCCTCGAGTCAAGGCTGGTCAGGTCGAGAGCTCCTTGCCGCTCGAGGTCATCCTACGGTCAAGGCCGGTCGAGGTCGAGAGCTCGCTCTGCTAGAGGTCATCCTTACGGTCAAGGCCGGTCGAGGTCGAGGCCAGAGCACATCGTTCCTGCTCGCGAGATCCACGAGCACAGTTGGACAAGACCGAGCCAGGGCAACCCGGCCAGTTATCTTAGAATCACAGCACACCTTTTGATGTCGACAAGGGTCCCACATGGTGGAGAGATGACACTGTTGTCGATGGCCGACGACGTGCCTCCAGGCGTCATCATTCCTGCGCACTTGCAGGCATGGTGATCCGGCCACGTGAATCGGGTTAAGGGACGGTACGCTCATCCACAGGGAATATTCGTCGAACTCGGTTGTCGGAGGGACCCGGATACCATTAAGCGTGGGAGTGGACGGCTGGCAACATTATCATTAGCATTAGAAGTTACAGAATGATCATAACATAATCTATGTATACAAACTGTGGCAGCGTCAGGAATTCAACACAAGAGGGGTTAAGTTATATTACACCAAGATTTAATTAAAAAAGTATTAAAATTTTATAGTGCTTACTTACAGCTTTTAGTGGTTTATTCATTTATCTATTAATAATGATACTTAGTCGTAAGTTAAGATTTTTTAAATATCTCATTATTTATCTTATGATGTATATTGAAGCCACTTGTGAGCTGCTGCCCATCAATTTTTTTTTTCTTTATAAAAGCCCATCCAAATTTTGGTAAAAATTCAAGCAAGTCCTTCTAATTAAATAAAGTTATTTATAATGCTATTATTAGTATTTTCATTAAATTTAATAATATTTCAACTTTTCTGTATACATTGTAATTTATTCATCTCAACCTCAATTTCTTTCTCTCATCTACGCCTTTCTCACTCTTTACCCTCCAACTATAATGAGAAAAATAAATAAATAAAACATTGTATTAAATGCTTAAATTTTATTTTTCTTCCTAAAATTAAAGAATCTAATTCAACAAAATAATCATCTCAAGTTCAATTTCAACCACATATTATGATTTAATCCAATTCAATATTTTGATCTATGAGAAATTTTTTGATTCTTTTCTTTCATACTTCTCTCAATTAAGTGCTTAACGAATTGTGAGCTGAGAAGACCCGCCCCATCTCCAGAGGTGACTTATCTTAAGAAACTGAACTCAAATATTAAAAATCATCTTATTAATGAGAATTCTACCGAAATTTTGGCAGAACATCCCTTAAATGTATAACATTCTCAAACCTGCAATTACAACACAAGCACTCCTAAATAATGTATTATATATCAAATTACTTCAACCAGTCTCACCCAGTAACATATCAAATATTACACACGTTTTATATATCACATCCCTAGTATAATTCCAAAATAGGATGATTATACATTAACGAAAAGAAAAATAATTATTCTATGTCCTCAGACAACCTCACGTGACCAAAATGACTCCAAATATGTACAGTTGTTGGGTCAACTGTTGTATCGATAACTCCTGGGGGGGAAATTATAATAAAATGGGGTGAGTATAAAACTTAGTGAGCTCAGTGAGTGGATAATAGCTTTTGAAACATAAAATACTTGCAAAAACAAATGCATCGCTTGTATAATTACTTTTCTCAAATAATTATTTTAATGTAAAAAATTCCGTTCACTTCAATCATATTCTAAACATAAGTATATTTGATACTGCCACAAAATCAAGAAAAAACATCTCATATTGAAATATCATTTCATACTGAAATATCAAATATTAAGTAGTACAAATATCCTTAAACAAATACCCAAGGGATAATCTAGTCACATCTGAACCTCAACGGACGGCAATGATGTACTATCTGGGTACCATCATGCCCGGAGCTACACGGATAAACGGGAGGACGTACCATCTCATGCTTATCAGCATAACTCATACTCGGATCTCAACGAACATGCTATGATGCGCTATCTGGCGACATCATGTCCGGACCACCGGGTCTTATATCTCAACATATCTCAATATCTGTCTGTATGCATATGCCTCCAAAGGGCAAAAGCGCCCAAACTTATATGTGTGTTCAGATGGGCCCCAAATGTCTACTATCTCATCTCATCTGGAGGAAATGAGTATTTGCTTTAAACTTAAAATCATGATCGAAATCTTTATATATATATACTTTAAATCATGCTTTAAATCATACTCGAAATCAATATATATACATTTTAAATCATGCCCAAGGTCAATCATATACTCTTTAAATCATGCTCAAGATCAAATCATATACTTTTTAAATCATGTTCGGAAATCAATCATCTCTTTTACAAATTTAAAATCGATACAGAGAAAAAATGAATAAATATAACTTAACAAACTATTTATATATAATAAATATTTATTTCGGAGAACTATTTAATAAAAGCATTTTAAAGATTCATTTCACGAACAAGCTTTACTATATAAAAGTCAAATAGTTTTAATATATTCCACTCACAGTGACAAACTCAGACTCGGTTATCACCCAAGTCCGCAGGTAGATTTTCGTCCACAGATCCACCTATTTTAAATAAACGATATAATTACTTCCCATAATTATAATTCGAACTAATGCCATAAAAATAACGCTTAAAATAAATATTCTTTCAAATATTACAACTTTCAATTTCCTCGGCTTACCATACCTTGTATTCATAATTTACTAATAAAATCTGAAATTTATACAACCCTCAATTTCATAATTTACTAATTTATCCTCAACATCATAAAATTACCAATTTATCCTCAATTTAGATTGCAAAAACATCCTCAAAGCTAGAAATTACGAAATTACCCTCCATACGTAAAATTACCAAAATACCCCTACGGTCAACGTTGATCGGAATTCACCCAACGGCGGTGGAGAAGCTCGAGCTAGACACTTCTCGTCGAGGTGGGTCCAACGGTGCTGGTGGTGACCTCCCACGCGCGGCGGTGGTGCCTGATCAAGCTCGTGAAGCCGCGGCTCCTTGGGGTGATCGGTGCCGGTGGGGAACCTTTTCCAACCGGTGGCGCAACCAAGGATGGTCAAAATCGGCGGCGATCGTCAGCATAAACCCGCAGAAGTTTCAAGCTTCACTGGCGGCGTTCAGCGCGTTTTTCGGTAGCAAGGACGGGTGGGGGTTGACGGCCGGCTCACAAGCTTTCGTTTGACACCGTGCTCAGCCGGTGAGGTGGCCGAAAATGCAAGATACTGGCAGGTTGGGTCAAAACGGGTCAACGGGTTCAGCCACTCTCTCTCTCGGTTTCAATCTGATTTCTTCACCCGGTTTCCCCTTTTAAACGCACCTACAAATTATCAACTAGACCCCCTCATGATTATCACTTAGACCCCTCTTATTTTAATTATTTACATAAATAAATAAAACAAATGCATATGTTATAGGAGCCCACTGAAATTTACAAAATTAATTTTATTCATTCTTATTTTATCCCCTTGTTCAATCTTTAAAAAAAAAAATAGATGTTATAGTCTTTTACCACATTTTTTTTTTTGGCTATGTGATACAAGTTACTATAGTGGATACATTTTATGTATCATTTTTGCAATAGAGATTTCTTGTAAACGAATAGTGGAGGATTAACTTTTTTAAAAAATAAAAACAAAAATAAATCTCGTAATTAGTTCAATCTTGTAGATGTTGCTTGTTGATGGATTCGATCATGGTGCTAAATTTTTTTTATAATTAAAAGAGGGATAAAAGAAAGAAATTCTCTATTTGATAAAGAAATTAACAAATAAGAGGAAGATAAAAGATATTATTTTAGTACATAAATGATAAATCCTGATTTTTCAGAGAAGAAATGAGTAAAGAGGGTACTAAGCAGATGCATTCTACTTTGGTTTTTCATTTCACATAATCTTTTTTTTTTTTCAGTGTTACGTCACTCAAGACGAGCATTTCTTGGGGACACTCTCTGTTAGAGAAACGCTTACTTACTCAGCTCACTTGAGGTTTCCAACAAAAATGACCAACGATGAGATAAATGACATAGTAGAGGAAACAATCGTCAAAATGGGTCTCCAAGATTGTGCTGAAACCAAGATAGGAAACTGGCATTTGAGAGGTATAAGCAGTGGGGAGAAGAAAAGGCTTAGCATTAGCATTGAGATTTTAACACAACCCACGGTTTTATTACTTGATGAACCCACTAGTGGCCTTGATAGTGCTGCAGCTTTCTTTGTGATTCAAGTTCTGAAATGTATAGCACTTGATGGAAGGATTGTTGTCTGCTCCATTCACCAGCCCAGCTGCCATATTTTTGATTTGTTTGATGATTTGCTCCTCCTCTCAAATGGAGAAACAATCTATTTCGGAGATGCAAAAATGGCTGTTAAGGTAAGTCATTACTTTAAAAAATCTATGATATAAAATTGATTGAATGTTCTTAACTCAATGACCTCTGACTTAAAAAATTGTCATGCAGTTCTTTGGGGAAGCCGGGTTTCCTTGTCCATCAAGAAGAAACCCTTCGGACCATTTCCTTCGATGCATTAATTCTGATTTTGACAAGGTTGCTGGAAGTTCACTGAAGTCTCAAGCACCAAGTGTATGTACAGAAAACACGCTTGCTTCCTATTGAAATCAATTTCAGAATCTGTAGTACATTTTATGGTTTGTGTTTGTATCTTGCTTGGCTACAGGACCTTCCACTGTCTTCAAATTCCCAAATCTATTTGCCTACAGAAAAGATCAAAGCAAAGATTGTGGAGAAATACAGGAATTCCGAAATTTCAATGCAAATAAGAGAAACAGTTCGAGAGCTAGCACATAATGTACTATGTATGATTTCCTTATTTTCTGTTGTCTAAGAACATCAGTAATACCATTTACAAATGAATGTTTCAGGAACAAGAAGACACTGCATTGAGCAAGGGCAGTGCAAGCTGGTGGAAGCAGCTCTGCACATTGAGTCATCGCTCGTTCCTAAACATGTTGAGAGATATGGGTTACTACTGGTTAAGGATAGCCTTCTACATTCTAGTGTCAATAACTGTTGGCATTATGGATCTCAATGTCGGATTATCCAACCCTGCAATCTTCGAGAGGTCAAAATGCGAAGCGTTCATTTATGGTTTCTTGATTTGCTTATCAGTAGGAGGCTTACCATCTTTCATTGAAGAACACAAGGTAAAGGAAATTAATCCTTAGTCTCTAAAGATCATTTGATTTCACTAGCTAAACTTTCTATTGCAATTTCTTCATGCGAAATGCAGGCTTCATACCACGAAAGAATCAACTGCCATTATGGAGAGGCTGTGTTTGTACTGTCAAGCTTCCTCTCATCGTTCCCTTTCTTGGTGATATTGTCCATATCTTCAGGAGCAATACTGTACTATATGGTGCAATTTCATCCAGGATTTTCCCACTACTGCCATTTCTGTCTCAATCTTTTCTGCTGCATTTCAATTGTGGAGACTTGCATGATGGTTGTTGCATTGTTGGTACCTAATGTTTTGATGGGAATAGGAGTTGCAACTGCTCTAATGGTAAGCAAAACTCTGTACTCAAATGTCTCTAGTCATATTATGCACGTATATTTGCTTGATAGATGCTATCATCCATCATATATACTGTATCTACTCATGGATGTAGGTACTTATGATGATGGGTTCTCCAGTTTCTAGAGCTATTTCTGATCTTCCGAAGTTCTTCTGGCGCTATCCAATGTCATACATCACTTTTGCTGCATGGGCAATAGAGGTATAATCTATGGGCATTTTCTTCATTTACATATTAAATGAAGAAAATAAAGGCTCTATTTAGTAATGTGGTTGAGTAATTATATCCTAAAAACTAAAACAATGATGGTATGTTTACTTATTGGGAATAAGAAAATAAATCAAGGAATGAAAATGAATGATGTATTTAATTGCTTAAATGAGAGGTGAAATTATAATGAAAACAATAGATCTCACCTAAAATTGAGAATGATTTTTAAAGTTCTCATTCGCATGAGGAGGTAAGAATAGGAATCTCATTCCTTAACACAACTATATTATTCCCACTTAAATTTTAAAATTCTCATTTTATTATTCCTCATATATTATTATTACTAAAAACTTATTGTCGATGATGACAATAATAATAATAGAGTTTTATCACCTTACATAATAAGGTAACAAACATAAGTAAATAACAATCTTATGAAAACAAATTAATGATCGTAGAAATATAAGGTAAAAGTAATAAAATTTATAAGGAGTTAAGAATGCGTGACAAGTGCATTATGTCTGTTACCTTATTTAATAAGATAACAAGAGCCATGATAATAATAATAATAATAACAATAAAAATTTCTATTATTAATATTAATTATAACTATTAATCATTATAATTAATACTTATTACTATTCCTAATAATAATAATAATCACTATTATTATAGTAAATAATAACAATAATCAACTAAGATCAGCTAATAACTTATAGCAATTCATTCTGATTTCAAGATAACATAAATAATTTATTTGGATTCTCATTCTTTATTCTGATTCTACTCTATTTTAATTATTGATTAGTAAACGCACTATAAAGTATTAAGTAAATCCCTTGTAATTTAAAAGCTATGTTGATTTTAATCTAATTGTATGATAAAAAAATCCATAATATCTTTATTATTTTTATCAAAATTTTTATTTAAAAGTCATTTACAACAAACTAATAGCTTTTATTTCAAACAGACAATTTTTTTTTTCTATAGCAACTATAGGTTATAAACCATAGCACCTCAATACTATTGACCTAATTTGGCTTCTTATTTAGCCAATAACAAAGGATATCTTCTGAATTTGTATCATAGGGTCAGTTCAAGAATGACATGATAGGGCTCGAGTTTGATCCTGAGGTTCCTGGTGACCCAAAGCTTAAGGGTGAGGAAATTCTACTGAAACATTATGGGGTTCATCTGAATTACTCCAAATGGTGGGATTTGGCTGCTCTCTTCTGCATACTTACATGCTACAAAATTATCTTTTTTGCCACATTGAAATATAAAGACAAAGCATCAAAGCTATTACACAGATTTCACCAGAAGTATTTTCCAACAAACATCTCAAAAATATGATGTCAATAATACATCATATTTCTATTATGCTATAAATAAAATGGTATCAAAAGGTTGTTTATAAATGACATTTTTGAATTATCCATAAAGAGTATATTCTTATGCATAACATAATGACAAGAATTTTTTACTTGATTGCGATAGCAGTTTCAATTATGATCATCTAAAAAGTTGTGAGTTTGTAACATCCAGGCCAACAAACAACATCTTTTTTTTTTTATAGAAAATCATCAACAGCAGAGATATCAGATTAAGTCAAACTATTAAATTTTCAGAGAAATACTAGACCATTAATAATACTTCCACACAAAGCTCAAATGGTATGACAATTAATTTAACACAATAACAAGGGATTGGGAGATGAGTTTGTCCAAATTTAAGTTTAGAAATGAAAGTAAATCTAATATTATGATTATTTTGCTTCCTTGAATTCAACAGATGGCAATAAGATTCTGTAGTGATGCAAACTGTACAAAAGAATCAAAGTTGAAATATGTTCTCTTCGCTTCAAATTTACATGTTAGTCGAAAAGTTCCATACTACTTACTATAAGGGAATGTGATGGAGCGGCGTAGCGGACGCATAATTGATAGGATAAGGATAACTAGATATCGTTCTAGTACAGGACCAAGCCAACGCGATTAGGTTATACTCTAATCGAAGCATGATTAGATCCGTTCAAATACAAACGACTCAATAAGATTTTTAATAACGCATAAAGCGAGACTAGATGACGCTCTAATCCAAACAACTCTACAAGAGAGATTTTTGATAAATAATTCCAGAGGAATTATAAAAGAGAAATTTTATTAAATTATTGAATGAAGTTATGAAAATAATTATAAGACCTCTCTATTTATAATACAGTAACCCTATTTCCCTAAGTTAACTTAAAAAGAAAAACTAAATCACAATTAGAATAGAAATAAAAGACTAAGATATTGTTCCTTAATTAACTCTAATTAAAACATAAAATAAAATTCTAGAATCCTAAAATAACTAAATTAACGTCCTACATCATAGTAAAATTCTATAATTCTAAAATAACTAAATTAACATCCTACATCATACTCCGCCACTTAAAAGAAACTGGTCGTCGAGTTTAAATATAGTCTGGAGGATGAAACTTGTAGTGCAGGAGCAAATCATCTTGCAATTTGAACTTGTTCTTTTTCTCATCAATCTTTCTCGAAACTTTGAAGAATCCATACTTCAACAATTTCTTTCGCTTATATATTTTTCTAGAAGATGAAGACTTCCAAGAACGAACAACAATTAAATAACTTTTGTCTTTCCCTAATTGTCGCTGAATGCGCTCTCCAATAGATTGCACATTTTCAACCAAATTTTCTTCAAGTACAACCTTCTTATCTTCAATATGAATAGGTATAATCATTTCAATCATTTCAACTTCTTCAACGTTATTTTGCTCATCATCTTCAACACTTATCTTATTCTCTAAGGAAACATCATGCACATTCTTGCATAAATTATCAAATTGAAACTTTAAATCAATAACAAATTATATCATTTCTTCTGTCATCTTAAGTGAGTCTTTTTTAACTATTTCCTTGCAATTAACTCTCTGCTTCTGTTTTCTCTTGATAATATTGTTCACAAAAAGTGTAAGATCCGCAATTGCTTACTCTATCACTACCAATCTCGGGTTCCAAACTTCCTCAAATGCTTGCAAGACTGTTTCTCTAATTATCTGTCTGATAGTTTCCGCAGACATTGCTTGCATCTCTTGATCATCGTGTTCGAAATGACTACATACAAATAAGTTTGATGTATGAGAATTTCGTGGGTATGGACAATAATTTGCCATTTATTATCAATTTTCCATGCAATGGCAAAACCGTAAATAATGTTCAACTCCCGGGTTTGGTGTGACTAGTGGCCGGTGGCCGTGATTTGGTGTGGGGTTGGTTGGATCTGAAAGATTTGATGGTGAGGAACATGATGGTGGCTGTGGCTTGGCCGGATTCACTTAGTTTGGCCAACAAATAGGCTTAAAGTTGCGGCGGCTTGTGGTAGTTTATGGTACCTTCTACCAATGTTTGGTGACATGGATGGTCAGTGTAACATGGGGATTCGTGTGGTAGTGGTGCTCACGATAAAAGGGGCTGACGACAGTCGATCGAAGGGGAGGAACTTATGGGTTTTGGTGGTTTTCGCCGCTGTCCAAGCGGCAAAGAGAGGCGGCTACAGCTGGGTCTTGGTCGGCGGTGACTAGCACGTCGAATGGAGGCAGCGGCTGGTGGTATGGTGGCCGATCATGGTGGTTGTGGTAGTGGACAGTGGCGGCCACTGGGGATTCAAGTTTTTTTTTTTTTAATGATGGATTGGTGATGGTTGTGGATATCTAGGAAATATGTGTGATTTGCATAGAACCGCTCTGATATTAATTAATGGAGCGGCGTAGCGAATGCAGAATTGATAGGATAAGGATAACTAGATATCGTTCTGATATAGGACTAAGCCAACACGATTAGGTTACGCACTAATCGAAGCGTGATTAAATTCGTTCTAATCCAAACGACTCAATGAAATTTTTAATAACTCATAAAGCGAGACTAGATTACGCTCTAATCCAAACGACTCTACAAGAGAGATTTTTGATAAATAATTTCGGAAGAATTATAAAAGATAAATTTTATTGAATTATTGAATTGAAGTTATGAATTATTTATAATAGAGTAACCCTACTTCCCTAAGTTAACTTAAAAAGAGAAACTAAATCACAATTAAAATAGAAATAAAAGACTAAGATATTGTTCCTTAACTCTAATTAAAACAAAAAATAAAATTCTAGAATCCTAAAATAACTAAATTAACGACCTACATTATAGTAAAATTATAGAATCCTAAAATAACTAAATTAAAGTGTTGGTACCTAATGTTGTGGGTGACGAGCCCATTGCCCAATACTTGCTCGCAGTTTTAAATACTCAAGGCACTCCCCTCCACTGGAGGCACTTGAATAACAGAACTGAAGTGAGACAGAGCGAAACTGAGTACAATCATGAGTATAATCTTAAAGACCTTCGCCCAAAGAAAAGGAAACCGCCTAATGCATCTGATGTGATGTACATTGAGGTAATGAAGGTCCTCTCCTATAATGTGGGATGATCAAAGCCATCTCAAACTGTTTTAGCCGAAAATTATCCTCCCTACTGTTTTCTTGGTCGGTTCGAATTCTGACATTAGTTCCTCAAAGTCATTTTTGTTCACTGTTCTATTATCTGCATTAATCTTTTACCATAAAAAGAATTTGATCCTCAAGGTATTTCATCATCTAATAAAGAGAAACGTGGTATTTCAGACCCTGAGGTTTGAAGAAATCACCCTTGTAAAATTGTCCCATTTTATCCATTGGAGATTGTAGATTGGACTTTGCTAGGACTCCAGCACTACAGAGTCATGCTAAGCCATTGTAAGGCTTGGGAAGGGTCCTGTTGTATGCAGTCGTGACCATAGAGAAAATGCATGAAACTTGAAAAACGCCATCGAATTGGAGTTTTTTGTAATTCATCTTAACTTTTTCTCTCTTCAATCAAGTTTAGATATTTTAGAAAATTTTCTATCAATTATGTTTAATGAATGAAAATTCAAAGAATATGTTTCCTTTCAATTTCTGAATATTTCATTTTTATGTATTGCTTAGTGTTAATTTCTAAGAACAGACCTCTCTAACTTCAATGAAGAGATTGTAAAATTTACCATGAAGAGAACCCTCAAGAATTTTGTGTGAAGAGTTGTGTTTTGAATGCGTATCTGTGGACAATATAAATTCTAGCTGTGTGGTACTCCTAAGTAATCTTATTGTTTTGTAATTATTTTTATATCCTTGGTTATTCCTGACTTTGCTCTACCTGTTCACTTCCAGGATCTTGTGACAGGAGTCCAACGTGCACTGCACATATCTCTGTCCGAATTCGATGGTAATGTGGAAGATGAGAATGACTTGGAAAGCTTAATTGAACAGCAGTTTGAAGTGCTGCAGAGGGCGTTGAAGATACCTCACAAAGCATCCGAGGCTCGGTTAATGGTATCAAAAAAGTTTCTTACTTTATTTAGGACTGGTAAACTTGGTCCTTTCATTCTCGATGATGCACCAGCTGCCAACTCTTATTTTTCAGTCATAGTTGCTTTAAATAAAAACAGTAATTATATATGAAATGAAAGTTAATAATGTGTAGTAAATATAATTTTTAAATAATAATTTTAACAAAAATTATATAAGTGTGGATCAAAATATCAAATCAACTTACCAAACACTTTAAAAGCCATGGCATTGCAACTTTGGTTAATCTAATATAGAAAGCTTCAAATCTACCCGACATGTCTCAAAGCATACATTTTAGGTTTCAAGTGTTAAGGACTCTTTGAGTCTAATATCAATATTCAGTCGAAGAAATGGATAATGCAGTTTTAAGACATTTAACTTTTTCGCACATAATGAGAAGTAACAAATAAATGCATTTTACTTTCTAGTAGTGCTGAGATAAGGAACTTTGCTTAAACGAACGAGAAATAAGCAAAGTATGGAAAAGTTTAAACTAAAATAACTTTCATCAAGACTGTACACTAAAATGGCCATTCAAGACTTGAGAGTTGGGTTCAAATTGAATAGTTTATTGTTTCTTTCCATGGTACATTAAAACCAATTTCATCCATGACCCATATCTCAAAGTTATTTTGGCTCTTTTGAGGCTTCAATTTCAAACAAAACAAAGGCAGCAAATTCATTTAACATCCTAAGTTTCAAAAGTACTACTGGAAAACTTTGGCAATCGTATATATTTGGGAAGACAAAAGGATAAAATAGATAGACCCATCAGAATCACCAAATGCAATCCAATAAAAAGCTCCACTGAAGTAATAATTGAAACCAAATTAAGCATAATTCCAGAGACTAATGCAAAATGAGAATTACCTTGGTCTTTCAGGAAGAACCCATATATTGAAAGCTAAATTGAGATGCATTTCAATTTTTTATTCTTAAGTTTCGAACTCGGATGACCTTCGATCGAAAATCATTCAACGAAGCCCTTGGACTCTAGACTAATATTATAATATTATAAAAGCTTTAGATTTCATTTAATTTCGATTAAAGACTAGAATATGAGGTTTACCCTCAACTTCCACCTCTTTAAAGACAACAAAAGAAAAATTAAGCAAATGCGAGCAATCTGGGATTTTACTTTAGCAACTTATTAGGATTAAATCTACAACTTGCTATTGCTCTTTTACAAATCAAGCTATTAAATAATTTTTGAGTAATTCCCACCTAAAAATCCGAAGCTTGTTGGATCCTTTTGTTCTATTGAAGTTCCAGCAACTATTTCCCGCCAAAAACGATGAAGGATTGAATAGCTTTGGTATTAGTGTACTGTAATTTTTAAGTTATAGCGGCCATTGAAAAAAAGTTATTAGTATAAAGTAAAAATACGTCGTAAGTACAGTTTTTAAATAATAATTTGGACAAAATAAATAAAGATAATAAATTCTTTATTATATAAATATTATACAAATCAACTTAGTTTTTAAGTTACAGTAGTTAGTATTTACAAATGCTTTAATTCTATACTTTTTAAGTTACAGCTGTCCAAATTCAATCTCAAACTGCGCCTAAGTTATGTTATTATTAATAAGTGAGGACCATGCACATGCATGATGATGTTGATATCTTTCATTATTGTAGTAATTGTTTCATTAGCCACCGTGACTTTCAGTTTCGTATATATTTTCAATAATTTTGAGTTCTAGTTAAGATTTGTAGAAACTCTTATGAACTGAAACTTTATACATAGAACCAACAAATTAAACCATTAATCGAACGGCAGTTTGAAGTGATGCAGGGGCTTGAAGATACCTCACAAAGCATCCGAAGCTCTGTTAATGTTATCAATTAAAAGAGTTTCTTCCTTTACTTAATTAGGACAGGTAAATTCGGTCTTTTCATCGTCGATGATGTCCCAGATGCCAACTCTGGCTCTTGAATTTGTCTTGGGGAATTCTGTAAAAGATTTTAAGATTAACCTGAAAGGTTGCATGTCCAATCTTCTCCATCAAATGCCAGTGTTGTATTGTCAGCATGTTTGATATAACTTGTCTATCGGCAAAAAATATTTATTTAATCCCATAAATCTTCTTGAAAACTTTTAATATTATGTAGTTGTATTTTGAATAGAGCCTTTTAGAATTAAATATGTTATTTTGTCTCTATTAATAAAATTTTAAATTTTGAGCTTTTATGAGTAAAGGATATAGAGCTTATTTAGGCTCCATTTGGTATAGCTTTTTAAATAAAGTTTATTTAAGTAGACTTTTTATTCGTAGAACTTTTACAAGTAAAACTTTCATTAAAAAAAAAAAATAGTTTGGTTGACAACGAGAGGTTTTACTAAAATTTATGAAATTACTTTAGTAGGAATTTTTTTTAATTATTTTATGAAATGAATAAAATAAGATTGTTAAATAAGTAAAAAATATTTTAATATTTTAAAAAAGGTTATTAACCTCGATTTTCAAAAGCCCAAAAATTAAACTTTTATTAGTGGAGACAAAATAACTTATTTAATCTTCAAAAACTCTACTGAAAAACAATCAAACTACAATAAAAATTTTAAAAAGAGTTTATGAAATCAAATAAACATTTATGGCCATTAAATAAACCGTAGAAAATAAACACTTAAAGAGTTAGATTATCTGTAATACACTTTATCACAATCTTATTCCATTTATTTCATAATAGTATAACTTTAAAAAACTTGTATTTTAAAGTAATTTTATAATATTCAACAAAATTTCTTATTAATAATTAAATAACTAAATATTTTCTTTCATAAACTCTACTTATATAAGCTCTATTATAAAAAACTTTACTTAGAAATGTTCTATTTGAAGAGCTGTATCAAAAGGCAGCACATTTATATTTTATATGTTTATTTAGGGTATCCTTGAAATTGAGATTGGGTAGTTATTAGCTTTTAAGTTATAGCATTAAAGTATTCGGAAAACACTAGTTGCTATAGTTTAAAAACTATATTAATATGATTTTTCACTTGTATGATGAAAAATCTATTATATCTTTAATAATTTTAATTTTATTAAAATTATTATTTAAAAATTATATTTATTATATATTATTAAGTCATAGCACCTCAATTCCAAACATACTCCTATTTAAATTAGGATTTTTCATGATTGAACCATGCATTTGAATCTCATTACAGAATCTAGAGGTAGTAATGCAAGAATCTCAACGACCAATGCTTCAGGTAGATCGCTAAACACACAAATGACACAACTGATTGTTGTAATCAATTTCCTATATCTTTTAATTTGCATGATTGTACAGAAACCAATTTTCTTCATCAAAGGAACTTCACACTAAGCAAAATCTTAATATACATGTGTGCTTATCCTTTAGAAAGCTCCGTGACTGAACATTTTCTGTGAAAACTTGAAAGAACCTAAAGCAAACTACAAAAGATGAATTATATATCATCAGAAGCACTTGCATGGAGATGGAGGCTGGAACATTGCAACTTTACTTAAATTCTAACAGAAAAATCTGTTAAGGCATTTAACATCTTGCCACATAATGAGAAACAAATAAGTAAATGATGAATACATCTACTTTTAAATAATGCAGGGATATAAATCACTTTGCTTAAACAAATGAGAAATAAGATAAGTACGGAGAAATTTTAACTTAAATAACTTTTATCAAGACTGTACTTTTAGATAAAATACTGATGGCCTTTCAACACTTGAATTGGGTTAAAAGGCTTATGGACGCAACTGGAATTATTGACATCCAAATCCACTATATATGTATATATTTTCCTTATCTTCTTTTATATGTTGTTGGTAATAAATCCAATAACTTTATGGTGGTTGTGATTCTTAACGTAGTATTTTTTTTTTCATTTGTTAGCTATTTGCCATGTGTAGTATTTGGAATGCTTAGCCAATAATTTTGTACTAAAACTAACAAATAGGGTAAATGGAGATTCTCAAGTGCACACGTGGCCGTTGATAATGTTGTAAATGTACTTTTTCGAGCTTACAGTGTTGTAAATTTCACAGCACTATAAACTCATGAAAATTGCATTTATAGCATTGTAAACGACAAGTCCACATTTTAAAAAAATTTTGGATGTCCGTTGGAGAGGACGATTATAGGTTCCAAGTTCGTAAGAGAGGCTATTCATTTTGCTGAAAAATGAAACATTATCTTTATAAACGAAATTAGAATTATTGAAATCTCAATTGGGCCCTTTTATTTAATTAACCAAATTCCAATACCAGAAAGCTGTTGCTTCCTGGAAATCTTGGACCTTTGTGTTTGCCACTTTATTTCAATATCTAGCTAGCTATGCTTTTAGCTTCTTGCAGAGTTCAATTACATCATCATCATTCTTGCGCATAGTAATTTTATTACTTATTTGCTTTTATATACTTTTCTTAATTAATTCAAATAATATACTCTATGGAGGTTGTGATTCTTGTTTTTGTTTTTTTCATACTTTAGCTACGAGATTGTCATTGTTAGCAATGTTTCACTTTCAGGTACGTGTCATTTGTAGTTTTTAGAATCCCTGGCCAATAATTTTGTAACAAAACCAACATATGGGAAAAAAAATGGAGATTCTGAAGTGCGGAAAAGTATTTTCTTCATTCTCTAGTGCGGATACACCAATTTTGTATAATAGTCATGTCCCAGAACCTAAGTCACATTAAAATTTTATTCATTTATTTATGGTTTTTCCAGCATTAACGGATTCATTGAGTAGGATTTTATTTTTATGTAAACTAATTTAGATACGATAATCAACTACTGATCTTTTTCGTTTGTTGGCTACATTTACGTTAATTACTTGATAAATAACTTTGCATTAACAAAGCCAAGCGAACCCCCTAAGATTCAAAAATTCTTTCACCAGTACCATTGGAGAAATTTGGCAACGGATATTTCATAAGACATGTTGGAATTTTATTGGTATTTCCAAATACTAATTTGTGCATTGGGGAGAAATGAGAGTAATCACTTTTATATTTGATTTGAAATTAGTTATGTGTTTGATTTAATTATAAATTAGAGTTGAATAAGTCAAATCTAAATACAATTTGGATTATTCAAATTGAATTAATTGTGAGACATATAGATTATTAATTCAAATTAAATAAGAAAAATGGGTAACTAATTCATATTGAGTTAGGAAAATGATTATATAGAGTTTTTTTATATAAATGAGTCATAAAGACAACCTCTATGGCTTCTCCTTCTATTTTATGATTCTTTCATAATTTTCTTTTGCTGTTTTAAACTATTATTTAAAGTGCAACCTCACAATAGTAGCGTCATTGAATTTTGGAGATTAATTTATAATATTTGTGTCCTTTTTGCATCAGAAAATCTTCCTACATGAATAAAAATTAGTCTTAAAAACAGTGCATTGCGCTTGTTTGACGAATTTATGATTGTTATCGAATGAACAGTACTATAAATAGTACTGAGTGAACAGTATATACAAAACAGTAATGTAAACAGTACTCCAGCTAGGGTTGGCAAAAGTTTGAGTAGGGTTTTTTCTAGGCTTTTTAAGCCTGAGTTTTATATATATATAATTTAAATTTTTATAATTATAAATATATTTTTATTTATTTTATAATTTTTAAATTTATTTTAATAAAATTAAACATGAAATATGAATTTTAAAATTTTAAATATATTGAATAAATGTATTAAAAATGTAATTATTTAAAATATTTTTTTTATAATATTTTTTTATAAAATCCGAGTTCTGGGTTTCTCAAGTGATACCCGAACTCGGCCCAGAGATTAGTCTGGGCCAGTATTACCCGATTCCAGGACGAATTCAGGCCAGACTAGTATTTTTGCCACCCCTAACTGCAGCTACTATTTATAAAATTCTATTTTTCATGATGAAAAAGTTGATTCAACTGGTTTGGGACTTGGCAGAAACAATATCGACTCATATTTCCAACAATCATCACACATGTCAAACAAAAGATAAAATTGCTAGTCTCAGCAAAATCACCAAGTGCAATCCAATAACATGCTTCACTTAAGTATAGACTTTCATGAGAATCAACAGGAAAAAAAAAAAGAAGTTCATTTAGTTAAGCAAATGCCTAGCAATCTGTGATTGTTCTTTAAACTTATTAAAAAAATCTACTTCTTACTACTGTTCTTTTACTTGATTATATAGTCGAATCTTTATGGAAAGGTAGAAGATAAATCCCATATATTGGAATTTTATGTAGGACGTGTTTTGTCCAATTTCAATAATTTGACAATCAAGAAATGAACAGAAAGTTGTTGTAGGTAGGGCATCACGGCTCATGTGCTTTGAATTTCACAAACTTGTATCTTTTTGACATAGAAACTAACTCAGCAAGGAAATAGTGATTCAGCAACATTATATATATGGAACTCTCTATGTCAATTGAAGATAAGAATGAGGGATTGAATAAGCTACAAGAATGAAGAGTCATTGTAAAAAACTCTTAGTGTGGCTTGAGTTCTTACAAAAAATTTTGAGATAGCGTTTTCTAAAAAAAATAAATAAATAAATAAATAACTCTTACTAGAGGGGATCTAATTAGGTTATTGAGTTTTGAAGCCCAACACCAATTTTATGAGCCTAAATATTAAACCCAACAAAAGAAAATATTCTCTCAATTTTTTTTAGAATTATCTTTGGTAAAAATATCTTAAATAATTGGTGGTGTGGTATGATAGAAAAATTTGGTGATTATTAAGAAATAAATGGTAAGTTTAGTATGTATGTGGTTATTAGTTTCTTCAATTTTTTTAGTTACGTGGCTTTTATTTACTTACACTTATTGTAAATACCCTTAAGGTCATTTGGTTTAGGTAATAAGTGGTGAGTTAAGAAGAAGAATAGAGTAAGAAGAGTAAGCCACGAGTGTTGTATGACTCGTGTCTAAAATACCAATAAGATCCTTTAGTTTTAGTGATCCTCTGTTCCTAAATAGTTTCGATTTTGAACATATTAGTCATATTCCTTTTTCAACCATTTCCAATTTTATAACTCCCATGTAGTAATAAAATCATCTTTCAATCTTTATTTTTGTAGATGTAAACTTTAATTCTAACTATGTAAATTATTGTGTCATGAAAGTTTATCATTGCATGACACTAGAATCATTATGAAGTTTAATATTTTTGAATTATAAAGCTTGCTCTGAGTAGAGTGGAAATATTTTTACTCTAAAAATTACTTTGAACACCTCATTACTCTCTACACTCTTTAAAATGCCAATTGCCAAAAGAACTTTACTTAAACTAGTTAAATTAATTTACTCAAACCACCGATTAAACTATTTAGCACATCCAAAATGAATTAATAACAATTTAATATATACAAATCAAATTATGTTCTAAAAAAATTCTTTAACATAAGTTTTAGTTATTAGCTTTTGTCTATTAAAGAATATGTTCAATATTGGTTTTTACACCCTAATTTTTTTAATAAAAATTGAAAACAAATGGTCATTTGGCCAAAAAAAAAACTTGGAAAGACAAAGAAGATAAAGAAGAAGGAGAAGATTGTAAACAATAATTTTTAAAAAAGTAAAAATATGTTCAAAACATATTAAAAGTATTAATTTGTTTCTTTTTAAGTAAATATTGTTTAAGAGATTGAAAATAAAAGCTTTTAGGATTTATAGCAAGAAAATTATATATTGAATAGTGAGTGTGCTATATAAGTAATTATATTATACTAGTTTATAAGTAAGATTTCTCATTAGTAATTCATATTATGAATATTTTTATAATAAAATAATTTATTAAAATAAAAATAGTTAGAATAATTTGTATGGTGACCTTTTTTAATATCGTGATAATTTTAAATTAGATCGAAATGAGCTTAGAGGAATGGTCGAAGTTTAGCTTATGGTAGTTGCATATTAGAAATAAGCAAGAGAGAGTTTTGTTTTAACTTTCTATTTTTAATTTATACAACTTTAAATCAATTTTTTTAATTACTGATATATTATAATCAGAGGTACACTGATATTACAATTAGAAATATATTGATATTTACAATAAAAAATCAGTCAAGACTATGGCACAACCCGAGGTCCATTATCACTTAATACTGAAAGGAGATCTACACTTATTATAATGTTGGAGAGAGATCTATTCTACCCCACATGTTGGGAGATACATAGATCCCTATTGAAGAGAGGAGGCAGAGTTTTAGTTAACTTCAAATCAATGTTTACGCGAATATTTTTTAAAAAAACTATGTACATTTTGCACATGTTAAAGATCTTAAGATGAAATCATCAGCACCATAATACTAGTTTTTTAATTTGAAACTCTAATTATAGGAAGATGGTCTAGTGCACATCAGTGTATATGGTGAATATCTGGACACTATTTAGAGTGATGCGACTCATTATAAATAATATTTAAGATGTGGATTAACTAAAAACAGTGTCGTATGTACTGTCACTCACTATTACGTGAGTACCATCGTCCACTAAATTATTACTCCTAACCATAAACATTAATTTTTAACCATAACTCCTAGCTCTACTATTGAGTCAAACTTGTTATGGTTATTCAGTTGGGTTTGAGTTAGCATGATACTCATAGAGAGCTATTTTAGCTTATAACTGAAGTAATACTCTCATAGTACCAAAGCATGATTTTTAGATTCATCATATGTGAAGAGTTTTGCAATCAAGCATTAAATGTTTTAGCTGAATGTGCTCTTCGCTGTTTTGGTTCGTTTGAATATTGGGATCTCCTGACCATTTTGCCCACTAAGGTTATTTTTAACATAATTTTAATTTAACTATTTTACTTTATAACATAAAATATCTAAATTGTACAAAAATATCTCTATTGTGACATAATAATTTAGCTATTTTGTTCCTAAAAGAAAATTTTTGCTATTTCGTTTATAACTTAAATAATTGAACACTTTTAATTAGGGATGGCAATTTCCGGGTCCGGGTCCGGGTTTGGGCTTTCCGGTTCCGGACCCGGATAATGAATTTCTATACCGGATCCGGATTGAAACCCGGGTTTTTTCAATCCGGGTCCGGTCCGAGTTTAACTCGGAAAAATCCGAGTTTCGGATTCGGGTTTTAAACCCGGATTTGTTAAAATTTATTTAAATTAAAATAAAAAATAATTATTTACAATTTGAAAAATAATTTTTTGACTAAAATAAAAAAAATATATTTATATTTATATTAAATACTTTTAAAAAATTAATATATAAATAAATATATCCGGATCCGGGTTCGGATTTCGAACACTTAAACCCGGACCCGGATCCGGAAATATCCAGGTTCCCATTTTAACATCCGGATTCCGGAAAAAAATTAATCCGGTGCGGGTTGAACCCGGTCCGAAAAATCCGGGTTCTTCCGGGTCCGGGCCGGATCCGGGTTGAGTTGTCATCCCTACTTTTAATTGAAAACCTAATAATTTTTTAGTACCCCATTTTTTTATATTTCAAATTTGACAACCAACTAATTTCATAAGATATCATGTCAGAAAGACACTTTATTAATTTAATTTAAGATCAATAACATGTTACTATTAAAAAAATGTTGAAGTTTAATAATTTTATAGGTATTTTTAATATATTTACCTAATTATGATAAAATAGTCAAATTAATTTTTTATTAAAGAACCTTTAGAAAAGCTAAGTGATCCTCATTCCAACTTGAGAAGTATGTGAATCACCAACCTTTCCTATAAACTTCTTTCCCCAGGAAACAACAAAAAATAAAATTTTTTAACCAGTACTTTCCTTGTATTTTCCTCTTGACTGGAGAATTTTTTAATTTACACTTTGACCATTAACTTAAAAGGGGCAAAATCATTTTTCTTATGTTGCCTATAATCTTATTTAAATGATTATGTAAATTTTTTATGAACTACATCATATATTAAACTAAAACATGTTTTGTTAGATATTGCCAACTTTTCAGAATATTTGGAGGCTTCATAGTGAGACCAACAATGATGCTTGGATTGAAATCCATGATAATTTTCTTAACTACTAGACATGTTTTCTTCCATATCTAAGAAAGCAAGCGTTTGGGAGTAAAGAGTTTTGATCAAAAATAAAAGTTGCTTGTGTTTAATGTATGGGTTGAATTAGATATACCCTTATCATTTCATATAATTTTAATGAAAGTTAAAATCAGTAAACTATTTAGCTCTCTTCCTCTTGAATCTTGATAAGGCCATTAGTTTTGCTTCTCTATAGTTTTGGACTATATATATATCTTCCGGGCCCTTGCCTTCAAAAGCATAACTTGGGTTTTCTTGTGTTCAGCGCATAAGTGCTTTTTGGACTTGACATCGAGTGTATGTTTAGTACAAATTATATAATAGTTATAAGTATTTATTTAATTTTATAAGTATTTTTAAAAAATTTTTTGGTGTTTAATAGAGTTGTTTAGGTTTAAATAAACTAATTTACTTCTATTAACAACAGTTCAAATTTTGAGCTTTTGAGAGTAGAGGTTAGAAAGTTTTTTCAAAATTTATGTAATATGAAAAATAGCTTAAGAATGTTTCATTAATTATATAATACTCTTATTTATATACAAATTCTATACAATAAAAATTATTGCGTCATTTGATAACAAGTATGTTGCCGCCAATTCACTTTGTCTTTTTTCTTTTTTTTTTTTTGGGAGATTGATTCCACTTTAATTTACTTATTATATACAAAATCCTACACAATATAAATTATTGCCACCATTTGATTAACATTTTAATTTATATAGTATTATTTATTTGGAAGAATATACTATTGATGTATTTTTAATTTTGAAAATTAAATAAATGTTGAATCTTTTTTTTCTTAATAATTAATAGTTTGGATGTATTTTGTTACAAATTATATAATTGTGAATTAAAATTTTTTACATATGTTTTTTGGTAATTTACTTACACAAAAATATTTTTAATTTCACAGAATCAAACAATCTACTAGTTCAAAAGCCTTTTTTTTTTAATTGACAATTAAATACCTAATATCTTTTTGTCAAAAGCTCCTCTAATATAGCTTTCCTTATATCAACTCTATTTTAATAAGTTATACCTAGCAGAGCTTAAGTATGGACTTCAATGTCCACTTTTGTTATTAAAACTTATTAATTTATGAAAATATCGTTGGCCGTTAGTTACATAAGCTTTTAATTAATTCATTTTGTAAGCTGATTATCTGTGTCAATGTCCTTAGAAGATAAAGACAGCCCTTCTCCAACAAAAAAAAGAAAAAGAGACAACCCTACTTTTGATTAATAATAGATTCTGATATTGCATAAGCTTATAATAATTAATACACATAAATTCATATATATGTCGATTATCTATCTAATTTTCTCTACAGGTTAACTAGCACATCAGCTTTTAATGAAATTAAATTTTCTCGTAGATTTGATATTTAGAATGATGCCCTAATTTTCACATATTTGACTTATGATTTCCACTGCCTCATTTTGAACATCTGCTATCTCCACAGATTTCACTGTAATGTGAATTTGGTAAAATCATTAGTCAATTTCCACCGAATGTCTCCTCCTCCTATGCTACTCCGAGTCTTCCACGGCTCTTATCTCATTGAATAGCTTAATTTTAGTTTTTTAAATGGCCTGGGGTGACAAAGTATAAAATTAATTTTTTAGGCTCTTATCTACTTGGTCCTGAAATAAATCACCGTATCTAATTGTCTACAGTCTAATCAATTAGGAGAGAATCGACAAATTCCTTTTTAGGAGAAATTCATCTTATCTGAACGGTGTATATAATTCTTTGTATTGCACGCTCTCTGAATATAGTTGTTTCTCTCACTTCCTTTAGACGGCACTTACTTTATCCTTTTTCTTTAAAGATAGAACCAACTGAGGGCATGAGGTGGCTTGGGCCACCATCACCTCAAAAAATAAAAAAAAATCAGAAAATATAATTATAAAATTGGAAAAAAAAATTATGTGTTAATTTACAATCGGTCCTCTTAATTTTCAATAAATTTTGATAAAGTCAATCCAAGATTTTAGTTTTGTATTATGGTCCTTATTGTTACCCCCTCAATTTTTATTAATTTTGTGTTATAGCCAACTTAAAATTATGATTTCTTGATTCTAGCCCCCTCGAACTCTGCACTTCTGCCTGATCGTGGAATTTATGTGTGAAAATAACTTCAATGAGAAGAAAAGAAGGCGTTAAGAGATCAACCCGACTAAATTTTAAAAACTCTAAGATTTTTTTTTGTTTGTAAATAACTGCTGTAACGGATCGAACCCTTACTCTCAATATTGTGAGTGTAATGACTCTCCCACTAGACTAGAAGTCTATTAATTTTTAAGATTTGAATACAGAGGAGCTGCTAAATAAAACTGCTCACTTTGTCAAATTCTTGAATGCTAATAGCTTATTTGGTTTAGCCTCTTATAGTGAAAGCCAAAAGTTAAAGGTTGTTCAATATACGTTCAATTTGGAGTAAAATATCAATGCCATGTAAATAAAAAAATATATATAATTTTTTTTGAATTTGACAATTGAGTTTATATTTTTTTATAGGCCGATTGTACATTTGGTGTCCTTAAAAGATGAAATAGCTTTTTTTTTGTTCTGATGAATATTTTTATATATATTTTAATATTTTTTATAGGTATATCTTATCAACTTTTTTGAATTTTTATAGTGTATTTATTAAATTAGAATTTAGAATTATAATAAAAATTTTATTTTACTTGTTAAATTAGAGTTAGAAATAAAAATAAATTGTATGAGACTTATACAAATTTTGGATTGATTGCTGGATTTCTAATTATGAGAGAGGGGTTGGAAATCATAACTCTATTTTCTATAATAACAATTTTACCCTAATAAATTTAAAATTCTTATTTTATCCTCATGTTAAAAAAAAAAAAATCGATCTCTTTCTCTCCACGTGCAACAATCCCTTCCTCAGTCTATTCTAATTATTGATTATAATAAACATAATATTAATGCACTTAAATTATATTCTTTTGCAAGCTGATTATCTATGTCGATCAATTCCGTTACAGGAGCTTTTAATAACCGAAAAATCAAATCATATTCCTGTCAGCATTGCTGTCAAATCGGTGTTCATTCGATTCCATAAATCAACATCAAGAAATAAATGATAGAGAAAGAAAGTACGGACACTTTTCATCATTGTTCCAACAATAATAAAATAATAGTCATAACTACTTTTAGAGTTACATTAAAATAGAGTATTAAAATATAGTGAGAATTATAATTATACATAAAATAATAAATAATATATTATAATCTTAATTAGATATTTATAAAATAATATTTTATTTTAAAATAATTAAATCTTAAAACAATATATCAATAAATTCTTATATAATTTTTATTTTTATGTAATATAAGATGACAGTTTGATAAAAATATAAAATGACACATTCAATTATTTTCGTCCAATCTCTTTGTATCCCCTGTCATTTCAAATTATATAAGAAAATTTACAACTTAATGTTCCAAACAAGTACACTTTAAGAACCAATGATAAATGCTGACCACACAAGTGATGATTTAGGAATAAACACTTATAATTGATTCATCAATGGACTCTTATATTCTTATTTATTAAGTATTATTCTTATATTCTTATTTATCCATTTAGAACAAAAATGAACTTCAAGAAATGGGTTATCATGAAGGTTCAATTGGCTACATTAAGGAATATATTACTCCTTGATTTTTTTGTTGTCACTTTTTTGAGTCATTTAATGTGTAAGGGTAAATGCATCCTTACATTTTAACTTAAAAATTTATTTAGTTTTTATATTTTTAAAAAATACCTAAAGATATCTTACTGTTAAATATATTACGTTCTTACTCTTACTAATTTTTCTTTACGATAATACCATTGCAAGTTGCAACAATATTCTTAGGAATATTAATGAAAAGAAAAATATTAATTAATCAAATTAGCATAAAAATAAAAATTAATGTAAATTTTTATATTATTATTTTACTTTTAAGATTAATTTATTAAATTATTTTGTAATACAAATATTAGTAAGATTGTTGCAAGGATATTAAATATTACTTTAGAGCTGGTTGATATTAATTTATTTATAAATAATTATTAGCAAGGTTGTCGTAAAGAAATAAAAAATAATAATTTTTTTATATTTTTTGGTTAATTTGTTAATTAATTTTTATGAATTTATTAAATGATGAGAAAGAATATTGTTGCTAGTGTATTATTATAAAAGTAAAAAAAAATAAAGGTAAAAATATAACATATTTAATTCCGTAGGTATGTTGAAATATTTTTTTATAATACAGATACTAAACAAATATTTAAATCAAAATACAAGGACTAATCGAATATTTACTAAAATTTTTTTCTTATTTTAAATAAAAAACTCCTTAAGCATGTTTAATGTTTTGAGTTAAACATCAAATATACTATAACAAGACTGACCTCATCAAACTTGTAATGTAATTTTTAAAAAAAATTCTGATCATCACTCCACAATCAAGGTCTGCCGGATTTTAGTGTCTTTGCTAGCCTCTAGATCTGCAATTACTTCTGCCACTTCCCAAAAATGAAAAATTAAAAAAAGGCTTTAATTTGCAAGAATTTCATTTTTATTTAAAGAGAGAGAGATAGAGACAGGGGAACTCTAAGCTATTAAAATAAAATTAAATTCCAATTTATAATTACTAGCACGTGGAAAAGAAACACAAGATGTTATTGTTATGATGATATAAAATCTTGCCCTTCCAAAACAAAATTTCTACTATATTAGATTACAGGTAATCTATAATGGGTCTTTCATTCGGATCCTTAACTAGACATTTTACTATAAGCTTCACTAATCATCTTCAAAAAATTTTCTTTGATCAGCCAAAAGTTGAAGTAACTAAAGGCAGAGTCCCCATACCAATCATCCCTTTGAGACGGTTCATCACGCTTTCCTGGTCAAGCCAAAATAAAATACCAAAAGAATTACAAATAAGTTGACAATAAAAATAGTATAAATTTTTCAATACACCTTATATGTAAACAATATAAATCTAACTAATCCTTTTATAGTCTAATCATTAACCTTTTTATCAACCCGTACTTTTTACTTTAGACTTTAATTATTTAACAAACATTCTTATTTAAATGATTATATAAAGTTTATGAACATTGTATAATGTTAATAGAAAGAATTACTGTCTTTTAAGATATTTTTTATTATGTTCTTAAATAATTATTTTTAAAATTATTTATTTATGTTTTAAACTTAAATATGTAACAATTATTTCTTATGATTGTTTTAAATTACAAAAAAAGAGCGAGTTAAACAGATCAGTTCATGAACAAAATAATGATAATAAGTTTAAGTTTTTATTATTTGACATGATAAATTAATAAGTGAATTCAAGTAAAGATAATTTAATATGTTGCCGTAAGAAAACAACACGAAATCACTTAACCATGACCAATTACCTGGACTAGTTTTGGGGTGCACATGTTCTTCTTGATAAAAATTTCCAAGTCTGCTATCTTTAGTTTACCAAATTCCCCTTAACAAGGACTAGGGATGGCCGAAACCCGGGCGGATATCGGGTATGACAATGTTTAGATCCGGTTTAGGCATGCTTTTTGAATATTTAAGTCGAGTTTTTTTTATCTAGCCTAAAAAATTTAAAATTTATATTTTTATAGCTATATATATATATTATAATTTTTAATTTTTATTTTAATAAAATTAGAATTAATAATATAAATTTTAAATATTTTAAATTTTGAAAACACATATTAAGTGGGTTAAATAAATATAATTATTTAAAATAATACTTATTTTTTAATTCTTTTATAAAATCAAAATTTTCTCATCAGAACTCAGCTTATCAAGTCAACCTCAGCCACGTTCCTCGGTCTAGATATTTTTAAAATTCTTAAATATTATCACTATTATTATTATTATTATTATTATTGTTACAGTGATGATGGATGACGATGATGGTGACGGTGACGAGGACTCTAATACTGAGCTCTTATCTTTCAAGCCCTTGATTTCAACAACTTAATTGGGCTTCTATTAGGACTTGCCTTTCATTTACCTTTCCTGTAGCACAAGTGCCTTTGTCATTTGAGCTTCAATTTTATCCTTAAAAAAATGGACAATATATTTTAATTGTAGATTATGACGATTACATAAGCTTGTAAATTTTTAATGTCATCAAATACATTGTTTGTAAGCTGGTTATTTGTATCCACACCCTTGGACGATAAAAAGATGACAAATTTTGCTCTAATAGATTCCGATATTTGGACACCATCAATCGCCATTCCCAGGACAAACATAAGCTTTTTGATGCACTTCAACTCATTTGTGACTTGATCATCTATCCCATTGTCATCAATGACCCACGAGATGCCCCACTTTTACTGAAGTGGTTAGCCATTACATCTGCTTTTAATGCACTTAAATTTTCTTGTTAGTTGATTATGATATCTACGCGGGTTTGCGTACTTTACGACAAATGTAAGGTAGGCAAACCGTGGGTCTCACTTAAGATTTGAGAACGAATATTATTTATGTGAGAATTATATTTTATATTTGTTGTAGGTAGTCTCCGTATATCTATGCTATCAACGAATGCTCTAAGTAAGAAGGTTTTTTTTTTATTTGTGGCTGTAATAGATTTTAAGGGTGTTGTTAAATTATTTTAAAATTAATTTTTAATTTTTATAAAATAAAATATATTATTTTATTAATATTTTTTACACTAAAAATAAAGTGAGTAAATTATTTTTAAAATAATTTAATAATTATCAGATTTTAATGTTTATTGCAAATCAATTTGATTGTTCAAATAAAAAGTAGCATTGATTTTAACATTTCTTTAAATGTGAGCCCAACGGAGTTTGTCGTTTAGAAAAAAGATAATTGTTCATTTAATTTTTATATTTTAAACTAAATATCTGCTTAGTCCTTATATTTTAAAAATATTTCAAGATATTTTTATTATTAAATATGTTACATTCATGTCTTTATTTTTTTCTTAATTTTTATAATAATACCCTTGCAGCAATAAATTAATTTATGATTAATTTAGGGACATAAATTAATTTATTTATAAATAAATTAATTAATAAATTAACCCTAAAAGTAAAATAAAAATAAATATAAATTTTTTTATTATTTTACTTTTAGGGTTAATTTAATAACTCTTTTTTTTTATATATATAAATGATTATTAGCAAGATTGTTACAAGGGTATGAAAAAATCAATTCTTTCATACTAGCAATGATTGGTTAATTTGCGAATAAATAATTATTGATTAATTTTTAATGAACTTTTTTATAGTTAAATTATTTAATGTCTCCAAAATTGTAGTAAGGGGATTATTGTAAAAGAAAACAAAAAAAAATAAGGGCATGAGTGTTACATATGTAGCAAGAGGAGTGTCTTGAAGTATTTTATTTAAATATAAGAACTAAATGGGCACTTAGCCCAAAATTCTCTTTGTTTAAGAATATATATATCTTTGAGTAGGTTTCAAAATTGCCTTTCAAATAAAAAAAGTTTCAAAATTAAACTTCAAATGTACTACATAAAGCAGGTCTTAATAGACTTAATTATGATACTTTATATAATCAAATAAGGCAATAATTATATTGGAGATGCTCTACCGATCAGATGCTTTACCATAAAATATTTTTTTATAATCATATGATCAAAGTACCCTTCAATTTGGAAGAATTTCATTTTTATTTAAAAAAAAAAAGAAATTTTAAACTATAATAACAAATTAATAAAATACAATGTAACTAACACGTCAATAAAAACAGAAGAAATTATGACAATAATACACAATTTTACCCTTTCCAAAACCAGCATTTGATTCTCAATTAATTATACAAACAAATTGGAAAGTTTGCACATGAGGCCATGAGGATGCCAAAAAGGCCAAAGCATGAAAATTTTCATATAAATTAAAGGTCACTTAGAAACTGTACCGAATTATCATTATTGCCACTTGATTGATGGCTAGCTTTATTATGATTCTGTCTATTCAATTTATGTATAAAAGTAATAAATACATACATAGTCATAAACCCTTTTGTATGTAAACTGTTTAGCTCTTTCTAGCC
Organism: Murraya koenigii; assembly: GCA_025617385.1. Taxonomy (NCBI): domain Eukaryota; kingdom Viridiplantae; phylum Streptophyta; class Magnoliopsida; order Sapindales; family Rutaceae; genus Murraya; species Murraya koenigii. The sequence continues at coordinate 19,681,870 of CM046818.1, forward strand.
ACTCCTTAGCTCTTTCTAGCCACTCCGTTTCTTAAATCCATCTCATTTCAAGAAGAAAACCAAAGCACCTTAGATTGTGTTCTTTTTATATATAATTTGATTATTAAATGTAATGGGTACAATTAAGAACCAACTTCGAAAATTAGGTTAATAAATAATTCTAGTAATTAATAACTGGTTGTATGTAGTTAAACATTAGCGATTTCTGCCCTCGAGCTCAAAAGGTTGCTTATTTCATTTATATTATTAACATTTGAGATTCGAAAATATTTTTGAATTTCTCCCTTAATAGAACCTTCCCTACTTTTTTTTTAAGAAATAAATGCTTTGCTATAATATATATATATATATATATATATATATATATATATATATATATATATATATATATATAATCGTGTTTAATGGGTTTATTTAGTAATTACATTGGGATAAATTTTGGTTTGCTAAGGATTGTTGGCATTTAGGTGGATATATTGAGCAAAATTCTAATATTTAAATCTTAGGAATAAGTTTAAAGAGTATTTTAGTGGGTTCAAATAGTTTATTTATATAACATGGGCAAAGGAAGAACTTGTGATATTGTATCCTAGACAGAGAAGAGTATACTATTAATTTAAAGGACAAATCGAAACCTAATTTAAACCAACCAATATCCTATCTCTCTTACTCTTTAAATTTTCTTACACATGTATGCATGTGAACATATATAAATACATTAAAACATTTCTATAGTGAGGACATCCCTATTTTACAAGGTGAGAATGATACTAAAATATAAAGAAATACAGATTTTAATACATTAATAGAAAAAGAAAAGTTTCTAATTCATTGAAATATATATTTTTTTGTATTCTAATGGCATCCTGAGGATGTCTTCGATAGAGAATGACTATATATAGATTTGACGGTGTGTGACTACACATACCCAATGATGTTCATATGTGTGTGTGTGTGTGTGTTATTTTCATTTAAATTATTAACTTCAAATTTTAACAGAAATTTTGAGTCATTAATTTCAAGTAATTTAGTGTTAGATGAATATGTTGGATTTTTAATCCAGCGTTATTGAATTCTTAGTTCAATGTTGTGCTTATATGTGAAAAATTATGTATTGCAAACTGTTTAATATGGTTGAAATCAATTAAAAGTGATTTAATAAGTTTTTCAGTAATTCAGACTTTAATATATCTAATATGTGTGTTTTTTTAATGTGTAGAGGCTAAAATGGTAATTACTATTTCTATAATGGGCTAAAATAAGAATACTTAAAGGCAATAGAAAAAGTTGTCTATATAAGTAGTTTTGGTTCCTAGGTCACACGTATTATCATTCTATTATTTTTTACATCTCGTCATCAGAGATAGTACACAAAGAAAATTAATGAATTCTCTAGGAGAACGTGTTGGTTTAAAAGACTAATCTCACGACTTTATAGAGCAATTAATAATTATGGATTCAAATACGCTCTCACATATTTAATTATTAATTCTTGCTGATACAACATGAATGTTCTTGTATTTTAGGTGATGGATTTTACTAAATATTTATTGTTATAACAAAATAACTATTATTAAATGCTACTTTGACTTTTATAGTTAACATAAGATTTACTTAAAATCAGTGTCTCAAGATTTATGTCAAAATTTTAAGTTAAGAATTTAAGTTAGAATATCCCAACCTTATATATATATATTCCTTACATTAATAAGTAAAAAGGGAAAACTAAAAGATTAATATATATTTCGTATGTATTTAAAGATCTGCATTTTATTTATTTAATTTACATCAATTTATTTACAGCAATTTATTTAAAGTTTTCTTTATTTATGCATGATCTGTAAACTGATATTCTATATCAGATTTACCATACAAATTATACATTCCTTTGAGGTATGGAAACCGGATCTCTCCCCCTAATTGTATTCTCTTCTCCCCCCATCAAATCAGAGCACCAAATCTTGGTACTGTCTATGAGCCTTTGTGTTGCTTAGGTTTGATTTAAAGAACAAAATTGGTCTAAAGATAAAATCAACAATTAAAGATCTATAAAGGTATATAGGCTGGAAACCCGAACATGCGGGCTGATAATTGTTCAGTTCTAAGCTCTGAACTTGGGTCCTAAGGCAGATCTATCTGCATCGATCTGGTAGAACAATGCCAAGTACCCATAGATCTACACATCCATCCTTCGGTCCTATTCTGGTACTGATTTGAAATTGACACCATTGCCCTTTTTGACACTGGTGCTGATTTGAATTGTATTAAAAAGGATATTGTCCCGAAATGTTTTCATAAGGAAACAAAAGAGAGACTTTCGGCGGCAAACAATTCAAAACTTAAAATCAAATCTAAAGTTGATGCCTCTGTTTATAATGATGGTTTTAAATTCAAAACTTCATTCCTACTGACAAATGATATATATCATGTTGTCATTTTAGGAACACCAGTTATAAACCTTATTACTCCTTATACTGTCAATTATGATAGTATATCATTTAAAGCTAAAAGTAGAGAACTTGTTTTTCCTTTCATTGAAAAGCCTAAAACAAGGAATTTAAACATTATTAAAGCATGTTCTGTTTATCAGAATTATATTAGTACCCTCCTTAAAACAAAGCAAAATAATTTGGTTTGTTTGAAAAATGATTTAAATTTACAAAGAATTGATAGACAACTTCAGAATAATTTTGTAAAACAAAAGATTTTTGATTTTAAAACCCTCATTGAAAAAGAAATATGTGCTGATTTGCCAACTGACTTTTGGAACAGAAAACAACATTTAGTAGATTTGCTATATGAAACTTCTTTTGATGAGAAAAATATTCCTACTAAAGCTCGTCTAATCCAAATGAATATGGATTTGGAACAACATTGTAGGAATGAAATTAAAGATTTGGAGTCTAAAGGACTTATTGTTAAGTCCAGGTCTCCGTGGTCTTGTGCTACTTTCTATGTCAACAAAAATTTTGAGATAGAAAGAGGCACACCGAGACTTTTTATAAATTACAAACCTCTTAACAAAGCTTTAAAATGGATTAGGTACTCTATACCCAATAAAAAAGACCTGCTTCAAAAATTACATTCTGCATTCATATTTTCAAAATTTGATATGAAATCTGGATTTTGGGTTAAAACTGCATTCACTGTTCCATTCGGACAATATGAATGGACAATTATGCCATTTGGGTTTAAAATGCCCCTCAGAATTTCAGAGGATTATAAATGATCCTTATTCTGAATTTTGCATTGTTTATATTGATGATGTTTGGTCTTTTCTCACACAATTGATCAAAATTTCAAACATTTAAAGACATTCTATTATGCTACCAAAAAAGCTGGACTTACTGTCTCAAGTTCCAAAATCTCTTTATTTCAAACTAGAGTCAGGTTCCTAGGACATTATATATCCAAAGGAACAATCATGCCTATAGAGAGATCCCTTGCATTTGCTGACAAGTTTCCAGATAGGATTCTTGACAAAACTCAGTTACAAAGATTTCTTGGTAGCTTAAATTATGTGTCTGATTTCTGTCCTAATATAAATAGGATGTCTAAACCATTGCATGATAGACATAAAAAGACTTCTGTTGCATGGACTGATGAACACACTAAAATTGTTAAATTAATAAAGAATTCTGTAAAGAATATACCATGCTTAGTTCTTGTTGATCCTGCATTACCTAAAATTGTTGAAACTGATGCATCTGACATAGGTTATGGAGGAATTTTAAAGCAAAAGGATGATAATAAAGAACTTATCATACAATATGTTTCTGCACATTGGAATGACTGTCAAAGAAATTATTCTACCATTAAAAAGGAAATTCTTTCCATTGTGTTGTGCATATCAAAATTCCAAAGTGATTTATTAAATCAAAAATTTTTACTTAGAATCGATTGCAAAGCTGCAAAACATGTTTTAGAAAAAGATGTTCAGAACATTGCATCCAAACAAATTTTTGCACGATGGCAAGCTATTTTAAGTATTTTTGATTTTGATATTGAGTTTATTAAAGGTAGTACAAATTCTATTCCTGATTTTCTAATTAGAGAATTTTTGCAAAACAGATAATGTCGCCCAAGAAGAAAGATAAGGGTAAAGCCATTATTAAAGACATTGCACCTTTTGCAACCCTTCCCCCTCATATAACCTCTAAAGAACCTCATAATACCCCCTCTAAAGACAAGCTACTATCTTCTGTCATGCCAATTAAATCATGGATTGATATGGTTGAAGAGCATGAAGCTCAATATAAAGCCTCAGCAACTGATGAACAGGTGGTTGAAGAGCATGAAGCTCAATCTAAAGCCTCAGCATCTAATGAACAGGTAAAAGAATGGATGCAATCCATTTCTAAATCCCCTGAACTTATGGTTGCTTTATAAAGTATTTTAAAATCTAAAGCTCTTTCTCATTTGCCCGAGAAAGAAAATGTTATTTCTAAAGAAATAATAAAACCTACTTCTTCTAAAGAATTAGCTTCTGGTGGAAGTTCTTCCTCTCAAATTATTGTTTCCCAAAGGAAGCTTTCATAAAAATCGGAGTGGTATAATAAAGTCCATCGTCAAAATATTTTATCTATGGAAGATGGATTTTATCATACTGATCCTTTTTAAGCTGTTTTAAAGATTTTCCCCAAAGGTTAGTTCTTTAAACCATGGGATTTACAAAAAAACCCAACCTTACTATCAAGCTATTCTTGAGTATACTGAGTCTATCAAATTCAAACATTTCTTTCTCAATGAAGCTCATTCTGAGCCGGCCTATTCTACGGCCACAATTCTTAAAGTCTTGACTCCTAAACAATGGGGTCTTCAACTCCATAAAACCCATGCTTTTCCCGCCAATTTTAAATTGAGCCCAAACCATTACTTGTCCTTTTCCAACTGGGATTACCAACAAGCTTGATTTAATACATTTTTTATCCAAAACCCTAAAAAGACACACTCCTGGTTGTTTTTCTTCAATTCGAAGATAACCATGCAAAGTCTTCCAAATTGGTTCCAACAATGGTGGAACTATTTAGTCCTAGCCCAGATATTCTGATAACCAATGCTAAAAATTGCCTAAACCTTTTTAAAGCTCATTATATCCCTTCTGAGTTTGAGAAGAGGTTTCTTCATTTTCTCTGTTTCTATACAAATTTCTTTTTTCCGTGGGTCTGGATGTGGAATTTCCAATACCACACTCAGGACTCCCAGTTGGTTTTACAAAGATATTTCAAAATTAAGTGGTGGTCAAAATTTGATGAGCAGTCAAAACTCTCTGAGTCCACTGTTCGTACGTGGCTTTCTTCAAGAGGCCATTTGACTCCAAGCATTGAAGAATCTAAAGCCGAAAGCACTTTCTTAGCCCAAAGATCAAAAGCACAGTCCCTATTAGCCTGTGCAAAGACTGAAGATGAGTATTTTAAAATTATACAACAGTTGCTCACCTCAAGATCAGAAAATTCTGTTGCAAGCTCTTCTTCTTCGAGTTCCTCAAGTAATGAAGAGCCATTCATCTCTCTTGGAGATGAAAATGAAGATATGTGTTTCGGCATCTTATCTCAGTTAAAGTATTAAAGTTTTGTAATTTATTTTATGTAAGCATTAAAGCATTAAAGCTTTGTAATTTATTTTCCAATGTATTTCGTATGTATTTCTATTTGAAATTGTAATGCTACAGTTGTGGAAGTACCATTTGTATTTGTATTTATAAAGCTTTTGTATTCTTCCATATAAAGCCACAGTGATTGCGACGCTACAGTTGAACTGCTACAGTATACAGTGCAGCTACAATTTAATTGCTACAGGACACGCCACAGTGAACAGTTTAAAAATTTATGTATAAATTCTAGAGAAAGACTGTTGACTCCTCAGAATTTTAGAACTCTCTCTCTCTCTCTAAAAAACAATGAACAGAAAACATTGAGGAAATATTTTCTGTCTTCTGAGTTTTCTCTTCTCCTCTTGTAATCTTTAAAGCATTGAGCATTTAATTTGTAATTTATTTTAAAGCAATTAAAGTCTATAATTAATTTATTTTATGCACTTTATTTTATGCATTTTAATTTCTGCATTTTATTTATTTAATTTACAGCAATTTATTTAAAGTTTTCTTTATTTATGCATGATTTGTAGACTGATATTCTATATCAGATCTACCATACAAATTGTAAATTCCTTTGAGGCATAGAGATCGGATCTCTCCCCTCAGTTGTATTATCTTCTCCCCCCATCCAATCAGAGCACCAGAAATGGGATCCAGATTTTGGTACTGTCTATAAGCCTTTGTGTTGCTTAGGTTTGATTTAAAGAATAAAATTGGTCTAAAGATAAAATCAACATTTAAATATCTATAAAGGTATATAGGTTGGAAACCCGAATATGCAGGCTGATAATTGTTCAGTTCTAAGCTCTGAACTTGGGTCCTAAGACAGATCTATCAGCATCGATCTGGTAGAACAACGCCAAGTACCCATAGATCTACACATCCATCATTCGGTCTGTGTAAATTAAATAAATAACCTAGACGCTCTAAACTATATATATATGTTTTTCAATACAATACTGAATGGAATACACTATATTAGAACATGTGTGTTTTTTATCTTTTAACTTGTTCATTACTTTACTAAAGTAAGAGATTCATTTACTATAAATAATTTGAATTCAGAGTTGAGCTTTTTAAAATATAAATATTTTGTCATGTATGCATTTAAAATTTAGATTCAGATATAAACTTTATGTTATATTTTGCTCGCGTGTATTTATAGTAACGTATAAGATTTAAATAATGATAGAATTACAAACTCTTGAATAAATTTATTTTGTATAAACTAATGTGGCAAAAATATATTGGTTGGTGAAAGTAGCTCTTAGTCCGCATGATTTCTTTTTATTATTTTGTATTTTCATCCAACCAATGTATTTAGGGAGATCATCAATTTCACTTTATTGAAATCAATATATATTACTCATCCGGTTATTATTTTCATAATAGCCAATAACCCATTGGCAACATAATTTTACATTTTTTAAATTCTTTTATTCATATTTATTATAAATTTAATAAATTATATAAGTGAAAATTAAAATAAAAAATTTAGTACTAAAAATAAGAAATATTTGTTTTGGTGGAAAAAAATATTTTTTTTACTTTTTGATTTTTTAAATGTTTTCTTATAATAAATATATACTTTATATATCCCATTAAAATTTTTGTGCCATTTATTTTTTGGATATTAAAGTGTCTAATAAATCATCAAACAAATGACTTATTTACCATTTTTCCATTAAAATTTTGGCGCCATGGGGATTTTTGAATATTATGAAAATAATAAAGAGATAAGTAGTATATATTGATTTTAATAGGATGAAAACTGGCAATCTCCCATGTATTTATGTCATATCAATTTGAATAAGAATTGATAGTTCTATCGTCACATATAAGATTTAATTTTATTTTCATTATTCAATAATTATGAATCACAATATTATAAAAAAAGGAGCATAAAGTTTAGGTTAACATTGAATTCAAATCCAATTAGAAATTGGATTCGTCATTCATTCCTCTCTCATTTCTTCTTGTTCTCTAGTTGAGTTATGACTCCTCATCTATTAAATTGTCTTGCACAAATATGGAATTCTCACTCTCTTTTTTCCTTTTTATATCTGTTTGTAGATTAATTATTTCTATGCTTGAAACTGATTTCAAATTGTATTTAAAACGTGTTTACTTTAAATCAATAATTGTCATTCAATAATTTATAATTGAAAAATTGTTTCTGAGAAGTAATAGTAGGCTGTTAATGAAAAGAAATAGGAGACAAGAAGTTAGATTTTAAGAGAGAGAAAACTATAGAAAACCAATAAATACTCATAGATTAGGAGTGTTTATTTAAAAACAAAAAAAAGGTGGTTTTTTTAGAGAATAAGATCCTTTTCTAATTAATCTAAGCTCTTCAGCTCTTCAGAACTATTATATGACTAAAATTTAAATACTTTTTATTTTTTAATTTACTAATCATCAATCACTTAATTAAATTTCGCTATAAAATTATTAGATTATGCGAAAATCCTAATCTTTATTTTAGAATTAAAATATTATAACTAAGGGGTGTCTATAGCTTAGTCTATTACAAACCTAAATTGTCAGGAATAAGAAGTTAAACAAAAGAAGAATGCTGACATAAACAAGTTAATTAAAAAAAACTTAGACCTTCCGAAAGATATTATTGGCATTTTGAGAAACCAATTCGTCCCAAATAAAACTCTTATAATTACCAAAATAGTACACATGATAAATTTTTTATTCAATATCATCAGGCTTTAGATAGATAAGTGTACTTCAAGGTTATAAACTTAAAAGATAGTGAACACAAATCATATTATAATATACAAAATAGAAAAGAGATTATTAAAAAAATATTAAGCATAAATTTATCTTAGGTGGCCGCTGCACTAGAGTTTCAATTCTGAGAAAGGTTAGAAAAAAAAATTAATTTAAATTCTACCCACCCCTTACTTTTTTTCCCTAATAAAAAGAAAAAAATTATTTCTGCACTACTTTTTTTTTTATTATACATATCTAACTACTATAAAATTTTGATATATTCTTTGCACCACATTTATTTTTAAATTTATATAAATCAACCACTTTCGCATTATAAAAAGACTATTTTAACCCTAAATAAATTAAAATATTATTTTATTATACAAAATTTTTTAAAAATAAAATAATTATAATTATAAGATTAGCCCTAAATTTAATAAAATAAATATTTCTCAAAATCTAAGATGTTAATTTTTTATAATTTTATTTTCATTTAAAAATTATTATGTTAATTTTTTATAATCATAATTTCATTTCATTTATATATGGAAGTTTCTTAATTTTAATTGTAAGGAAGTTTACAATAATTATAGGGAGCTTTTCTCTTCATATTAATTTTTATAAACTTCCCTATACTTAATTTAACAAGAATTAAATGGAATTATAATTAAAATATAAAAAATTAACATGATAACTTTTAAATAAAATTATAATTATAAAAAATTAATATACTAGATTTATTTATTTATTTATTAAATTTAGGAATATTTTTATAATTATATTTTTTTATTTTTTAAGATTTTGTAGAATAAAATAATCTTTTAATTCATTTACGGATAAAATACTCATTTTTAGTGTCAATTTAGTTGACTAATATAAGTTTAAAAATTAAGGTGGTGTAAAAAATATGTTAAAATTTTGTAATAATTAGATATACATATAACCAAAAAATATATGGTACAAAGATAATTTCTCAAAAAAGATTTATTACGAGAGGTTATATATATCACCGACTCTCATTATCATTACATAAATGTTTGTCGCTAAGCTGTGAGCTTATAAGAAGAAGGATTTCTTGCAAACTGAACATGGAGACTATTCCTACTATTGAGAGTGTCCGGCACCGGCATGCATACGCCGGCGCCGGAGAAAATGGTTATACACCAACAGTACTTACGCATTTGGTGTGGGAAGAGGTAGGAGTTGAAGCAAAAAACTTGAGAAATGGTGCAACAAAGCAGTTGATAAATGGCCTGAGTGGTTATGCACAGCCTGATCGTATTATGGCCATTATGGGTCCTTCTGGTTCTGGAAAATCAACCTTCCTTGATGCTTTGGCTGGTACCTAATATATACATATTATATATTATTACATATGTATACCAGCTCTTTTTAAAACAAAATAAATACAAATGCAAATTAAAATTTAATACTTTAGTTTGATGCAAGTAACTAATGTTTTTATTGTTCTTGTGTTGTTTGTTATATATATATATAAAACAGGAAGGCTCTCCAAAAATGTTGTCATGACTGGGAGCGTTCAACTCATTGGGAAGAAGGGAGGCATAGACAGAAGAGATATTGTAAGCATTAATTGTTTTTTTTTTTTTAAGTGCCATAGAGGTAAAGCCCCTCTGAATTTCTGATCATCTAATAAGTTCAAACAACTTTATTACACCGTTTTATATTATACTATTATTTTTGTATTATTGTTATAGAAAATTTAGCTTAGATGTAATATTGATGGCTATACCTCAAATATAAAAGCGCTTGATAAAATCAAGCAACGATATTTCCACCCTGATTTCTTCTTCTCTTCTTCCTCCTTTTTCCTTCTCTATCAGATTCGAACCTCAAACCTTTTGTATTATCCTTAAAATATTTTATCGTGCATACAGAATTTGAACCTCAAGTCTTAGCCCTATAAGGTGGATGTTAGAGCCAACGCGTCATAAGTTTCCATGAGTTAAAAAATAAAAAAAATATATATTTTAATATATTATAAAATAAAATATAGTGTATTAGGGTCTATTTTTTTATTTTTTATTTTATGATTAAATATTTTATATATATAAAAATATTCTAATTGGTACATGACTATATTAAAATCATTAACAAATTATTAAAAAAAAGAACTCTGCTACACTATATTTTATGTTATAATATATTAAAATTTATGATTTTTTTATCCTCTACTTTATATTTGATTAAAAACCTACTATAATTAAGAAGTCCTTAAAATTACACTTAATTTCAAACTAATTTTAGGCCTTTAGATTTAAGGCTTATCAACTATCATGATTTAATTGATTATTGTCATTATTTTTGTAAGTTTTCATCATTAATGCACGCTTCCTCTCTCCTCTCATTCATCTTGGTACCATTTAAATTATCAGATCTGACCCATAGATGGACCGTCATAGGGTCCTAGATTAGGATATTTAATGTCCAGCTGTTAATGGGAGTTATTAATTTCATAAAATAAACTAATTATATTTTATTAAAGAAAGTGAAAACTTTCTGGGATTAAAATATTATTAGTGAATAATGACATTTTATACCTCATAGATCTGTTTTTATCACTTACATTCTTACTAATTTTTTTTTACTCGTTTCATCCCTACCATTAAAAATTAACATAAATAACAGTAAAAACAAGGGCAAAAAAGTCATTGAAAGCATGATATATTATGTTTAAATTATAATAAATACTCTTTACATCCCTATAGTTTAATTTCATAGCCTATTACAATCAATATAAGTTAGTCTATAATTATTAATCATTTCCTTATTTACCTTTAATTGCTGGCGGTCATGCTCAGCATTAGGCAGCTTTAGATATTTTTAACATGGCTTTCTTAGATTGTGGTTTAGAAGATGTTGACTTCATTAAGTATTTTTAACAATTAACGTAACTCTATAATTGTTAATTCCCTCACTTATTTGAATTATACAAATTAATTAAAGGTAAAATTGTCAAATTTTTTTTAAAAAAAAAAAACAGAGGAGTAAGCTGAATTATTTTACAAAATATAGAAATATAATAAGTTATTAATAAACTAAACTACAGAAATACGAAGGACATTGACCCTTTAAATTAAAGACAGATATAACTCAGAAACTTTGATTGATACAATTTTTTTAACAGTGTCATTCAAAGAACAAAAAAAATGAAAGAAAAGTATGTTTCTTCACATTCACGTCCAGATAGAGAACTCATGAAATTTTCTGTCACTCATGATGAATTGACTCAACTTTGTGGTTTTGGTTACAAGTAGTATTGAGTTATGCCTTACATTAATTAGTAAATGAAAATTATTTGAGTTTATAAGTAGGATGAGTTACCGCATCTAATAAGTTAATTATTTTTGTTTGTCTGAAATCTGAATGAGTCTGAATTTAGCTGAAGTCTGAATAGGTCTGAATATATATATATATAGGTGTGAATGACATGTTTTTTTTATTTTTTAAATATTTGAACATAAGTTTTAATTTGTTTGTTTTTCATGAAGAAAATATCTTAAATATGACAGTTTTACATATATAACCTTATAAATATTAACAGTATTTAAATTTATTGATTAAATACATGACAGTTTATAAATAAATTATTTGATTAGTAAAAAAAAATGATTATATTTACCTTAATAAACATGAAAAATAAAATATTATATCTAACACATATAATTTTTTACATTAATATATGATGTTTATAATGTTATTTTTAGTATATTATATTGGTAGCTTTTCTTGTTAATTACATAGGCCAATCAAGAATTATTTAATCATTTCAGTTAAAATTAATATATTAAATAAAATTCAAAATCTACAATAAAAATAGTAAATATAAATATAAAGAGATAGACATACTATAAAATACAGTTCTATTATATTTAAAATTCTCATTAAAAAAATAATAATAGTTGAATACATATATATAATAAAAAAATAGGATAAATAAAAAATAATAAAAAAATATTTTGCATAGTAAGAAATAAATTTATTTAATAAGGGTATTAATGAAATAAAATATTAAATTTTTATTCAGATGTTTTATCATTTAGATAAAAGTCAGATTATTTAACTTTTTCTATTCAGATCTAAACATCTTATAATCAGACATAAGTGATAAAAAATAAATAAATAAAAAATTATAAATATATAAAAATAAGTCAAATTCAGATTTCAAGAAAAAAATAAACAACCTCTAAATCTCTCTCAATAAGTAACATCAGAGCTAAACTCTTGTAGCCAAAATTTCGTGATGAAACAATTAAGTACATTGGATGAAATAACCAGAGTCTGGTCCATCCAATAGACTAATTTTTAAATTAAATGCTTAAAAATCTTAATTCAAACCCTCCACAACCAGGAAAAATATTAACTTTGCTGAATGAAAAACTTATAAATCCTACGTCAAATCTCCTACAACAGGAGAAATATTAGCTCTTGGATATTGTTGACTTTTGATAAACTTGAACCGCAAACTGTCATCTCATCACCAATACAGACAGCCTCACTTATGAACATGTCACTCAAGGACAGCCCCACGATTAGCACCGTGGGAGTTGGCTGACACAGAATGTTTTAATGCTTCTGATAAAGGGTGAGGCAGTGAACCCCATGGCGAGTGAGTCTTAGTTTAAAAGGAAAATATGTCAATATATTACAACATTATCATTAGCATTAGAAGTTACAGAATGATCATAACATAATGTATGTATACAAACTTTGGCAGCGTCAGGAATTCAACACAAGAGGGGTTAAGTTATATTACACCAATATTTAATTAAAAAAGTATTAAAATTTTATAATGCTTACTTACAATTTTTAGTGGTTTATTTATTTATCTATTAATAATGATACTTAATCATAAGTTAAGATTTTTTAAATATCTCATTATTTATCTTATGATGTATATTGAAGCCACTCGTGAGCTGCTGCCCATCAATTTTTTTTTTCTTTATAAAAGCCCATCCAAATTTTGGTAAAAATTCAAGCAAGTCCTTCTAATTCAATAAAGTTATTTATAATGCTATTATTAGTATTTTCATTAAATTTAATAATATTTCAACTTTTCTGTATACATTGTAATTTATTCATCTCAACCTCAATTTCTTTCTCTCATCTACGCCTTTCTCACTCTTTACCCTCCAACTATAATGAGAAAAAATAAATAAATAAAACACTGTATTAAAAATGCTTAAATTTAATTTTTTTCCTAAAATTAAAGAATCTAATTCAACAAAATAATCATCTCACGTTCAATTTCTATCACATATTATGATTTAATTCAATTCAATATTTTGATCTATGAGAAACTTTGTGATTCTTTTCTTTCATATTTCTCTCAATTAAGTGCTTAACAAATTGCAAGATCACTGAAATTTAATAAAATTATCTCACGTTCAATTTTATTTTTTTCCTAACATTAAAGAATATAATTCAACAAAATAATCATCTCACGTTCAATTTCTATCACATATTATGATTTAATTCAATTCAATATTTTGATCTATGAGAAACTTTGTGATTCTTTTCTTTCATACTTCTCTCAATTAAGTGCTTAACGAATTGCAAGACCACTGAAATTTAATAAAATTATCTCACGTTCAATTTTATTTTTTTCCTAACATTAAAGAATCTAATTCAACAAAATAATCATCTCACGTTCAATTTCTATCACATATTATGATTTATTGTGCGGAAGCGTGGGTTGAGCAGATTACCAATTTATGGTAACTATGACTTCTGGAGAAACTTAAATGTGGTGTAAACAATTTCAAAGAAAATTGATACAATAATTTACGCGGTTCGGCGTAAAACCTACATATATGGGCAAAGACTCGAAGATAATTTTACTAACAAATGAGAATTTACAAATTGGGAAAAACTCACAAAAATCCAATACCCCAATACACCCAAATAAATTCTCCTAACACTCAAGTGGAAGTTCTCTCAACTCTTTCAATTGCTTCACTTGCAATTGCGGGATGCCTTAACAAATGAAGAACAATAGCTATTTATAGGAATGCATGTTAGCGCTATTTCACCAAACCTTTAAAATTGTCAAAGTTTGTTTGGTGATTACCTAATTTTTAGCCAAACTTTGAACAATTTGGCTTTGAACAATTTTGGCCAAACTTTGAACATGTGTTTTGCCAAACTTTGAATAATTTGGCTTTGAACGATTTTGGTTAAACTTTGAACATGTGCTTTGATTTGATTTTTTCAACAATTCTCCACCTTGATGAAGATTTATCCAAATCTGAACTGACTACCAACAAACCATCATTCCAAAAATGGCTGCATCTCTATGACTACCTACGTACCCAAAATTTGTGATTAAGCCAACCGTAGTTCAAAATATTACTGAACTTCCTTGTATATAAAATGATCCTTCAATCTCTACCTTTCTCACTGTTTTAAATTTTCAGGATATTGACCAAGTTAACATGCTCCTGGATCAATCCCAAGTTTCCAAGCAAGCCTTGTAACCAAACAACCTCTTTAATAGCCTCCATAATTGCCATATACTCGGCCTCTGTGGTTGACAATGCAACTGTAGACTGTAGTGTAGAGTTCCAACTAATTGGCCCTTTAGCAAGAGTAAATACATATCCGGTGGTTGATCGTCATTTGTCTATATCACCGACATAATCAGAATCAACGTACCCAATCACACCTTGATCAAGTGTGTCATTTCATTTAAACAGTAAACCAACATCAACAGTTTTCTGAATGTACCGTAGAATCCATTTCACAGCTTGCCAATGTCCTTTACCAGGATTATGCATATATCTGTTCACCATACTAACTGCTTGTGAAATGTTAGGCCTTGTACACACCATTGCATACATCAAGCTACCAATTGTATTTGAATACGGAACTTGCAACATGTATTCTTATTCCTCATCTATTGAAGGAGATAGTTCTGCAGAAAGCTTGAAATGAAAAGCCAATGGGATACTTACAAGTTTTGTCTGATCATTCATGCCAAATTATTGTAATACCTTCTTCAAATATTACTTCTGAGACAAGCTGACTTTACCACGAGCTCTATCTCTACATATCTCCATGCCAAGAATCTTCTTAGCTTCACCTAGATCTTTTATCTTAAATTCTTGATTGAGTTGAGTTTTCAACTTCTCAATCTCATCTTTGTTCTTCGATGCTATTAGCATATCATCGAGATACAAGAGTAACTATATGAAATATCCTTCTTGTAGCTTGCGAAAATACACACAATGATCAAATTTATTTCTTGTGTACTTTTACCCTTTCATAAACCGATCAAATCGTTTGTACCACTGCCTCGGAGATTGTTTCAATCCATAAAGCGACTTTGTCAGTTTGCAAACCCAATTTTATTTTCTAGCAACTCTAAATCCATCTGGCTGAGTCATGTAGATTTCCTCTTCCAAATCACCGTGTAAGAACGCAGTTTTCACATCAAGTTGAACTAGCTCAAGATCATATTGTGCAACAATGGCTAGCAAAATTCAAATAGACGAATGTTTCACAACTGGAGAAAATACCTCATTGTAGTCTATTCCTTCTTTCTGAGAGTAACCCTTCGCTACCAATCTAGCCTTGTATCGAATTTTATCCTTACGAGAAAATCTGTCCTTTTTTGCATATACCCATTTGCACCCAATTGCCTTTTTGTCTTTAGGCAGTGTAACTAACTCCCAAGTTCCATTTTTTTGAAGAGACTGCATTTCTTCATCCATTGCTTGCTTCCACTGTATATTTTCAGGGGCTACTTACTGCTTCTCTGTAAGTGGAAGGAACACAACAATTTACAATTAGAAGTGCATAGGCCACCATATCAACAAAGCGAGCAGGTCTACGAATCTCTCTTCGTGGCCTTCTATATGCAATTGAATCTTGTTGCTCTAAAGGTTCCTGAGTCAGAACCTCTTCTTCATCTTCGGTCGATTGAGAATCATTTACCTCTTTAACACTATCTGGATCATCTTTAACCTTTTCAAGCTTCACCTGCTGCGGAGTACTACTGGTGTTGTCATCCTTTTGTGAATCCTTTTGTTTTAGCATAACTAATTCATCAAAAGTCACATCTCTGCTGAAAATGATCTTCTTCGTATCTGGACACCATAAATGGTATCATTTTACTCAACTAGTTATACCCATGAACAATGTTTTCTTCGCTCTTGGGTCTAACTTAGATTCCTTTACATGATAATAAGCGGTGGAACCAAAGACATGTAAAGTATCATAATCGATAGTAGGTTTACCGATCCACATTTCCATGGGTGTTTTGCCCTCAATTGCGGTTGATGGCAAACGATTAATCGGATAGCACGCATATACAATGACCTCAGCTTAAAATTCCTTGCCCAATCCGACGATTGGACAACATACACCGAACTTTCTCCAGTATAGTTCGGTTCATGCGTTCTGCCACCCCATTCTATTGTGGTGTACCTCGAACAGTGAAGTATCGCACAATGCCCTCATCTCGGCATACTTGTAAAAGTAGATCATTCTTATACTCACCATTATTATCTAAGCGAAGTCTTTTAACTTTTCGACCAGTCTGAGTCTCGACCATCTTCTTCCATTTCAAAAATATACTCAAAACTTCATTTTTGTTCTTCATCAAATACACCCATACTTTTCTTGAATAATCATCAACAAAAGTAACAAAATAGTGCATACCTCCCAAAGAAGTTACTCTAGTAGGACCCAACACATTACTGTGAATATAGTCCAGAATCCCTTTTGTATCGTAAATTACTGAACCAAACTTCACTCTTGTTTGCTTGCCTAGAACACAATGTTCACAAAATTCCAATTTGCAAGAATTTGCACCTTTCAATAAGCCTTGCTTAACCAAAGTCTGCAAAGCTTTTTCACCGGCATGTCCCAAAAGCATATGCCATAACTTGGTTGCCTTTGAATCTGCATCATTTCTCGAAACTGTTGATGCTGATCCAATAACTGTACTCCCTTGGAAATAGTATAAGTTATTTCTTCTTGCGCCTTTCATCATCGTCAGTGCACCAGCTACTATCTTCAAAAATCTATCTCTCATAGTGATTGTAAGCCCTTTTTGTGACTTAGGACAATTCTTTTTCCAATGCCCTTTCTCGCGACAAAAAGCACATTCATCTTTGGCAGGCCTACCTTTAGACTTGCCTCTTTTTCCAGGTTTGCGGCTTTGTGAATGACCTTTTGCTATCAATAATTCTGCAACTATATCTCTGTGATCCTTTTTATCTTTCTTTCTGGTCTCAGTATTATACAGTGCACTACATACAGCATCAAATGTGACACTGTCCTTCCTATGAAGCAAAGTGGTTGTGAGATGGTCATATTCATCAGGAAGTGAATTCAACAGCAACAATGCCTTATTTTTATCTTCAAATTTCTCATCCAAATTTAGCAAATCTACTAATATTTTATTGAATGAGTTCACATAGTCATTCATTGACATACCAGGTGCATACGTGAATCGATAGAGTTTCTTTTTCATATAAAGCCTGTTTTCAAGGCTTTTCTTCATATATTTTTCTTCCAATATCTTCCACAAATTCTTTGCTGATGTCTCCCTTATGATAGAGTACTTCTGATCTTTAGCCAGACATAGGTGAATAGTACCACATACCTGTCTATTTTTTTTTGTCTACTCCTTGTCATCTATCTTTTCAGGCTTTTCTTCTAGAGCGAGATCCAGCTCTTGCTGACATAAGACATCCAACACCTCACATTACCACATACCAAAATTATTAGTACCATCAAATTTCTCCACTTCAAACTTTGCATTAGTCATAGTAGTCATTGGTGACAAAGACGACGACGATGTTTCTGCCATCTTTCTCAACCTCAAATAATCAGTGCCTTCAACAACTATTCACACTTGAAAAACAGTCCCTATGATGTTTATTTCGCGTGAATAAATGCACCAAGAAAGTTCCTAGTAGAATGAAGGGGTTAGAATGGTCCCACTTAAAACCCAGACTCCTTAGACTTTTATCGTCTTGTTGACAGAACTTTCCTAGACATGCAAAAATACGCACTACTTACAATAGACTGTTCTCCAAGTACAAATGGTCGTATCTAGGACTGTATCTGTGAATAGTATCGTATACCCCAAGTATGAACTTTCGGCTCTGATACCAATTGTTGTGCGGAAGCGCGTGTTGAGCAGATTACCAATTTATAGTAACTGTGACTTCTGGAGAAAGTTAAATGTGGTGTAAAACATTTCAAAGAAAATTGACACAATAATTTACGTGGTTGGGCGTAAAGCCTACATCCACATGCAAAGATTAAAAGATAATTTTACTAACAAATGAGAATTTACAAATTGAAAAAATCTCACAAAAATCCAATACCCCAATACACCAAAATGAATTCTCCTAGCACTCAAGTGGAAGCTCTCTCAACTCTCTCAATTGCTTCACTTGCAATTGCTCTCAATTGTGGGATGCCTTAACAAATGAAGAACAATAGCTATTTATAGGAATGCATGTTAGCGCAATTTCACCAAACCTTTAAAATTGTCAAAGTTTGTTTGGTGATTACCTAATTTTTAGCCAAACTTTGAACAATTTGGCTTTGAATAATTTTGGCCAAACTTTGAATATGTGCTTTGCCAAACTTTGAATAATTTGGCTTTGAACAATTTTAGCCAAACTTTGAATATGTGCTTTGATTTGATTTTTTCAACATGATTTAATTCAATTCAATATTTTGATCTATGAGAAACTTTGTGATTCTTTTCTTTCATACTTCTCTCAATTAATTTTATTCATTGTTATTTTATCCCCTTGATCAATCTTTAAAAAAAAAATAGATGTTATATTCTTTTATTACATTTTTTTTTTGGCTATGTGATACAATTTACTATAGTGGATACATTTTATGTATCTTTTTTGCAACAGAGATTTCTTGTAAATGAACAGTTGAGGATTAAATTTTTTTAAAAAATAAAAACAAAAATAAATCTCGTAATTTCTTCAATCTTGTAGATGTTGCTTTTTTATGGATTCGATCATGGAGCTAAATTTTTTTTATAATTAAAAGAGGGATAAAAGAAAGAAATTCTTTATTTGATAACGAGATTAACAAATAAGAGAAAGATAAAAGAAATTATTTTAGTACATGAATGATAAATCCTGATTTTTCAGAGAAGAAATGAGTAAAGAAGGTACTAAGCAGATGCATTCTACTTTGGTTTTTCATTTCACATAATCTTATTTTTTTTTTCTTTTTTCAGTGTTACGTCACTCAAGACGAGCATTTCTTGGGGACACTCTCTGTTAGAGAAACGCTTACTTACTCAGCTCACTTGAGGTTTCCAACAAAAATGACCAACTATGAGATAAATGACATAGTAGAGGAAACAATCATCAAAATGGGTCTCCAAGATTGTGCTGAAACCAAGATAGGAAACTGGCATTTGAGAGGTATAAGCAGTGGGGAGAAGAAAAGGCTTAGCATAAGCATTGAGATTTTAACACAACCCACGGTCTTATTACTTGATGAACCCACTAGTGGCCTTGATAGTGCTGCAGCTTTCTTTGTGATTCAAGTTTTGAAATGTATAGCACTTGATGGAAGGATTGTTGTCTGCTCCATTCACCAGCCCAGCTGCCATATTTTTGATTTGTTTGATGATTTGCTCCTCCTCTCAAATGGAGAAACAATCTATTTCGGAGATGCAAAAATAGCTGTTAAGGTAAGTCATTACTTTAAAAAATCTATGATATAAAATTGATTGAATGTTCTTAACTCAACGAACTCTGATTTAAAAAATTGTCATGCAGTTCTTTGCGGAAGCCGGGTTTCCTTGTCCATCAAGAAGAAACCCTTCGGACCATTTCCTTCGATGCATTAATACTGATTTTGACAAGGTTGCTGGAAGTTCACTGAAGTCTCAAGCACCAAGTGTAAGTACAGAAAACACGCTTGCTTCCTATTGAAATCAATTTCAGAATCTGTAGTACATTTTATGGTTTGTGTTTGTATCTTTCTTGGCTACAGGAGCTTCCAGTGTCATCAAATTCCCAAATCTATTTGCCTACAGAAAAGATCAAAGCAAAGCTTGTGGAGAAATACAGGAATTCCGAAATTTCAATGCAAATAAGAGAAACAGTTCGAGAGCTAGCACATAATGTACTATGTATGATTTTTTTATTTTCTGTTGTCTAAGAACATTAGTAATACCATTTACAAATGAATGTTTCAGGAACAAGGGGAGACTGTATTGAGCAAGGGCAGTGCAAGCTGGTGGAAGCAGCTCTGCGCATTGAGTCATCGCTCGTTTGTAAACATGATGAGAGATATGGGTTACTACTGGTTAAGGATAGCCTTCTACATTCTAGTATCAATAACTGTTGGCATTATGGATCTCAATGTCGGATTATCCAACCCTGCAATCTTCGAGAGGTCAAAATGCGAAGCGTTCATTTATGGTTTCTTGATTTGCTTATCAGTAGGAGGCTTACCATCTTTCATTGAAGAACACAAGGTAAAGGAAATTAATCCTGAGTCTCTAAAGATCATTTGATTTCACTAGCAAAACTTTCTATTGCAATTTCTTCATGCGAAATGCAGGCTTCATACCACGAAAGAATCAACTGCCATTACGGAGAGGCTGTGTTTGTACTGTCAAGCTTCCTCTCATCGTTCCCTTTCTTGGTGTTATTGTCCATATCTTCAGGAGCAATACTGTACTATATGGTGCAATTTCATCCAGGATTTTCCCGCTACTGCCATTTCTGTCTCAATCTTTTCTGCTGCATTTCAATTGCGGAAACTTTCATGATGGTTGTTGCATTTTTGGTACCTAATGTTTTGATGGGAATAGGAGTTGGAACTGCTCTAATGGTAAGCAAAACTCTGTACTCAAATGTCTCTAGTCATATTATGCACATATATTTGCTTGATAGATGCTATCATCCATCATATATACTGTATCTACTCATGGATGTAGGTACTTATGATGATGGCTTCTCCAGTTTCTAGAGCTATTTCTGATCTTCCTAAGTTCTTCTGGCGGTATCCAATGTCATACATCACTTTTGCTGCATGGGCAATAGAGGTATAATCTATGGGCGTTTTCTTCAATTACATAATCTAAACATACTAGTAGGCTCAAAGGCTTAGAAATCTACGTGTTGCTATATGCATTGATTTTAACTATCAAAGCATTCTTGACTAAGCTAAATTCAAATGGTTGATACAAATGGCTCTATTTAGTAATGTGGTTGAGTAATTGTACCTTAAAAACTAAAATAATGATGGTGTCTTTACTTATTTGCGAATGAAAAAATGAATTAAGAAATGAAAAAGAATGATACATTTAATTGCTTAAATGAGAAGTGGAATTGTAATCAAAACAGTAGATCCCACTTAAAATTGAGAATGATTCTAAAGTTCTCATTCTTATGAGGAAGTGAGAATAGAAATCTCATTCTTTAAAATGACCACATTACTTCTACATAAATTTTAAAATTCTCATTTTATTATTCTTAATTTATTATTATTACAAAAAACTTATTGTTGATGATGATAATAATAATAATAGAGTTTTTTCACCTTACATAATAAGATAACAAACAAAAGTAAATAACAATGGTTTAAAAAAAATTTAATGATTGTAGAAATATAAGGTTAAAGTAATAAATTTTTTAGGGAATTGAGAATATGTGACAAGTGTATTATGTCTATTACCTTATTATATTAGGTAACAGGAGCCATAATAATAATAACAATAAAAATTGTTATAATAATAATAATAATAATAATAATAATAATAATAATAATAATAATAATAAAAATTGTTATAATAATAATAATAATAATAACAATAATAATAATAATCATAATAATCATAATCATAATCATAATAATAATAACAATAAAAATTGTTATTATTAATATTAATTATAACTATTAATCATTATAATTAATACTTTTTATTATTCCTAATAATAATAATAATCACAATTATTATAATAAATGATAACAATAATCAACTAAGGTCAGTTTAATAACTTATAGCAATCCATTTCAATTTCAAGATAACTTAAATAATTTATTCGGATTCTCATTCCTCATTCTGATTCTAGTCCATTTTTATTATTGATTAGTAAACATACTATAGAGTATTAAGTAAATCTCTTGTAATTTAAAAGTTAGGTTGATTTTAATCTAATTGTATGATAAAAAATCCATAATATCTTTATTATTTTTTATAAAAATTTTTATTTAAAAGTCATATTTACAACACACTAATAGCTTTTATTTCAAATTCATAGTTTTTATTTTCCATAGTAACTTAGATTATAAACCATTGCACCGCAATACTATTGACCTAATTGGACTTCTTATTTAGCCTATAATAGAGGATATCTTCTGAATTTGTAATATAGGGTCAGTTCAAGAATGACATGATAGGGCTCGAGTTTGATCCTGAAGTTCCTGGTGACCCAAAGCTTAAGGGTGAGGAAATTCTACTGAAACTTTATGGGGTTCATCTGAATTACTCCAAATGGTGGGATTTGGCTGCTCTCTTCTCGCATCTTGACATGCTACAAAATTGTCTTTTTGCCATATTGAAATATAAAGACAAAGCATCAAAGCTATTACATGATTTCACCGAAGTATTTCCCAACAAACATCTCAAATATATGATGTCAATAATACATCATATTTCTATTATGCCATAAATAAAATGGTATCAAAAGGTTATTTATAAATGACGTTTTGTAATTATCCATAAAGAGTATATTCTTATTCATAACATAATGACAAGAATTTTTACTTGATTGCGGTAGCAGATTCAGTTATGATCATCTAAAAAGTTGTGAGTTTGTAACATCCAGGCCAACAAACAAGCATCTTTTTGAACAGAAATCATCAACAGCAGAGAAAATCAGATTAAGTCAAACTATTAAATTTTAAGAGAAATACTATACCATTAATAATACTACCACACAAAGTTATGAGCTCAATGGTATGACAGTTAATTTAACACAATAATAAGGGATTGGGATATGTGTTTGTCCAAATTTAAGTTTAGAAATGAAAGTAAATGCACTACTAGAAAGGTCCGCAAAGATGATAGCTAACTCATGGCAACTAATTTTCTAATCATAATATATAAATATGATATTATGATTATTTTGCTTCCTTGAATTCAACATATGGCAATAAGATTCTGCAGTGATGCAGACGGTACAAAAGAATCAAAGTTGAAATATGTTTTCTTCGCTTCAAATTTACATGTTAGCCGAAAAGTTCCATGCTACTTTCTACAATGGAATGTGATGGAGCGGCGTAACGGACGCAAAATTGATAGGATAAGGATAACTAGATATCGTTAGAGTATATAACCAAGCCAAAGTGATTAGGTTACGCTCTAATCGAGGCATGATTATATCCGTTCTAATCCAAACGACTTAATGAGATTTTTTATAATGCATAAAGCGAGACTAGATGATGCTCTAATCCAAACGACTCTACAAGAGAGATTTTTGATAAATAATTACAGAGAAATTATAAAAGAGAAATTTTATTGAATTATTGAATGAAGTTATAAAAATAATTACAAGACCTCTCTATTTATAATAGAGTAACCCTAATTCCCTAAGTTAACTTAAAAAGAAAAACTAAATCACAATTAGAATAGAAATAAAAGACTAAGATATTGTTCCTTAATTAACTCTAATTAAAATAGAAAATAAAATTATAGAATCCTAAAATAAGTAAATTAACGCCCTACATCATTGTAAAATTATAGAATACTAAAATAACTAAATTAGCGTCCTACATCATACCCCTCCTCTTAAAGAAACTCGTCTTCGAGTTTGAATACAGTCTAAAGGATGAAACTTATAGTGCAGGAGCAAATCATCTTGTAATTTGAACTTGTTCTTTTTCTCATCAATCTTTCTCGAAACTTTGAAGAATCCATACTTCAACAATTTCTTTCGATTATATATTTTTCTAGGAGATGAAGACTTCTAAGAACGAATAACAATCAAATAAATTTTGTCTTTCCCTAATTGTCACTCAATGCGCTCTCCAATAGATTTCACCTTTTTAAGAAAATCTTCTTCAAGCATAACCTTCTTGTCTTCAATATGAATAGGTAGAACCATTTCAATCATTTCAACTTCTTCAATGTTATTTTGCTCATCATCTTCAACACTTATCTTGTTCTCCAAGGAAACATCATGCACATTCTCGCATAAATTATCATATTAAAACTTTAAATCAATAAAAAATTATACTATTTCTTCTGTCATCTCAAGCGAGTCTTTTTTAACTATTTCATTATAATCAACTCTCTACTTCTGTTCTCTCTTGATGATAATGTTTACAGAAAGTGTAAGATCCGCGATTGCTTTCTTTATCGCTGCCAATCTCGGGTTCCAAACTTTCTCAAATGCTTGCAAGACTGCCTCTCTGATTATCTGTCTGATAGTCTCTACAGACATTGCCTGCATATCTTGATCATCGTATTCGGAATGGCTACATACAGATAAGTTCGACATATGAGAATTTCATGGGTATGGACAGTAATTTGCCATTTATTATCAATTTTCGATGCCATGACAAAATCGTAAATAATGCTCAACTCTTGGGTTTGGTGTGACCAGTGGCCGGTGGCGTGATTTGGTCTGAGGATGGTTGGATCTGAAAGATTTGATGGTGAGGAACACGACGGTGGCCGTGGTTTGGCCAGATTCAAAGCAGTTTGGCCGAAAAATGAGCTTAAAGTTGCTGCGGCTTATGGTGGTTTGTGGCAGCTTCTGCCGGTGTTTGGTGGCGTGGATGGTCAGTGTAACCTGGGCATTCGTGTGGTGGTGCTGCTCGACGGTGAAAAGGGCTGACGACAGTGAATCAAGGGGGAGGAGCTTGTGGGTTTTGACGGTTTTGATGGCTGTCCAAGCGGCGGAGAGGGGCAGCTACAGCTAGGTCTTGGTCGGCTGTGGCTGGCGCTTCGAATGGAGGCAACGGCTGGTGGTATGGTGGCCGAATCCTGGTGGCTATAGTACTGGACGGTAGCGGCAGCTGGGGATTCAGGTTTTTTTTTTTTTTTTAATGATAGAATTGGTAGTGGTTGTGGGTATCCAGGAAAGTTGTGCGATTTGCACAGAACCACTCTGATATTAATTGATAGAGCAGCGTAGTGGATACGAAATTGATAGGATAAGGATAACTACATATTGTTTTAATACAAGATCAAGCTAACGCGATTAGGTTACGTCCATTCTAATCCAAACGACTCAATGATATTTTTAATAACTCATAAAGCGAGACTAGATGACGCTATAATCCAAACGACTTTACAAGAGATATTTTTGATAAATAATTCTAGAAAAATTATAAAAGAGAAATTTTATTAAATTATTGAATTGAAGTTATGAAAATAATTACAAGACCTCTCTATTTATAATAGAGTAACCCTACTTCCTTAAGTTAATTTAAAAAGGAAAACTAAATCACAATTAGGATATAAATAAAAGACTAATATATTGTTAATTAATTAAAACAGAAAATAAAATTCTAGAATCCTAAAAAAACTAAATTAACGTTCTATATCATATTAAAATTCTGTAATCCTAAAATAACTAAATTAACGTCTTATATCATAAGGTAAACTAGAAATGTAAGAAAATTTCTTATTTCAGTTAGGAGAACATACTCAAAATTTGAACAAAATTCCAAGGCTGATCTCCAATTTACAAGTTGAAGAAATTTCAAGATTGGAGAATTGAAGATCCATAACATTCATTGGTAACTCTCAAGGTATAATCTACATTTAACATAACAATACAATAAATCATTGTAAAAATTGAAGGCATTATTCAGCAATCAGTTTGCAAGGGACAAAATTGAATGACAAAATGATATCATTAGCCAAACAGGTATGTAATATATATTACATTAAAAAAAAAGAGATAAAGAGATTGAGTGCACGGCACTCAATCTCTCAATGATATAAAATATATAATAATATAATATATATTATAATAACAAAATAATAAATAGTGCCTCTACTTGTAACTATAAAAAGAGAAGCAGTACAGAGGAGAAAGAAAGCGCCGAGGAGAAGAGAAAGAAAAGAAAAGAAAGAGAGGAAAAAGAGAAGAGAAATGAGAGAAAGAAAATGGTGAATCTGAGTCTTTCAAATTTTCTTCTTCTATTATTTCAAGTTCTTAAAATTTTCTTGTAATATATTTTAGAAATTTGTCAAATAAAATGAGTGTTTTTCTTTTCAATATGTGTTTTTCTTTTCAATATTAGTGACTAATTTATTAAGGTAGGGCAAAGGGTGAAACTCAATGATTTAAATTATGGAATTAATATTTCTCTCAAGTAAGTTCAAAGTTTATTTTATTTAATATTTAATATTTTGTATTTTTATTTACTGAATATTTTTATATCGTATTAATTTATAAACTTAAAATCTTATTGGATTTATATGATATTTTGACATTATGTCGACACTCCAATTTAGTTGTGACACATCATGTACTCCAT
Organism: Murraya koenigii; assembly: GCA_025617385.1. Classification (NCBI taxonomy): domain Eukaryota; kingdom Viridiplantae; phylum Streptophyta; class Magnoliopsida; order Sapindales; family Rutaceae; genus Murraya; species Murraya koenigii. The sequence continues at coordinate 19,708,715 of CM046818.1, forward strand.
TCTCATATTCATCCATAAAATTAGTTAGTTAAGAATTAAATGACATAATATTTAATTAGTAAATAAAATATAAAATATAAATATGAGAGAATATTATGAACATAATTTAAATTTTAAGAGTGAATCTCGTAGCCTTAGTACTTTTTAGATAGATAATCTATTTTTCTACTATTAATTTTTATTTAATAATAAACTACTAAATTTAAAATTCTCTATGGTTCGACCCCAGACTTACCGGATTATATTATAACTAAACACTTTTATACTTGGGAGTAAATCAAACACTTTTAAGTCATATCAAGTTTTTTACGTCATTACCGGAGAAATTTCAAAAATTTAGTGTCATTTTATTATATATTTATTTTTTATTTTTTTAACTTCTATCATCACTTTCTGTCACTTTATGTTTTGTTTTTATTGTAAAATTTCAATTAAATCCCGTCTTTCTCCTAAAATTATAAAAATATTATAAAACATATAAAATTTTTCTTTTAACAAAAAAAACCCTGAACTGAATTAAACTTAGATTTATGGACTTATAACTTGACCTTCTTTGTACTTTTGGACTCAATTTAGACATTTGGACTGAATGGACATGGACATGGACATGGATTTGGATTTGGACTTTTAAATTTCTGCAATTTAATTTTCGCATTTATTTTTATGGCTGGTTCAACCGCCTTTGTTGTTATTTAATTTCTGTTATTTATTTTTTTAGTTATTCAATTTTATTGTATAATAAATTGTGTAATTTTTATTCCGTATTTATTTTTATGTTTTATTATTTTATAAGGCTGGTTTAACCAACTACTTTGTTATTTAATTTTATAATTTTATCTTTTGTACATTTATATTTGTTGCACATTTAATTTTCAATTTGTTTATTTTTATTTTTATTTTTCTCAAGTGTAATTTTTATTTATTTTATTTATTTTTTTCTTCATCTGCTTGGACATTAAATAATTTCGCACACACATCATCATCATCATTGTATGAGACGTTGGTCTCGAACTTCAAGTGGCAGGTTAATTCGAATATCTCAATCACCACCACCAATCATGGAAGAAATCTAAAGTGAAAACATTTTGAATCAGCTTAATCCACAAATTGATCAAGGAGACAATCATTCTCAGCAATTTGAACACGATTATAATCAACCACGAACTTTTAGAGATTACATCAATCCAAATAGAACTGGAGCACCTTCGTGTATAGTATTTCCTCCTGAAGCAGCTCGATTTCAATTTTAAACTAGGTATTATCCAACTTTTACCAACATTTCATAGTTTATAATATGAGAATCCATAATTACATTTAAGAGATTTTGAGGAAGTTTGTAATACATACACAGACAAAAATTGTAGCATGAATATAATTCGGTTAAAGCTTTTTCCTTTTTCACTAAAAGATAAAGCTTAAACTTGGCTACAAAACCTCATATTCGAATTAATAAGAACATGGAATAACATGCAAGAACAACTTTTGAAAAAAAATTTTCCACCCCATAGAACAAATTCTTTCAAAAGACAAATTACCACTTTCACTCAAAAACAAGGAGAAACTTTTGACCAGTATTGGGATAAGTATAAAGAATTACTGAACATTTGCCCATACCATGGTTTTGAAGTATGAAGGTTAGTGTCATATTTCTATGAGGGACTAACATCCCAAAGTAGACATATTGTTAAAATGATGTGTAATGGTGAGTTTAGAGATAAAAATCCTAATGATGTATTAGATTATCTTGACCAATTAACTGAAAATGCACAACACTAGGATATTGTTGGTTCTTATGAGTCATTTAGTAAACCTCAATCATCACCAACTGGTGGAGGCATGTACAACCTTAGGCAAGACCATGACCTTCAAGCCAAGTTTGCATCATTAGCTAGAAAGGTTGAAGCATTAGAGTCGAAAAAGAATGATCATGTTAAATCTGTTCAAGATGCTTCATGTCATATATGCAGTTCTACTGACCATTTCACGTAGACCTGTCCAACCTTACCAGCTCTGAAAGAAAGTTTGCATGAACAAGCGGATGTCATAGACAATTTCAAAAGGCCGAATCCTAATTCATATTCACAGACATACAACACTAGTTGGATAAACCATCCAAATTTCAGTTGGAGGAATGACGATCACGCACAACCACCTCCACCACGCCAGAATTTTTAAAATCCTCAGAGTTACCCCCCATCTATCCCACCACCTAGAAAAAATCTTGAAGACACATTGCATTCATTCATTCAGAGAGTAAAGTAGTACCCGACGAACTAATAGTCCACGAAGAAATAACCAACTCTCCTCTTGTACCCCAATTCCCTCAAGCATTGATCAAACCAAAGCAATCAAACCACAACCCAGAGATTTATGAAGTCTTCAAATAGGTGAAAGTTAACATTTCTTTGCTAGATGTCATTAAACATGTATCATCTTATGCTAAATTATTTAAAGATTTTTGCACTGTAAAAAGAAAACATAAGGTACAAAAGAAAGCATTTCTTGTAGAACAGGTAAGTCCCATTCTCTCAACTAATAATGCTTTGAAATACAAAGATCCTGGTTGTCCAACTGTTTCTTGTATTATTGAGAATTATAAAATTGAACATGCTTTACTTGATCTTGGAGATAGTGTTAATTTACTTACATATTCTGTTTACTAACAACTCAATCTTGGTGAGTTAAAACCTACATCTACTACTCTTTTACTTGCTAATAGGTCAATCAAGGTACCAAAAGGGATAATTGAAGATGTATTGGTTCAAGTTGATAAATTCATATATCCTGTTGATTTTATTATCTTAGAAACTGAACCAATTATTGATGAATGCAAGCAAATTCCTGTAATATTAGGTCGACCATTTTTAGCTATTGCTAATGTTTTGATTAATTGCAGGAATGGAGTGATGAATTTATCATTTGGCAATATGAAGTTGGAACTCAATGTATTCAACATGTATAAACAACCTCATGATAAAGAAGATGAAGAAAATGAGACTGAGGATATTGAACTCATTAAACCAATCATTGAAGAACACATTCAGGATGAGAAATTTTCAAATTCTATGGAAATTTATTTTGCTAGTTCATTTGAATCAAGTAAAGAATTGGAATGTGATACTACTAATATATATTCTACACTTGATTTTACACAGGTACTTAAAAATGGCAACAATCACTTGGACTTTGAAGACATGAGACAACTTGAAAAGACAAAAGAAAATGAAGCACCGAAGCTTGAACTAAAACTTTTATTAGAAAAATTAAAGTATGCGTATCTCGGAGATCAGAAAACTTATCCAGTGGTAATTTCTTCTCAACTCACAAGCAATCAAGAAGGTAAGTTACTCACTGTTTTAAAAAGGCATAAGACTGCTATTGGTTGGACCTTAAAAAACATAAAGGGCATTAATCCTTTAATTTGCACACATAGAATATACTTAGAGGAAAATGCTAAAACAGTCCGTCAGCCACAAAGAAAATTAAATCCTCACATGAAAGAAGTAGTAAAAAATGAGGTCCTTAAACTACTAGATGTAGGAACCATCTATCCTATCTCTGATAGTACATGGGTAAGTCCAACACAAGTAGAACCAAAGAAATCTGAAGTAACTGTTATAAAAAATGAAAAAGGTGAACTAATCCCAACTCGCATCCCATCTAGCTGGCGCATGTGCATTGATTATAGAAAATCAAATGATGCCACTAGGAAAGACCATTTTCCCCTTCCATTTCTATATCAGATTCTTGAGAAACTAGCAAGACGCCTCTATTACTGCTTTCTTGATGGCTACTCACGTTATTATCAAATCCCTATAGCCTTAGAAGACTAAGAAAAGACCACATTCACATGCCCATTTGGAACATTTTCATTTAGAAGAATGTGTTTTGGACTTTGTAATACTCCTGCAACATTTCAAAGATGCATGTTAAGCATTTTTAGTGACATGATTGTTTCTGGAATTGTTTTAGGACATGTCATTTCTTCTAATGGAATTGAAGTTGAGAAAGATAAAGTTGAAGTCATCTCAAAATTACCATCACCAAAGTCAATGAGAGAAGTTCTATCATTTTTAGGACATGCAGGTTTTATAGGAGGTTTATAAAAAAAAAACTTTAGTGCTATATCTAAACCACTTTGTAACCTCTTAATTAAAGACACACTATTTGAATGGACCGAAGATTGTCAGAAAGCTTTTAAAAAAATAATCAATCTTTTAACAACAGCCCCTATAATACAATCTTTTTATTGGACTTTACCTTTTAAACTAATGTGTGATCCTAGTGATTATGCTGTTGGAGCTGTTTTTGGTCAATGAAAGGAAGGTAAGCCATTTTTTATTTATTACGCAAGTAGAGCTTTAAATAGTGCTCAAATAAATTATACCACAACTGAAAAAGTACTACTTGCTGTAATATTTGCATTGGATAAATTTCAATCTTAGTTAATTGGCTTATCTACTATTGTTTATTATGATCATGCAGCTATTAGATATTTAATGTTTAAACAGGATGCCAAGCCAAGTTTAGTACGATGGATTTTGCTAGTCCAAGAATTTAACTTGACAATCAAGGATAAAAAATGTGTCGAAAATGTTGTTGCAGACTACCTGTCAAGACTTACAAATGAGTGTTCAATTGATACAAAACCTATCAATGATTCTTTCCCTGATGAATTCTTGTTTTCTATACACAATATACCTTGATATGCTAACATTGTTAATTATCTTGTAACAGGTGAAATGCCATCTAATTGGAACTCCCAGGATAAGAAGAAATTCTTAACAAAGGTAAAAATTTTTTACTGGGATGATCCATACCTATTCAAGTATGGTTCTGATCAAATTTGTCATTCTGAAGCTTGTGGTGGCCATTTCTCTTCAAAGAAAATAGATGCAAAAATATTGCAGTGTAGATTTTATTGGCCTACATTATTTAAAGATTCACATGAATTTTGTAAAATGTGCAAGAATTGCCAAATGTTATGGTCCATCTCAAAGCGAAACATGATGCCTTTAAATCCTCTTATTGTCATTGAAATATTTGATTGCTTGGGAATTGATTTTATGGGCCTTTTTCCATCATCATTTGGATTTTTTTATATTTTGGTTGCTGTTGATTATGTTTCAAAATGGATTGAAGCTATTCCTTGTCAGCACAACGATCACAAAACTGTGATTCGCTTTTTAAAATAAAATCTTTTGATCTGATTTGGAATCCCTCGAGCTATTATTAGTGATGGAGGTAAGTATTTTTTAATAAACCATTTGAGTCTTTAATGAAAAAATATGGAATTACGCATAAAGTTGCTACTCCTTATTACCCTCAAACAAATAGTCAAGTTGAATTAGCAAATAGGAAAATTAAACATATTTCAGAAAAAACGGTTAACCCAAGTCGAAAATATTGGTCTCTTCGACTGACTGATGCACTTTGAGCTTACCACACTGTATTTAAAACATCTTTAGGAATGTCACCTTATCGGTCAGTTTATGGTAAGCCTTGCCACTTACCAGTTGAGCTTGAGCATAAATCATTTTAGGCTGTTAAAGCTTTTAATTCAAATCTTGATGATGCTGGTAATGTGCGTAAATTGCAATTGAATGAACTCGAAGAATTGAGAAATGATACATATGAAAATTCAAGAATTATTTAAGCAAGAACCAAAGTTTTTCATGATAAAAAAATTTTTAGAAAAATATTTGAAATTGATCAAAAAGTTTTACTATATAATTCTCGTCTTCATTTGTTTCTAAGGAAATTAAAATCAATGTAGAGTGGCCCATTTGTTGTAAAATATATATATCCATACGGGGCCGTAGAAATCGAGAATCCAAAGAACGGTCTTACATTTAAAGTTAATAGTCAAAGATTAAAACCATATCTGGAATTCCAACCACGTGAAGAAAACACCGAAATCAATTTGAGTGACCCACCAAATCTTGATTAAATCTTTAATGTGTGACTAATATATATATATATATATATATCTTTTTTGTTTTATTATTTTATCATTTGATTGTTTGATTATTTGATTATTTTTAGTTTCACACAGTATATTTATTAAGCATATAATATTTCTTACTTAAGCGTGTTTGTTTGACAATTTTGTTTTCTCTTATTATATGTCATGAATACCTCAATTAAAAAGATCCTCTTGAAACATCTTAAAACTCTTTTACGTGTAAAATTTCACTTAGCAGAATTGATACGAAGTTGTAAATCACATCTAATATGGGATCAATGACCAACAGAGTTTGTGCCATATGTTGAAGACCTAGAAAGACAACTTTGGGAAATAGAGGAAGGTATTTATAATATTCAATTGGAACTTGAAGTTAATGTAATAAGAGGACGAATATAAGTTTCAATTATTTTATTTTTTTTCTTTTCATTGTATTTTGTTTATTTTCACATTTGAATTGATTTTTTAGAGTTGATTTGTTTCTTTGGTGTGGTTTAATTACTTTCCCGTATAAATGGCAGATAACAGTATTCAGTGACTTCTTAAGTCGGTATTTTCATCTTCCCATAATAACTGAAACCTCAAAAACCAAACATGGAAGAAATACATCAAAAACTGTATAAGCGTTTTCCTTTTCTCCTTCAGAATGCCCTCAGGAAAATTTACAAAACTTGCTGTGAACTACTACGTTTGTTAATGATCCATGGCATTTCTTCTGATGTTCATTTGTTAATTGAAGCAAAGGTCTGATTAGCTGGTGAGTTTTTTGATCCATTTATTTCTTACATGCCTGGTTTTGGAAAAAATACATACGCTAAAAAGAGTAGAGCTAAATAACTTGGCTCTAATTGTCGTAATTATGTAAGACGTAATTGCAAGAACCCGCATTGTAAATCTTTAGGAATTGTTTTTTATACTCGTGAAGATAAAATTAAATTTGTTAAAGATGGCATGAGTAAAGAATCGTTAGATGATATCTTATGATTTTTTTAGACGCATCGAAGCGGATATGTACAACATTCAATTCAAAGGTATTAGAAACTATTCCAAAAAGAAAACACATAGTTTAGTCTTGGGAATCTAACTCAAAAAGACCCTGTTTTCTAGTTTATAAGAAAACTGGATGAGAAGCCTATCTTCGACCTATAGAGGGCATTCAAGCCATTATTGAACGTAAAACCAGAGGAAGATATGAGCCACAGTCGCAACTACTAGTAAATATCATTTTCCTTTTAATAATATTTTATTTCATGCATTATTACTTTTAATAGTGTGATTACTGTTTTCTTTTTCTTTTACTGTTTGTTTTATCTGTTTACTTTTGAAGTAGAAGCCAAAGGTTCACACGCCATTTGATAAGTACACCACTCCATTTACAGCTGTTTATCAATATCTCTATCTTTAAATGGGTGCTTTTATTTTAAACTTTCACAAATTATTTTTGAAGATTATTCCAATGGCAGCATCTTCGAGTAGACAATTCAAAAATATTTGTGTGCTTTCTGGGTTTTGTTATGGAAAGTACAGGGAATTCGTTAAGACAGCTATAGATCTTGGTCGTGTCATAGCAGAAAGAAACTTACAATTAATATATGGAGGAGGTGACCATGGATTATCCAAAATTTTTTCAGAAACAACTTTTACTAGAGTAAGTCAAGTGCTAGAAATCATCCCAAAAGCCCTTAAACCTCTAGGATGTCTACCTAGCCCACCAACTGAAGAAGAGTTAGTTGTCTCAGGTATACAAGAAAGAATATCCAAAATGTTAGATCATGCCGATGCTTTCATCTTTTTACCAAACGATCTTGCAACTATGGAGGTACTAATTACATTTGCGTCTTAAGCCCAGCCCATCGGTTTGTTAAATGTTAATAATTTTTATAATGGCTTGTTCACATTTCTTAACCATGCAATTAACAATTATCTTATTCCTCACTCAGTTAAAAAAAAACTTTATTTGTGCTTCTACTGCTAATGAATTACTTGATCTTTTACAAGCTTACAAACCGGAGTCAAAACCTATGACTTTAGCATTGGATTGGTCAACTGAAGATGACAACAGTAACAATAGTAAAAAGTGCAAATTGGATTTAAATATCCATTTGTAAATTTATTTTATTTTTTAGTGTTCATGTGATGTCTTCTAAACTCTACTTCTTTTCTTTAAGACATTGAGGACAATGTCTCATTTAGGTTGGGGAGGAAATAGTTGATAATTGTGGAATGTGTCAATCCTAGTGATGTTTTTACTATTTTTTTTTTTTTTGTAAAGACTAACTTTGGATAAATTTTGAGTCGAAGATGGCCGAATATGGAGTGAGTGGCTCTAGAAACGCATATTCTTAGTCTTAGAGTCTTTTATTTATTTATTTAAAAAAAAATTATTCTAAGCCTCTACAACAAGTTTAGGTATGATATTCTCTACTTCTTCTTTTATGTTTCTTTTCTCTGTTTCTCATTTTGCATACATATCTTTAAATTATAAAATATTAAGAATAATGTTTAGATTAGGTTGGAGGGTGGGGATAGTTGATGTAAATTGTAAATATATGTGTTTTTTTTATTTTTTTTAAATAAAAAAATCTAAAAATAACAATTTTTTCCTCTAGGATGGCTGTATAAAGAGTCACTACTTTGATACGCATCCTAACAGTCTAGTCTATATTATTTTCTGAATTTAAAATTCATATTAATTTTTTTTTGTTCCTTATTCTTTGAATTACTCAAATTTAAGAATTCTCCACTTGATAATTATTAATTAAATCTTTTTGTCAGTTATTTAAACAGATATTATTAAATCATTCTTTTTACACACACACTATGACACATGCTATTGGGTTGTAAGTTAAAATTTTTTGCAATATTTTGTTCTCTTGATCTGTTGAAGATAATTTCTAAGGTAGTGGAAAGTGTGTTATGTTTTTCAAAAACAGAAAACAAAAACAAAAAAAGAAAAAAAAATGAAGAAGAAAAAAAAGAAAAAAATGTGTTCAATTTTACTATATCTGAAACCCGAGTAATTAAGTCCGTAGGAGTGTTTTAACACCTAGTGTCCTAAGTCCAACTGGTCTGGGAGTCATTGGCCCAAAGCTCGCTATATGGGTTACAGATATATTGTGTGCTTATTTATCTAAAATTCAAGTAATTAAGTCCGTAGGGGTGTTTTAACACCTAGTGCTTAAGGCCAACTGGTCTGGGAGTCATTGGCCCAAAGCTCACTATATGGATTAAAGATGTAATATTTTAAATTGAGTGAATAATCTAATGCCTAATAAAGATATTATCTCTGATAAATCACTAGAATAAAAAATATTGTTTTCTTTTAATGAAGCTCTATAAATATTGTGTTAATTTCTAGAGTACAAAAGAAGGTTTGATGATATCTTGGATAATGAGTGAATGACAAAATGCTAAAATAAATAAATAGGAGAATTTATTTATTTGGTAATTTAGAGGATAGATGAACAACTATTAACTTGCAGGTGAATTTTATAACTAGACACTCTTATACTTGGGAGTAAATCAAACACTTTTAAGTCGTGTCATAATCAGTTTCCTATATCTTTTAATTTGCATGATTGTACAGAAACCAATTTTCTTCATCAAGGAACTTCACACTAAGCAAAATCTTAATATACATGTGTGCTTATCCTTTAGAAAGCTTAGTGACTGAACATTTTCTGTGAAAACTTGAAACAACCTAAAGCAAACTACAAAAGATGAATTATATATCATCAGAAGCACTTGCATGGAGATGGAGGCTGGAACATTGCAACTTCACTTAAATTCTAATAGAAAAAGTTGTTAAGGCATTTAACATCTTGCCACATAATGAGAAACAAATAAGTAAATGATGAATACATCTACTTTCAAATAATGCATGGATATAAATCACGAATACATCTACTTTCAAATAATGCATGGATATAAATCACGAATACATCTACTTTCAAATAATGCAGGGATATAAATCACTTTGCTTAAACAAACGAGAAATAAGGTAAGTACAGAGAAATTTTAACTTAATAACTTTTATCAAGACTATACTTTCAGATAAAACACTGATGGCCATTCAAGACTTGAATTGGGTTAAAAGGCTTATGGACACAACTTGAATTATTGACATCCAAATCCACTAAATATATATATATATATATATATATATTCCTTATCTTCTTTTATATGTTGTTGGTAATAAATCCAATAACTTTATGATGGTTGTGATTCTTAATGTAGTATTTTTTTTCATTCGTTAGCTATTTTCCATGTGTAGTATTTGGAATGCTTAGCCAATAATTTTGTATTAAAACTAACAAATAGGGTAAATGGAGATTCTCAAGTGCACATGTGGCCGTTGATAATGTTGTAAATGTACTTTTTCATGAGCTTACAGTGTTGTAAATTTTACAGCACTGTAAACTCATGAAAATTGCATTTATAGCATTGTAAACAACAAGTCCACATTTTAAAAAAATTTTGGATGTCCGTCGGAGAGAACGATTATAGGTTCCAAGTTCGTAAGAGAGGCTATTCATTTTGCTGAAAAATGAAACCTTATCTTTATAAACGAAATTTGAATTATTGAAATCTCAATTGGGCCCTTTTATTTAATTAAGCAAATTCCAATACCAGAAACCTATTGCTTCCTGGAAATCTTAGACCTTTGTGTTTGCCACTTTATTTCAATATCTAGCTAGCTTTGCTTTTAGCTTATTATAAAGCTTAATTACATCATCATCATTCTTGCGCATAATAATTTTCTCACTTGTTTGCTTTTATATATTTTTCTCAATCAATCTAAATAATATACTTTATGGAGGTTATGATTCTTGTTTTTGTTTTTTTCATTCTTTAGCTACATATAATTTTGTAATAAAACCAACATATGGGAAAAAAAATGGAGATTCTGAAGTGCAAAAAAGTATTTTCTTCATTCTCTAGTGCGGATACGCCAATTTTGTATAATAGTCATGTCCCAGAACCTAAGTCACATTAAAATTTTATTCATTTATTTATGGTTTTTCCTGCATTAACAGATTCATTGAGTAGGATTTTATTTTTATGTAAACTAATTTGGATACGATAATCAACTACTGATCTTTTTTGTTTGTTGGCTACATTTACGTTAATTACTTGATAAATAACTTTGCATTAACAAAGCCAAGCGAACCCCCTAAGATTCAAAAATTTTTTCACCAGTACCATTGGAGAAATTTGGCAATGGATATTTCAGAAGACATGTTGGAATTTTATGTTGAAATATTGACTTAAATATAGAAAATTCAAAGTGATAGCAAATTGCACATGCAAGTTGTTAACAAAGTGTGCATGGTTTTTGAAATTTGGTTGCAAATCCTCACATGGTCTTTGGCTTATATGAATGGTTGGCAATCATACTTGAATTTGTCAACATTGTTGATTTGGTTGCACTTTATTCAAAGACTTTTTGGAGCTAAGAACTACATTCATGCACGATCTTTGGCTATAAATACTAAGCCAATTGTTCATTTTAAAAGCATCCCACAAGTGAGAGCAATTGCAAGTGAAGCAATTGAGAGAGTTGAGAGAGAGCTTCCAGTTGAGTGTTAGGAGAATTCATTTGGGCGTATTGGGGTATTGGGCTGTGAGTTTTTCTCAATTTGTAAATTCTCACTTGTTAGTAAAATTATCTTCCAGTCTTTACCCGTGGATGTAGGCTTTACGCCGAACCACGTAAATTATTGTGTCAATTTTCTTTGCAATTGTTTACAACACATTTAAGTTTCTTCAGTAGTCACAGTTACCATAAATTGGTGATTTGCTCTACCCGCGCTTCCACACAATAATTGGTATCAGAGCTGAAGGTTCATACTTGGGGTATGTGGTACTGTTAACGTATATAGTACTGTTAATATATATGATACTATTTATAAATACGATGCTAGATACATCTATTTATACTTGGAGAACAGTCTATTGTAAGTAGTGTGTATTTTTGCATGTTTATGAAAGTTCTGTCAATAAGACGATAAGAGTCTAAGGAGTCTGCATTTTAAGTGGGACCATTGTGACCCCTCCATTCTCCTAAGAACTTTTCTAGTGCATTCATTCACGCGAAATAAACATCATAGAGACTGTTTTTCAAGTGTAAATAGTTGTTGAAGGCACTGATTATTTGAGGTTGAGAATGATGGCAGAAGCATTGTCGTCGTCTTTGTTAGCAAGGACTAATGTGACTAAAGTAAAGTTTGAAGTTGAGAAATTCGATGGTACCAATAATTTTGGTATGTGGCAATGTGTGGTGTTGGATGTATTATGTCAGCAAGAGCTGGATCTCACTCTAGAAGAAAAGCCTAAAAAGATTGATGACAAGGAGTGGACAAAAATCAATATACAAGATGTGGTACTATTTGCCTATGGCTGGCTAAAAATCAGAAGTATTCTGTCATGAGGGAGATATCAGCAAAGAAATTATGAAAGACACTAGAAGAAAAATATATGAAGAAAAGCCTTGAAAACAGGTTTTATATGAAAAAGAAACTCTATCATTCACGTATGCACCTGGTATGTCGATGAATGACCATGTGAACTCGTTCAATAAAATATTAGCAAATTTACTAAATTTGGATGAGAAATTTAAAGATGAAGATAAGGCATTTTTGCTGTTAAATTCGCTTCCTGATGAATATGACCATCTTACCAATACTTTGCTTCATGAGAAGAACAGTGTCATATTTGATGTTGTATATAGGGCATTGTATAATGCTAAGATCAGAAAGAAAGATAAAAAATATCACAGAGATACAGTTGCAGAAGTATTGACAACAAGAGGTTGTTCATAAAACCGCAAACCTGGAAAAATGGGCAATTCTAAAGGTAGGCCTGCCAAAGATAAATGTGCTTTTTGTCGCGAGAAAGAGCATTGGAAAAAGAATTGTCCTAAGTTACAAAAGGGCAAGGCTATTTCTGATGCATGTGTTGCGGAGCATGATGAAGAGTCAGAATTTAGTCTGGTTGGCATGACGTTGACATGTCAATCAGATGAGTGGATTTTGGATTCGGGTTGTACTTATCATATATGTCCTAATAAGGGCTGGTTTTCTAACTTCAAGGAGCTAGATGGTGGAGTTATTTTTATGGGCAATGACAATGCTTGTAAAACCATGGGAATAGATTCAATCCAATTAAAGAATCATGATGGCTCAATCCAAATCTTAACAGAAGTTCGTTATGTACCAAGCTTAAAGAAAAATCTCATCTCATTAGGAGTCCTAGAATCCAAAAGGCTTGCAATCATTATGAGAGATGGATTCTTGAAGGTAGTAGCTGGTGCACTGACGATGATGAAAGGCACAAGAAGAAATAACTTGTACTATTTCTAAGAGAGTACAGTTATTGGATCAACACCAACAGTTTCAAGAAAGGATACAGATTCAGAGGCAACAAGTTGTGGCATATGCGTTTGGGACATGCCAGTGAAAAAAGCTTTATAGACTTTGGTTAAGCAAGGCTTATTGAAATGTGCAAATTCTTGCAAATTAAAATTTTGTGAAAATTGTGTTCTGAGCAAGCAAACAAAATTAAAGTTTGGTTCAGCAATTCATGATACAAAATGGATTCTGGACTATATTTACAGTGATGTGTTGGGACCTACCAGAGTAGCTTCTTTAATAGGTATGCACTATTTTGTTACTTTTGTTGATGATTATTTAAGAAAAATATGGGTGCATTTGATGAAGAACAAAAATGAAGTTTTGAGTATATTTCTGAAATAGAAGAAGATGGTCGAGACTCAGTCTAGTCAAAAGGTCAAAAGACTTCGCTCAGATAATGGTAGTGAGTACAAGAGTGATCCATTTTTACAAGTACACCAAGATAAGGGCATTGTCCGACGCTTCACTGTTCAAGGTACACCACAGCAGAATGGGATGGCAGAACACATGAACCGAACTATACTGGAGAATATTCAGTGTATCTTGTCCAATGCTAGATTGGGCAAAGAATTTTGGGTTGAGGCTGTTGTATATGCATGCCATCTGATTAATCGTTTGCCATCAGCTGCAATTGAGAGCAAAACACCTATGAAAATGTCGACTAGTAAACCTGCTACTTATTATAATACTTTATATGTCTTTGGTTCCACTGCTTATTATCATGTAAAGGAATCTAAGTTAGACCCAAGAGGTAAGAAAATATTGTTCATGGGTATAACTGGTGGAGTAAAAGGATATTGTTTATAGTGTCCAGATATGAAGCAGGTCATATTCAACAGAGATGTGAATTTTGATGAATCAGTCATGTTAAAACAAAAGGATTCACAAAAGGATGACAACACCAGTGGTACTCCGTAGCAGGTGGAGCTTGAAAAGGTTAAAGATGATCCAGCTAGTATTGAAGAGGTAAATGATTCTCAATGGACTGAAGATGAAGAAGAGGCTTTAACTCAAAAACCTTTAGAGCAAAAAAATTCAATTGCTTATAGAAGGCCACGTAGAGAGATTCATAGACCTACTCGCTTTGTTGATATGGTAGCCTATGCACTTCCAATCGTATATGGTGATGTTCCTTCCACTTACAGAGAAGCAATAAGTAGCCTTGAAAATGTATAGTGGAAGCATGCAATGGATGAAGAAATGCAGTCTCTTCAAAAAAATAGAACTTGGGAGTTAGTTATACTGCCCAAGGACAAAAAGGTAATTGGGTGCAAATGAGTATATGCAAAAAATGACGGATTTTCTTGTAAGGATAAAATTCGATACAAGACTAGATTGGTAGCGAAGGGTTACGCTAAAAAAGAAGGAATAGACTACAATGAGGTATTTTCTCCAATTGTGAAACATTCGTCTATTCGAATTTTGCTAGCCATTGTTGAGCAATATGATCTTAAGCTAGTTTAACTTGATGTGAAAACCACGTTCTTACACGGTGATTTGGAAGAGAAAATCTACATGACTCAACTAGATGGATTTAGAATTGCTAGAAAAGAAAATTGGGTTTGCAAACTAATAAAGTCACTTTATAGATTGAAACAATCTCTGAGGCAGTGGTACAAGCGATTTGATCTGTTTATGAAAGGGCAAAGGTACATAAGAAATAAATTTGATCATTGTGTGTATTTTCGCAAGCTATAAGAAGGATCCTTAATATATTTACTCTTATATGTCAATGATATGCTAATAGCATCTAAGAGCAAAGATGAGATTAAAAAGTTGAAAACTCAACTCAATCAATAATTTGATATGAAAGATCTGGGTGAAGCTAAGAAGATTCTTAGCATGGAAATATGCAGAGATAGAGCTCGTGGTAAAGTCAGCTTGTCTCAAAAGCAATATTTGAAGAAGGTATTACAACAGTTTGGCATGAATGATCAGACAAAACCTATAAGTACCCCATTGGCTTCTCATTTCAAGCTTTCTGCACAACTATCTCCTTCAACGGATGAGGAACAAGAATACATGTTGCCAGTTCTATATTCAAATACAGTTGGTAACTTAATGTATGCAATGGTGTGTACAAGGCATGACATTTCATAATCAATTAGTATAGTGAACAGATATATGCATAATCCTGGTAAAGAACATTGGCAAGATGTGAAATGGATTCTATGGTACATTCAAAAAACCATTGATGTTGGTTTACTGTTTGAATGAAATGACACATTTGGTCAAGATGTGATTGGGTACGTTGATTCTAATTATGCCGGTGATATAGACAAACAACAGTCAACCATCGGATATGTATTTATTCTTGCTAGAGGGCCAATTAGTTGAAAGTCTACATTACAGTCTAATGTTGCACTGTCAACCATAGAGACCGAGTATATAGCAATTACGGAGACTGTTTGGTTACAAAGCTTGTTTGGAAACTTGGGATTGATCCAGGAGCATATTAATTTAGAAAAGAATCAAGTTTATCATGCGCGTACGAAGCATATCAACGTACAATTTCACTTTTTGAGGGAAATTATTGATGAGGGGAAGATTCTTCTTCAAAAAATGAAGACTGTAGAGAATCCCACAGATATGTTGACCAAGGTGTCTAAACTTGGTCAATATCCTGAAAGTTTAGAAAAATGAGAAAGGTAGAGATTGCAAGATCATTTAATATATAAGGGAGTTCAGTAATATTCAAGTCAAGGTGGAGATTTATTGAAATATTGACTTGAATATGGAAAATTAAAAGTAACAGCAAATTGCACATGCAAGTTATTGACAAAGTGTGCATGGTTTTTAAAATTTGGTTGCAAATCCTCACATGGTCTTTGGCTATTATGAATGATTGGCAATCATGCTCGAATTTATCAATATTGTTGATTTTGGTTGCACTTTATTCAAAGAATTTTTGGAGCTAAGGACTACATGCATGCACGATCTTTGGCTATAAATATTAAGCCAATTGTTCATTTTAAAAGTATCCCACAATAGAGAGTAATTGCAAGTGAAGCAATTGAGAGAGTTGAGAGAGAACTTTCACTTGAGTGCTAGGAGAATTCATTTGGGTGTATTGGGGTATTGGGTTTTTTTTTGTGAGTTTTTCCCAATTTGTAAATTCTCACTTGTTAGTAAAATTATCTTCCAGTCTTTGCCCGTGAACGTAGGCTTTACGCGAACCACGTAAATTATTGTGTCAATTTTCTTTGCAATTGTTTACACCACATTTAAGTTTCTCCAGTAGTCACAGATACTATAAATTGGTTATCTGCTCAACCCGCACATCCACACAACATTTTATTGGTATTTCAAGATACTAATTTGTAAATTGGAGGGAAATGAGAGTAATCACTATTATATTTAATTTGAAATTGGTTATGTGTTTGATTTAATTATAAATTAGAGTTGAATAAATCAAATCTAAATATAATTTGTATTATTCAAATTGAATTAATTGTGAGACATATAGATTATTAATTCGAATTAAATAAGAAAAATTGGTAACTAATTCATATTGAATTCGGAAAATGATTATATAGAGTTTATTTATATAAATGAGCCAGAAAGACAACATCTATGACTTCTCCTTCTATTTCATGATTCCTTCATAATTTTCTTTCGCTGTTCGCTGTTGTTTAAAGTGCAACCTCACAATAGTAGCGTCATTGAATCTTGGAGATTAATTTACAATATTTGTGCCCTTTTTGCTTCAGAAAATCTTCTCACATGAATAGAAATTAGTCTTAAGAACAATGCATTGCGCTTGTTTGACGAATTTATGATTGTTACCGGATAAACAGTACTGTAAATAATGCCGAGTAAATAGTATATACAAAACAGTAATGTAAACAGTACTCAGCTAGGGTTGGCAAAAGTCTAAGTAGAGTTTTTTCCGGACTTTTTAAGCTGGAGTTTTATTATATATAAAATTTAAATTTTTATATTTATAAATATTTTTTTATTTATTTTATAATATTCAAATTTATTTTAATAAAATTAAACATGAAATATGAATTTTAAATATTTAAATTTTTAAATATATTGAATAAATGTATTAAAAATATAATTATTTAAAATAATATTTTTTTATAATATTTTTTTTATAAAATCCGGGTTTCGAGTTCTGGATTTCTCAACTGATACCCGAACTCAGCCCAAAGATTAGTCTGAGCCAGTATCACCCGAGTCTAGGACGAATTCAGGCCGGACTAATATTTTTGCCACCCATAACTGCAGCAACTATTCATGAAATTCTATTTTGCATTATGAAAAAATTAATTCGACTGGTTCAGGACTTCGCAGAAATAATATCGACTCATATTTCCAACAATCCTCGCACATGTCAAACAAAATGATAAAATTACTAGTCTCATCAAAATCACCAAATGCAATCCAATAACATTCTCCACTTAAGTATAGACTTTCACGAGGATCAAAAGAAAAAAAAAAAAAAGTTCATTTAGTTAAGCAAATGCCTAGCAATCTGTGATCGTTCTTTAAACTTATTAAAAAATCTACTTCTTACTACTATTCTTTTACTGGATTATATAGTCGAAACTTTCTGGAAAGGTAGAAGATAAATCCCATATATTGGAATTTTATGTAGGACGTGTTTTGTCCAATTTCAATAATTTGACAATCAAGAAATGAACAGAAAGTTGTTGTAGATAGGGCATTACGGCTATGTGCTTTAAATTTCACAAACTTATATCTTTTTGACATGGAAACTGACTCAGCAAGGAAATAGTGATTCAGCAACATTATAATTTAGGGGTGGCAATATGGGTCAGGATTTGTTTATTCGATTCGATTCGATGCGAATTAAATGGGTTTGGGTTTGAAAAAATTAATTCGTTTAATAAATGGGTGAATTCGATTCGATTCGTTAATTAAACGAATCGAATACGGGTTTGAAAATTTTGATTCGTTTATTCGTTTAGAATTCGTTTAATAAATGAGTCATAAACGAATCGAATATGGGTCGATTCATTTAAAATTCGTTTATTATTTATTTAATAAATTTGTATTATAAAATATATTAATTTTTAATTATATTATTAATTTAATAAATTTGTATTAAAAAATATATAAGTTAAAATTAAAAAAAAAACTTGCTTATAAAATTTATTTACTTTTCTTTTATAATATTATGTTTAATTATTTATAATTAAGATTTATTTTTATAAAATTATTGTAGAAAATTTAGATGTCACTGTGGACCAACTTACTCAAAACATTATAAACATGAGCACTAATTATGCTCTATCTGCACAGAGTGCCAATGATCTAAATGACGATTATGTGAGTGTGGTAGGTAAAATTTTTATCTTGTTTAATTATTATTTCCTTGAAAATGCTACAAATTTGCTATATATTTTGATTTTTGAAATTTTACAATGACTATTATTAATATTGCAGCATGTTAATAACATTTTATTTACTTTTGGTGTAGGATTTTTGTTTTCAAGGTAACAAAGACAAATAAAGAGAATTAAAGAAATTACATTTCTTTATAATTTGAATTTGAATTATTGTTATTTTTAATATTAAGGATTTGGTATTTGGTATTTGGATAACTGTATAATATAATTTGAATTATTTGTATTTTGTTGTGGGATATTAAATTTGTGTTTTTTTGCTTAATTTTGTTTATTAATTATATTTTTCTAAGCGAATTGTAAGCGAATCCGGATTCGATTCGATTAGATTATGAATTCGTAAAGGATAAGCGAATAATAAACGAATCCGAATTCGATTTGATTCATTTATCAATTCTATTAAACGAATTAAACGAATCAAACCGAATATTCGTTTAATAAACGAATTGAATCCGAATCCTGAAATTTCAATTCGTTTAATAAACGAATCGAATCCGAATCTATAGAATTTTGACCAAATTCGTTTACGATTCGATTCGAATTCGATTCGTTTATTCGTTTTGCCACCCCTAATTATATATATGGAACTCTCTATGTCAATTGAAGAGAAGAATGAGGGATTGAATAAGCTACAAGAATGAACAGTCTTGTAAAGTACAATGAATAGGGTCCATTAGATCAAATCAATGAGAGACCATTAGATGATTACTACAGCTGGCTGTGATTGTACTGAGTGTGGCTTGAGTTCTTACAAAAAATTTTGAGATAGCATTTTCTATAAAAACTCTTACTAGAGGGGATCTAATTAGGTTATTGGGTTTTGAAGCCCAACACCAATTTTATGAGCCTTAATAATAAACCCAACAAAAGAGAATATTCTCTCAATTTTTTTTAGAATTATCTTTGGTAAAAATATCTTAAATAATTGGTGGTGTGGTATGATTGTAAAATTTGGTGATGATTAATAAATAAATGGTAAGTTTAGTATGTGGTTATTAGTTTCCTCAATTTTTTTAGTTATGTGGCTTTTATTTGCTCACACTTACTATAAATACCCTTAAGGTCATTTGGTTTAAGGAATAAGTGGTGAGTGAAGAAGAGGAAAAGAGTAAGAAGAGTGAGCCACGAGTGTTGTATGTCTCGTGTCTAAAATACCAATAAGATCATTTAGTTTTAGTAATCCTCTATTCCTAAATAGCTTCAATTTTGAACATATTAGTTCTATTCCGTTTTCAACCATTTCCAAATTTTATAACTCCCATGTATTAATAAAATCATCTTTCAGTCTTTATTTTTTTAGACGTAAACTTTAATTCTAACTATGTAAATTATTGTGTAATTAAAGTTTATCATTGTATGACACTAGAATCATTATGAGGTTTAATATTTTTGAATTATAAATCTTGCTCTCAGTAGAGTGGGAATATTTTTACTCTAAAAATTACTCAGAACACCCCATTACTCTCTACACTCTTTAAAATGCCAAAAGGACTTTACTTAAACTAGTTAAATTAATTTACTCAAACCACAAATTAAACTATTTAGCACATCTAAAATGAATTAATAACAATTTAATATATACAAATCAAATTATGTTCTAAAAAAATTCTTTAACATAAGTTTTAGTTATTAGCTTTTATCTATTAAAGAATATATTCAATATTGGTTTTTACACACTAATTTTTTAAATAAAAATTGAAAACAAATGGTCATTGCCCAAAAAAAAAAAACTTGGAAAGACAAAGAAGATAAAGAAGAAGAAGGAGAAGATTGTAAAGAATATTTTTTAAAAAAGTAAAAATATGTTTAAAACATATTAAAAGTATTAATTTGTTCCTTTTTTAAGTAAATATTGTTTAAGAGATTGAAAATAAAATATTTTAGGATTTATAGCAAGAAAATTATATATTAAATAGTGAGTGTGCTATATAGGTAGTTATATTATGTTAGTTTATAAGAAAGAATTCTCATTAGTAATTCATATTATGAATATTTTTATGATAAAATAATTTATTAAAATAAAAAAATTTAGAATAATTTTTAGGGTGCAAATAGCCTCACCCTTTTTAATATCGTGATAATTTTAAATTAGATCGGAATGAGCTTAGAGAAATGGTCGAAGTTTAGCTTATGGCAGCTGCATATTAGAAATAAGCAAGAGAGAGTTTTGTCTTTAACTTTCTCTTTTTAATTTATACAACTTTAAATCAATTTTTTTAATTACTGATATATTATAATCAAAGGAACATTGATATTACAATTAAAAATATATTGATATTTATAATAAAAAATCAGTCAAAATTATGGCACAACCCAAGGTCAACCTTCACTTAATACTCGAAGGAGATCTACACTTATTATAATGTTGAGGGAGATCTATTCAACACCACATATAGGGAGATGCATATATCCCTGTTGAAGAGAGGAGGAGAGTTCTAGTTAACTTTAAATCAATGTTTACAAGAATGTTTAAAAAAAGAAAAAGAACTATGTACAATTTGCACATGTTAAAGATTTTAAGATGAAATCATCAGCACCATAATACTAGTTTGTTAATTTGAAACTCTAATTATAGGAAGATGGTCTAGTACACATCACTATATATTGTGAATATCTGGACACTATTTAGAGTGATGTGACTCATTATAAATAGTATTTAAGATGTGGAGATTAACTAAAAATAGTGCCATATGTAATGTCACTCACCATTACGTGAGTACCATCGTCTACTAAACTATTACTCCTAACTATAAACATTAATTTTTAAATACCATAACTCCTAGTTCTACTGATGATTGAGTCAAACTCATTATGGTTATTCAGTTGGGTTTGAGTTAGCATGATACTCATAGAGAGCTATTTTAGCTTATAACTGAAGTAATACTCTTATAGTACCAAAGCATGATTTTTAGATTCATCATGTAAAGAGTTTTGTAATCAAGCATTGAACGTTTTAGCCGAATGTACTCTTCGCTGTTTTGGTTCGTTTGAATATTGGGATCTCGTGACCATTTTGCCCACTAAGGTTATTTTTAACGTAATTTTAATTTAACTATTTTACCTTATAACATAAAATATCTAAATTGTACAAAAATATCTCTACTGTGACATAATAATTTAGCTATTTTGTTCCTAAAAGAAAAGTTTTGCTATTTCGTTTTATAACTTAAATAATTGAACATTTTTAATTCAAAACCTATTAATTTTTCAGTACCCCATTTTTTTATATTTCAAATTTGAAACCAACTAATTTCATAAGATATCATGTCAGAAAGACATTTTATTAATTTAATTTAAGATCAATAACATGTTACTATTAAAAAAATGTTGAAGTTTTAATAATTTTATAGGTATTTTTAATATATTTACCTAATTATGATAAAATAGTCAAATTATATGATCCTCATTCCAACTTGAGAAGTATGTGAATCATTAACCTTTCCTGTAAACTTCTTTCCTCAGGAAACAACAAAAAATAAAATTTTTTAACCAGTACCTTCCTTGTATTTTCGTCTTGACTGGAGAATTTTTTTAATTTACACTTTTACCATTAACTTAAAAGGGGCAAAATCATTTTTCTTATGTTGCATATAATCTTATTTAAATGATTATGTAATTTTTTTATGAACTACATCATATATTAAACTAAAACATGTTTTGTTAGATATTGCCAACTTTTCCGAATATTTGGAGGCTTCATAGTGAGACCAACAATGATGCTTGGATTGAAATCCATGATAATTTTCTTAACTACTAGACATGTTTTCTTTCATATCTAAGAAAGCAAGCGTGTGGGAGTAAGGAGTTTTAAGCAAAAATAAAAGTTGTTTGTGTTTAATGTATGGGTTGAATTAGATATACTCTTATCATTTCACATAATTTTAATGAAAGTTAAAATCAGTAAAGTATTTAGCTCTCTTCCCCTATAAAGACAGCCCTTCTCCAACAAAAAAAAAAAAGAGAGACAACCCTACTTTTGATTAATAATAGATTCTGATATTGCATAAGCTTATAATAATTAATACACTTAAATTCATATATATGTCGATTATCTATCTAATTTTCTCTACAGGTTAACTAGTACATCAGCTTTTAATGAAATTAAATTTTCTCGTAGACTTGATATTTAGAATGATGCCCTTATTTTCACGTATTTGACTTATGATTTCCGCTGCCTCATTTTGAACATCTGCTATCTCCACAGATTTCATTGTAATCTGAATTTGGTAAAATCATTATCATTCATGCCACAGGGATTTTATCAATTTCCACCGAATGTCTCCTCCTATGCTGCTCCAAGTCTTCCACGGCTCTTATCTCATTGAATAGCTTAATTTTAGTTTTCTAAATGGCCTGGGGTGACAAAGTATAAATTTAATTTTTTAGGCTCTTATCTATTTCGTCCTCAATTAAATCACCGTACCTAACTATCTACAGTCTAATCAATTGGAGAGAATCGACAAATTTCTTTTTTAAGGGTAATTCATCTTATCTTAACACTGTGTACACCTCTTTGTATTGCACGCTCTCCGAATATAGTTGTTACCCTCACTTCCTTTAGACGACACTTGCTCTATCCTTCTTCTTCAAAGATAGAACTAATTGAGGGCATGAGGTGGCCTGGGCCACCATCATCTTAAAAAAATATCAGAAAATATAATTATAAAATTGGAAAAAAAAATATGTGTTAATTTACAATCGGTCCTCTTAATTTTCAATAAATTTCTATAAAGTCAATCCATGATTTTAGTTTTGGCATTATGGTCCTTATTGTTTACCCCATCAATTTTATTAATTGTGTCATAGCCAACTTAAAATTATGATTTCTTGATTCTAGCCCCCTCGAACGAAAACCGTAGTTCTGCGCTTCTGCCTGATCGTGGAATTTAACTGTGAAAATAACTTCAATGAGAAAAAAAGAAGGCGCTAAGAGATCAAACCGACCGAATTTTAAAAACTCTAAGATTTATACAGGGGAGCTGCTATATAAATTTGCTCACTTTGTCAAATTCTTGAAGGCTAACAGTTTATTTGGTTTAACCTCTTATAGTGAAAACAAAAAATTAAAGATAGTTTAATACACGTTCAATTTAAAGTAAAATGTTAATGCCCGGTAAATAGAAAGAATATAATTTCTTTTGAACTTGACAATTGAGTTTATATTTTTTTATAAGCCGATTGTGTATTTGGTGTCCTTAAAAGATGAGATATCTTTTTTTTTGTTCCACGGATATTCTTATATATATTTTAACATTTTTTTATAGGTATATCTTATCAATTTTTATGAATTTTTATAGTTTATTTACTAAATCAAAATTTAGAATTATAATAAAAATTTTATTTACTTATTAAATTAAAGTTAGAAATAAAAATGAATTGCGTGAGACTTATACAAATTTTGAATTGATTACTAGATTTCTAATTATGAGATGGGGGTCGGGAAGCGTAGCTCTATTTTCTATAATAACAATTTTACCCTCAAAAAATTTAAAATTCTTATTTTGTTCTCAATTAAAAAAAAAAAATCGATCTCTTTCTCTCCATCTGCAACAATCCCTTCCTCTCTCCAGAACCAGAGGTCATCTTTGCCGCTTGTCACATGTAGCCCATCATTCTCATGCTTATAGTCAGCTGCCTTCATCACGCAGCTTCGATGGCGAGCTTTGATTTCTGTCGCTAACTGCCTCTGATTCCAATTTGCCGCTTCCATTCTGATTTATTTTTTGTTAATGCAATTATTATTATTAATTATTAAAATTTATTATTATTATTGTTGTTGTTAGTATTTATTAATGTCAGTGTTATTATTAATTATTTTTATTATTTATTTATTTATAATGTTGTTGTTGTTATTATTATTATTATTACTACTAAAAGATAATAATTAATAAAATATTATTTTAATAAATTATAATAGTTCAATTTAATTTTAAAATAAAATAAATATATTAATAGAAATAAATTTTATTTTAATTATCGATTTTATATTTTAAATAAATAATTTATTATAATTTTTATTTTTAATTTTAATTTTAATTTATTTTAATTTCAGTCTATTCTAATTATTGATTATAATAAACATAATATTAATGCACTTAAATTATATTCTTTTGAAGCTGATTATCTATATCGATCAATTCCCTTACATGAGCTTTTAATAACTGAAAAATCAAGTCGTATTCCTGTCAGCATTGCTGTCAAATCGGTGTTCATTCGATTCCATAAATCAACATCAAGAAATAAATAATAGAGAAAGAAAGTAAGAAGACTTTTCACGCCATTGTTCCAACAATAATAAAATAATAGTCATAGCTACTTTTAGAGTTACATTAAAATAGAGTATTAAAATATAATGAGATTATAATTATACATAAAATAATAAATAATATATTATAATTTTAATTCAATATGTTGCCATAGGAAAACAACACGAAACCACTTAACCATGACCAATTTTACCTGGACTAGTTTTGCGGTACACATGTTCTTCTTGATAATAATTTCCAAGTCTGCCATCTTTAGTTTACCAAATTACCCTTAACAACTGCTAGGGATGGCGGAAATCCGGGCGGATCCCGAGTATGACAATGTTTGTTTAAGCATATTTTTTGAACATTTAAGTCGAGTTTTTTTTTTATCTGGTCTTAAAAAATCTGAAATTTATATATATATATATATATATATATTGTAATTTTTAATTTAACAAAATTAGACTTAATAAATATAAATTTTAAATATTTAAAATTTCACATACACATAATAAGTGGGTTAAATAAATATAATTATTTAAAATAATATTTACTTTTTTATAAAATTAAAATTTTCTTGCAGGACTCAGCTTATCAAGTCAAGCTCAAGCCACGTTCTTCGGTCTAGGTATTTTTAATATACCCAAATAATACCACCACTATTATTATTATTATTGTTATTGTAGTTGTTGTTATTACGGTGAGCTCTCATCTTTCAAGCCCTTGACTTCAACCGCTTAATTAGGTTTCTATCAGGACTTGTCTTTCATTTATCTTCCGTGGAGCACAAGTGCCTTTGCCATTTGGGCTTCAATTTTATCCTTAAAAAAATGGACAATATATTTTAATTGTAGATTATGACGATTACATAAGCTTGTAAATTTTTAATGTCATCAAATACATTGTTTGTAAGCTGGTTATTTATATCCACACCCTTGGACGATAAAAAGATGACAAATTTTGCTCTAATAGATTCCGATATTTGGACACCATCAATCGCCATTCCCAGGACAAACATAAGCTTTTTGATGCACTTCAACTCATTTGTGACTTGATCATCTATCTCATTCTCATCAATGACCCACGAGATGCCCCACTTTTACTGAACTGGTTAACCATTACGTCTGCTTTTAATGCACTTAAATTTTCTTGTTAGTTGATTATGATATCTGCGTGGGTTTGCCTACCTTACGACAAATGTAACGTAGCAAACCGTGAGTCTCACTTAAGATCTAAGATCGAATATTATTTATGTGAGAATTGTATTTTATATTTGTTGTAAGGTAGTCTCCGTATATCTATGTTATCAACGAATGCTATAAGTAAGATTTTTTTTTTTTTTTTTGTGGCTATAATAGATTTTAAGGGTGTTGTTAAATTATTTTAAAATTAATTTTTAATTTTTATAAAATAAAATTATATATATATATATATATATATATTATTTTATTAATATTTTTTACACTAAAAATAAAGTGAGTAAATTATTTTAAAAATAATTTAATAATTATCAGATTTTAATGTTTATTGCAAATCAGTTTGATTTTAATTTGATTGTTCAAATAAAAAGTAGCATTGATTTTAACTTTTCTTTAAATGTAGGCCCAACGGAGTTTGTTGTTTAGAAAAAAGATAAATGTTAATTTAATTTTATATTTTAAACTAAATATCTGCTTAGTCCTTATATTTTAAAAAAAAATCTCAAGACATTTTTATTATTAAATATATTACACTTATGTCTTTACTTTTTCTTAACTTTAATAATAATACCCTTGCAGCAATAAATTAATTTAGGAACATAAATTTATTTATTTATAAATAAATTAATTGACAAATTAACCCTAAAAGTGAAAAAAATGTAAATTTTTTTATCATTTTACTTTTAGGGTTGATTTAGTAACTCGTTTTTATATATATATAAATGATTATTAGCAACATTGTTACAAGGGTATGAAAAAATAAATTCTTTCATACTAGCAATGATTGGTTAATTTGCGAAAAAATAATTATTGGTTAATTTTTAATGAAATTTTTTATAGCTAAATTATTTAATGTCCCAAAAATTATGGTGAAGGGATTATTGTAAAAGAAAATAAAAAAAAATAAGGGCATGAGTGTTACATATGTAGTAACAAGAGTATCTTGAAGTATTTTAGTTAAATATAAGAACTAAATGGGCACTTAGCCCAAAATTCTATTTATTTAAGAATATATTATCTTTGAGTAGGTTTCAAAATTCCCTTTCAAACAAAAAAAATTTCAAAATTGAACTTTAAATGTATTGCATAAAGTAGGTCTTAATAGACTTAATTATGATGCTTTATATTATCAAATAAGACAATGATTATATTGGAGATGCTTTACCGTAAAGTATTTTTTTATAATTATATGATCAAAGTACCCTTCAATTTGGAAGGATTTCATTTTCGTTTAAAAAACAAAACAAAGAGAAGAAATTCTAAACTATAGTATACAAATTAATAAAATACAATGTATATCTAACACGTCGATAAGAAACAGAAGATATTATGACAATAATACACAATTCTACCCTTTCCAAAACCAGGATTTGATTCTAAATTAATTATACAAACAAATTGGAAAGTTTGCACATGAGGCCATGAAGATGCCAAAAAGGCC
Source organism: Murraya koenigii (assembly GCA_025617385.1). NCBI lineage: Eukaryota > Viridiplantae > Streptophyta > Magnoliopsida > Sapindales > Rutaceae > Murraya > Murraya koenigii. Next base: position 19,736,355 of record CM046818.1, read on the forward strand.
AAAGCATGAAAATTTTCATATAAATTAAAGGTCACTTAGAAACTGTACCGTATTATCATTATTGCCACTTGATTGATGGCTAGCTTCATTATGATTCTGTCTATTCAATTTATGTATAAAAGTAATAAATACATACATAGTCATAGACCCTTTTGTATGTAAACTCTTTAGCTCTTTCTAGCCACTCCGTTTCTTAAATCCATCTCATTTCAAGAAGAAAACCAAAGCACCTTAGATTGTGTTCTTTTTATATATAATTTGATTATTAAATGTAATGGGTACAATTAAGAACCAACTTCGAAAATTAGATTAATAAATAATTCTGGTAATTAATAACTGGTTGTATGTAGCTAAACGTTAGCGATTTCTACCCTACAGCTCAAAAGGTTGCTTATTTCATTTATATCATTAACATTTGAGATTCTAAAATATTTTTGAATTTCTCCCTTGAATAGAACCTTCCCTACTTTTTTTTTTAAGAAATAAATGCTTTACAATAAAATATATATATAATCATGTTTAATGGGTTTATTTAATAATTACATTAGGATAAATTTTGGTTTCCTAAGGATTTTTGGCATTTAGGTGGATATATTGTGCAAAATTCTAATTTTTAAATTTTAAGAATGGGTTTAAATAGTTCATTTATATAACATGGGCAAAAGAAGAACTTGTGATATTGTAACCTAGATAGAGAAGGGTATATTATTAATTTAAAGGACAAGTCGAAACCTGATTTAAACCAGCCAATATCCGATCTCTCTTACTCTTTAAATTTTCTTACACGTGTATGTGTGTGAACATATAAATACATTAAATATTTCTATATTGAGGACATCCCTATTTTATAAGGTGAGAATGATACTAAAATATAAAGAAATACAGATTTTAATACATTAATAGAAAAAGAAAAGTTTCTAATTCATTGAAATACATATTTTTTTGTATTCTAATGGCATCCTGAGGATGTCTTCAATAGAGAGTGATTATATATATAGATTTGATGGCGCGTGACTGCACATACCCGATGATGTTCATATGTGTGTGTGTGTTATTTTAATTTAAATTATTAACTTCAAATTTTAACAGAAATTTTGAGCCATTAATTTCAAGTAATTTCGTGTTAATGAATACGTTGGATCTTTAATCCAGTGTTGTTGAATTTTTAATTCAATGTTGTGCTTATATGTGAAAAATTATGTATTGCAAACTGTCTAATAAGGTTGAAGTCAATTAAAAATAATCTAATAAGTTTTTCAGTAATTTAGACTTTAATGTATCTAATAGGTCTGTGTCTTTAATGTGTAGAGGCTAAAATAGTAATTACTATTTCTATAATGGGATAAAATAAGAATACTTAGAGGTAACAGAAAAAGTTGTCTATATAAGTGGTTTTGGTCCCTATGTCACACGTATTATCATTTTATTATTTTTTACATCTCGTCATCAGAGATAGTACACAAAAAAAATTAATGAATTCTATAGAAGAACGTGTAAATTTAAAAGACTAATCTCACGACTCTATAAAGCAATTAATCATTATACATTCAAATACGCTCACACATATTTAATTATTAATTCTTACTGATACTACATGAATGTTCTTATATTTTAAGTGATGGATTTCACTAAATATTTATTTTTATAATAAAATAACCATTATTAAATGCTACTTTGACTTTTATATCTAACATTGGATTTACTTGAAACCAGTGTCTCAAGATTTATGTCAAAATTTTAAGTTAAGAATTTAAGTTAGAATATCCCAACCCTATGTATATATTCCTTACATTAATAAGTAAAGGGAAAACTAAAGTACGAGATTCATTTAAAATATTTTGTCATGTGTGCATTTAAAATTTAGATTCAGATATAAACTTTATGTTATATTTTGCTCGCATGCATTTATAGTAACATATAAGATTTAAATAATGATAGAACTACAAACTCTTGGATAAATTTATTTTGTATAAACTAATATGGCAAAAATATATTGGTTGGATAAAGTAGCTCTTAGTCCATATGATTTCTTTTTATTATTTTGTATTTTCATCCAACTTATGTATTTAGGGAGATCATTAGTTTCACTTTATTGAAATCAATATATATTACTCACTCGGTTATTATTTTCATAATAGCCAATAACCCATTGGCAGCATAATTTTATATTTTTAAAATTTTTTTTATTCATATTTATTATAAATTAAATAAATTATATAAGTGAAAATTAAAATAAAAAAAAAAATTAGTACTAAAAATAAGAAATATTTATTCTGGTGTGAAAAAAATATATTATTTTTACTTTTTGATTTTTTAAATGTTTTCTTATAATAAATATTTACTTTATATATCCCATTAAAATTTTTGTGCCATTTAATTTTTGGATATTAAATTGTCTAATAAATCATCAAGCAAATGACTTATTTACCCATTTTTCCATTAAAATTTTAGCGCCAGGGGGATTTTTAGATATTGTGAAAATAATAAAAGGATAAGTAGTATATATTGATTTTAATAGAATGAAAACTGACAATCTCCCATGTATTTATGTCATATCAGTTTGAATAAGAATTGATAGTTCTATCGTCACATATAAGATTTAATTTTATTTCTATTATTCAATAATTATGAATCACAATATTATAAAAAAATGAGCATAAAGTTTAGGTCAACATTGAATTCAAATCCAATTACAAATTGGATTCATCATTCATTCCTCTCTTATTTTTTCTTGTTCTCTAGTTGAGTTATGACTCCTCATCTATTAAATTGTCTTGCACAAATATGGAATTCTCGATCTCTTTTTTTTCTTTTTTATATCTATTTGTAGATTAATTATTTCTATGCTCGAAACTAATTTCAAATTGTATTTAAAAACATGTTTACTTCAAATCAATAATTGTCATTCAATAATTTATAATTGAAAAATTGTTTCTGAGAAGTAATAGTAGGCCGTAAATGAAAAGAAATAGGAGACAAGAAGTTGGATTTTAAGAGAGAGAAAACTATAGAAAACCAATAAATACTCATAGATTAGGAGTGTTGATTTAAAAAAAAAAAGGTGGTTTTTTTCAGAGAGTAAGATCCTTTTCTAATTAATCTAAGCTCTTCAGCTCTTCTGAACTATTATATGACTAAAATTTAAATACTTTTCATTTTTTAATTTACTAATCATCAATCACTTAATTAAATTTCGCTTATAAAAATATTAGATATTGCGAGAATCCTAATCTTTATTTTAGAATTAAAATATTATAACTAAGGGGTGTCTATGGCTTAGTCTATTACAAACCTAAATTGTCAGTAATAAGAAGTTAAACAAAAGAAAGAATGCTGACATAAACAAGTTAATTAAAAAAAACTTAGACCTTCCAAAAGATATTATTGGCATTTTGAGAAACCAATTCGTCCCAAATAGAACTCTTATAACTACCAAAATGGTACACATGATAAATTTTTTATTGAATATCATCAGGCTTTAAATTAGATAAGTGTACTTCAAGGTTATAAACTTAAAAGATATTAAACACAAATCATATTATCATATACAAAATAGAAAAGAGATTATTAAAAAAATATTAAGCATAAATTTATCTTAGGTGGCCGCTGCACTAGAGTTTCAATTCTGAGAAAGGGTAGAAATAAAAATTAATTTAAATTCTACCCAGCCCTTACTTTTTTTCCCTAATAAAAAGAAAAAGAAATTATCTCTGCACTACTTTACTTTTATTACATATACATATATATATATATATAATTACTATAAAATTTTGATATATTTTTTACACCACATTTATTTTTAAATTTATATCAATCAACTATTTTCATATTATAAAAAGATAATTTTACCTCTAAATAAATTATATATCACAGACTCTCATTATCATTACATAAATGTTTGTCGCTGAGCTGTGAGCTTATAAGAAGAAGGATTTCTTGCAAACTGAACATGGAGACTATTCATACTATTGAGAGTGTCCGGCACCGGCATGCATACGCCGGCGCCGAAGAAAATGGTAATACACGAACAGTACTTACGCATTTGGTGTGGGAAGAGGTAGGAGTTGAAGCAAAAAACTTGAGAAATGGTGCAACAAAGCAGTTGATAAATGGCCTGAGTGGTTATGCACAGCCTGATCGTATTATGGCCATTATGGGTCCTTCTGGTTCTGGAAAATCAACCTTCCTTGATGCTTTGGCTGGTACCTAATATATACATATTATATATTATTACATATGTATACCAGCTCTTTTTAAAACAAACTAAATACAAATGCAAATTAAAATTTAATACTTGAGTTTGATGTAAGTAACTAATGTTTTTATTGTTCTTGTGTTGTTTGTTATATATATATATATATAACAGGAAGGCTCTCCAAAAATGTTATCATGACTGGGAGCGTTCAACTCATTGGGAAGAAGGGAGGCATAGACAGAAGAGATATTGTAAGTATTAATTGTTTTTATTTTTTATTTTTAAGTGCCATAGAGGAAAAGCCCCTCTGAATTTCTGATCATCTAACAAGTTCTAACAACTTTATTACACCGTTTTCTATTATACTATTATCTTTGTATTATTGTTATAAAAAATTTAGCTTAGATGTAATATTGATGGCTATACTTCAAATATAAAAGCGCTTGATAAAATCAAGCAACGATATTTCCACCCTGATTTCTTCTTCTTTTCTTCCTCCTTTTTCCTGCTCTATCATATTCGAACCTATTGTATCGTGGATGCAGAATTTGAACCTCAAGTCTTAGCCCACCACATCATAAGTTTCCATATGTTAAAAAAAAAAATTAATATATTACATAATAAAATATAAAATATTAGAGTTTATATTTTTTTAATCTTTTATTCTATGACTGAAATATTTTTATATATAAAAATATTCTAATTAGTACATGACTATTCAAGTCATTGACAAATTATATATAAAAAAATAAAAATTCACAATATATTTTATCATATAATATATTAAAATTTATAATTTTTTTATTCTCTACTTTATCTCTGATTGAAAACCCACTATAATTAAGAATACCTTAAAATTACGCTTAATTTTAGACTAATTTTAGGCCTTTTGATTTAAAGCTTACCAACTATCATGATTTAATTGATTATTTTCGTTATTTTTGTAGTTTTTTATCATTAATGCACGCTTTCTCTCTCCTCTCATTCATCTTCTTCCCCAAAGTTTTTCTATTATTTTCCATTCTCTGCCTCCAACATTTTTGCTCCTCTTTACTACTTTTTTTCATCTCCTCTCTTAGTTTTTTATTTTTTATTTTATCTCTCTTAAAATTTGGTAACTTAGAAGATATTGATATATTTACTCTAAAATTTTATAAATTTAGATTCAAAGATGTATAACATATAAATTTAATTTACAAAAAACAAAAATCGCTTATTCCTTTACAATTTCCCAACATCAAAGAGAACATTACCTCTATTAACTCTATTTATATTGGTCACATATCCAGCTCAATTCTTTTTTTTCAGGTGCAGTTTTGTGGGGAAAAAATTTATATTTATATTTTTTATTTTTTATTCAAATACATTTTTAGTTGGACAAATCAGGGAGAGAAATCAATTGATTAAAAACAAGAGAGGGATGTATCTTCCAATTTTAACTAAGTTGGAAGAATTATTATAAAATGACATATATATTAATTTATGATTCATTATCATTATCTATTACTATTATTTATTTTAAAATTTCATTGTAAAATAGCAGATTATTTTTATAAACTCGTTAATTATTATTTTCTTTTCAATATGCTACATGTACGTATATTATTAGTTAATAAATTCGTATATAATCGGGATTTTAAAATCTGTACAACTAAAGCATTTATAGGTCGGGGCCTACTAAACATCTTCATTGCTCTAAACATCTTCGTACCACTTAAATTATGAGATCTTACCCACAGATGGACCATCAAAGGGTCCTAGATTAGGACATTTAATTTCAAGCTGTTAATGGGAGTTATTAATTTCATAAAAATAAACTAATTATATTTTATTAAAGAAAGTGAAAACTTTCTGGGATTAAAATATTATTAGTGCTTTAATTTATTACGAAGGAATAATGACAGTTTATAACTCAGATCTTTTGTTTACCACTTACATGCATCCTGACTAATTTTTTTTTTACTCGTTTCATCCCTACCATTAAAAATTAACATAAATAATAGTGAAAATAAGGGCAAAAAGAGTCATTGAAAAGCATGATATGTTATGTTTAAATTTTAATAAATACTCTTTACATCCCTATAGTTTAATTTAATAGCCAATTACAATCAATATAAGTTAGTCTATAATTATTAATCATTTCGTTATTTACCTTTAATTGCTAGTAGTCATGCTCAGCCTCAGGCTGCTTTAGATAATTTTAACCCGACTTTATTAGATTGTGGTTTAGAAGATGTTGACTTCATTAGGTATTTTAAAAAATTAACGTAGCTCTATAATTGTTAATTTCCTCACTTATTTGAATTATACAAATTAATTAAAGGTAAAATTGTCAAGATTAAAAGGAAAAAAAAAAGACAGAGGAATGAGCTGAGTCATTTTACAAAATATGATAAACTATTAATAAACTAAATTACATAAATACAAAGGATATTGACCCTTAAAATTAAAGATAGATATCACTCATAAACTTTGATTGGTGCAATTTTTTTAACATTCTCATTAGAAGAAAAAAATAAAAAGAAAAGTATGTTTCTTTATATTCACGTCTTGATAGAGAACTCATGAAATTTTCTGTCACTCATGATGGATTGACTCAATTTTGTGGTTATGGTTACGGAGGGTATTGAGTTATGTTTTACATTAATTAATAAATAAGAATTATTTACGTTTATAAGTAAGATAAGTTATTCTATCTAATAAGTTAAGTCTATTAAGTTGAATATTTAGAATTTTAAACTAAGACCTAAGTCTTTCTTAATAAATGATATTAAAGTCAAATTCTACTAGCCAAAATTTAGTGGTGAAACAATCATTGTGTATCAAATGAAAAGACAAGTCCAATCCACCCAATAGACTAATTTTTAAATTAAATACTTAAAAATCTTAAACCAACGCTTCGTAACCAAGAGAATTAGAGAAATATTAACCCTATTGAATTAAATATTTAATAATTCTAAGTCAAATCCCCATTGTTGCTAAATTAACAATCAACTTGAACCACAAACTGTCATCTCATCACCAATACAAATAGCCCTACTTATGATCATATCACTCAAGGACAGCCCCACCATTAGCATCGTGGGAGTTGGCTGATAAAGAATGTTTTTATGCTTCTGATAGAATAGTAGAATCTAAAGGGAGAGGCAGTGAACCCCATGGAGAGTGAGTCTTGGTTTAAAGGAAAATATGTCAATATATTACAACATTATCATTAGCATTAGAAGTTACAGAATGATCATAACATAACGTATGTATACAAACTGTGGCAGCGTCAGGAATTCAACACTAGAGGAGTTAAGTTATATTACACCAAGATTTAATTAAAAAAGTATTAAAATTTTATAATGCGTACTTAAAACTTTTAGTGGTTTATTCATTTATCTATTAATAATAATACTTAGTCATAACTTAATATTTTTTTTAAATATCTCATTATTTATCTTATGATGTATATTGAAGCCACTTGTGACTGCTGCCCATTATTTTTTTTTTTTATATAAATTTTGGTAAAATTTCAAATAAGTCCTTCTAATTAAATAAAGCTATTTATAATGTTATTATTAATATTTTCATTAAATTTAATAATATTTCAACTTTTCTGTATACATTGTAATTTATTCATCTCAACCTCAATTTCTTTCTCTCATCTAAGCCTTTCTCACTCTTTACCCTCCAACTTTAATGGGAAAAAAAATAAAATATTGTATCAAATGCTTGAATTTTATTTTTCTTCCTAAAATTAAAGAATCTAATTCAATAAAATAATCATCTCAAGTTCAATTTCAATCACATATTATGATTTAATTCAATTAAATATTTTGATCTATGAGAAACTTTGTGATTCTTTTCTTTCATAATTCTCTCAATTAAGTGCTTAATGAATTGCGAGCCCACTGAAATTTAAAAAATTAATTTTATTCATTCTTATTTTATCCCCTTGATCAATCTTTAAAAAAAATTGTTTTTTTTTTTAAATAGATGTCAGTGGATACATTTTATGTATCTTTTTTGCAATAGAGATTTCTTGTAAATGAATAGTTGAGGATTAACTTTTCTAAAAAAATAAAAACAAAAATAAATCTCGTAATTACTTCAATCTTGTAGATGTTGCTTGTTGATGGATTCGTTTTTTTTTTATAATTAAAAGAGGGATAAAAGAAAGAAATTCTCTATTTCATAACGAAATTAACAAATAAGAGGAAGATAAAAGAAATTATTTTAGTACATAAATGATAAATCCTGATTTTTCAGAGAAGAAATGAGTAAAGAAGGTACTAAGCAGAGGCATTCTACTTTGGTTTTTTATTTTACATAATTTTCTTTTTCAGTGTTACGTCACTGAAGACGAGCATTTCTTGGGGACACTCTCTGTAAGAGAAACGCTTACTTACTCAGCTCACTTGAGGTTTCCAACAAAAATGACCAACAATGAGATAAATGACATAGTAGAGGAAACAATCATCAAAATGGGTCTCCAAGATTGTGCTGAAACCAAGATAGGAAACTGGCATTTGAGAGGTATAAGCAGTGGGGAGAGGAAAAGGCTTAGCATTAGCATTGAGATTTTAACACAACCCACGGTCTTATTACTTGATGAACCCACTAGTGGCCTTGATAGTGCTGCAGCTTTCTTTGTGATTCAAGTTCTGAAATGTATAGCACTTGATGGAAGGATTGTTGTCTGCTCCATTCACCAGCCCAGCTGCCATATTTTTGATTTGTTTGATGATTTGCTCCTCCTCTCAAATGGAGAAACAATCTATTTCGGAGATGCAAAAATGGCTGTTAAGGTAAGTCATTACTTTAAAAAATATATGATATAAAATTGACTAAATGTTCTTAACTCAATGAACTCTGATTTAAAAAATTGTCATGCAGTTCTTTGCGGAAACCGGGTTTCCTTGTCCATCAAGAAGAAACCCTTCGGACCATTTCCTTCGATGCATTAATACTGACTTTTACAAGGTTGCTGCAAGTTCACTGAAGTCTCAAGCACCAAGCGTATGTACAGAAAACACGCTTGCTTCCTATTGAAATCAATTTCAGAATCTGTATTACATTTTATGGTTTGTGTTTGTATCTTGCTTGGCTACAGGAGCTTCCAGTGTCATCAAATTCCCAAATCTATTTGCCTACAGAAAAGATCAAAGCAAAGCTTGTGGAGAAATACAGGAATTCTGAAATTTCAATGCAAATAAGAGAAAGAGTTCGAGAGCTAGCACATAATGTACTATGTATGATTTTTTTTATTTTCTGTTGTCTAAGAACATCGGTAATACCATTTACAAATAATGTTTCAGGAACAAGAGGAGACTGTATTGAGCACGGGCAGTGCAAGCTGGTGGAAGCAGCTCTGCACATTGAGTCATCGCTCGTTCCTAAACATGTTGAGAGATATGGGATACTACTGGTTAAGGATAGCTTTCTACACTCTAGTGTCAATAACCGTTGGCATTATGTATCTCAATGTCGGATTATCCAACCCTGCAATCTTCAAGAGGTCAAAATGTGAAGCGTTCATTTATGGTTTCTTGATTTGCTTATCAGTAGGAGGCTTACCATCTTTCATTGAAGAACACAAGGTGAAGGAAATTAATCCTTGGTCTCTAAAGATCATTTGATTTCACTAGCTAAACTTTCTATTTCAATTTCTTCATGGGAAATACAGGCTTCATACCGTGAAAGAATCAACTGTCATTATGGAGAGGCTGTGTTTGTACTGTCAAACTTCCTCTCATCGTTCCCTTTCTTGGTGATATTGTCCATATCTTCAGGAGCAATACTGTACTATATGGTGCAATTTCATCCTGGATTTTCCCACTACTGCTATTTCTGTCTCAATCTTTTCTGCTGCATTTCAATTGTGTAGACTTGCATGATGGTTGTTGCATTGTTGGTCCCTAATGTTTTGATGGGAATAGGAGTTGGAACTGCTCTAATGGTAAGCAAAACTCTGTACTCAAATCTCTCTAGTCATATTATGCACATATATTTGCTTGATAGATGCTATCATCCATCATGTATACTGTATCTACTCATGGATGTAGGTACTTATGATGATGGGTTCTCCAGTTTCTAGAGCTATTTCTGATCTTCCTAAGTTCTTCTGGCGGTATCCAATGTCATACATCACTTTTGCTGCATGGGCAATAGAGGTATAATCTATGGGCGTTTTCTTCATTTACATAATCTAAACATACTAGTAGGCTCAAAGGCTTAGAAATCAACGTGTTGCTATATGCATTGATTTTAACTATCAAAGCATTCAAGCATTCTTGACTAATCTAAATCCAAATAGTTCATAAAAATATTCTATTTAGTAATGTGGTTGAGCAATTGTATCCTAAAAACTAAAACAATGATAGTGTGTTTACTTATTGGGAATAAGAAAATGAATCAAGGAATGAAAATGAATGATATATTTAATTACTCAAATGAGAGGTGAAATTAAAATAAAAGCAATAGATCTCACCTAAAATTGCGAATGATTTCTAAAGTTCTCATTCGCATGGAGAAGTGAGAATATGAATCTCATTCCTTAAAATGATTATATTATCCTCCACTTAAATTTTAGAATTCTCATTTTATTATTCCTCACATATTAATATTACTAAAAACTTATTGTTGTTAATGATGATAATAACAATAGAGTTTTGTCACCTTACATAATAAGGTAACAAACATAAGTAAATAATAATCATTTGAAAAAAAATTAATAATAGTAGAAATATAAGGTAAACGTAATAAAATTTATAGGGAGTTGACAATGCGTGACAAGTATATTATGTATGTTACCTTATTTAATAAGGTAACAAGAGCCATGATAATAATAATACTTGTTATTATTAATATTAATTATAACTATTAATCATTATAATTAATACTTATTATTATTCCTAATAATAATAATAATCACAATTATTATAATAAATAATAATAATAATAATAAACTAAGATAAGTTTAATAACTTATAACAATTTATTTCGATTTCAAAATAACTTAAATAATTTATTCGGATTCTCAATCCTCATTTTGATTCTAATCCATTTTTATTATTGATTAGTAAACGTAGTATAGAGTATTAAATAAATCTATTGTAATTTAAAAATTAGGTTGATTTTAATCTAATTGGATGATAAAAAATCCATAATATCTTTATTATTTTTATAAAAATTTTTATTTAAAAATCATATTTACAACACACTAATAGCTTTTATTTCAAATTCATAGTTTTTTTTTTTCTATAGTAACTTCGGTTATAAACCATTGCACGGCAATACTATTGACCTAATTTGACTTCTTATTTAGCCTATAATAGAGGATATCTTCTGAATTTGTAACATAGGGTCAGTTCAAGAATGACATGATAGGGCTCGAGTTTGATCCTGAGATTCCTGGTGACCCAAAGCTTAAGGGTGAGGAAATTCTACTGAAACTTTATGGGGTTCATCTGAATTACTCCAAATGGTGGGATTTGGCTGCTCTCTTCTGCATACTGACATGCTACAAAATTGTCTTTTTTGCCACATTGAAATATAAAGACAAAGCATCAAAGCTATTACACAGATTTCACCAGAAGTATTTTCCAACAAACATCTCAAAAATATGATGTCAATAATACATCATATTTCTGTTATGCCATAAATAAAATGGTATCAAAAGGTTATTTATAAATGACGTTTTTGAATTATCCATAAAGAGTATATTCTTATGCATAACATAATAACAAGAATTTTTACTTGATTGCGGTAGCAGATTCAGTTATGATCATCTAATAAGTTGTGAGTTTGTAACATCCAGGCCAACAAACAAGCATCTTTTTGTACAGAAAATCATCAACAGCAGAGAAAATCAGATTAAGACAAACTATTAAATTTTAAGAGAAATAATATACCATTAATAACACTACCACACAAAGTTACGAGCTCAATGGCATGACAGTTAATTTAACACAATAACAAGGGATTGGGATATGTGTTTGTCCAAATTTAAGTTTAGAAATGAAAGTAAATACACTACTAGAAAGGTCCGCAAAGATGATAGCTAACTCATGGCAACTAGTTTTCCAATCATAATATATAAATGTGATATTATGATTATTTTGCTTCCTTGAATTCAACAGATGGCAATAAGATTCTGCAGTGATGCACTGTACAAAAGAATCGAAGTTGAAATATGTTCTCTTCGCTTCAAATTTTACATGTTAGCCAAAAAGTTCCATACTACTTACTACAAGGGAATGTTAACTAGAAATGCAAGAAAATTTCTTATTTCAGTCAGGAGGACATACTCAAAATGTGAACCAAATTCCAAGGCTGATCTCAAAATGTACAGGTTGACGAAAATACAAGATTGGAGAATCGAAAATCCATAACATTCATTGGTAACTCTCCAGGTATAATCTACATGTAACATATCAATACAAGAAATTATTGTAAAAATTGAAGGCATTATTCAGCAATCAGTTTGCAAGGGACAAAATTGAATGACAAAATGACAGCATTAGCCAAAAAGGTATGTAAAATACTCATTTATTTGCATCAATGAATTCTCTGTACTCTTTCTTCATTTTGACTCCTGATACAGTCCTGCATAAACCAGAATGGAATGGTTGGACTGGTTACAAAGCACAAAAGTAGGGGTAAAACACACAAGTTGTTTCATTACATATTCCTCATGAGTAAAGAGATGACTGAGATGATGATACCCACAATCCCCTATAATCAAGTTTGAAGCACAAAGAAAAGATTCTTGAAAATAAAAAAGAAATGATTATGCCAACAAAGAGATATTCAAGTAAAAGGTTTACACGCTCTTCTCACATAAAAAATGTTATCTCCATAGGATAACCTAGTTATTAGTTGATCTCTTGCTGCTGAAACAGAAGGTCAACGGTTTAAATCCAAGGAGAATCATTTAATTTGGGGTGAGGAACAGTGGGGTGCATGCAAGCTTGAGAGCAAAGAAGAAATTATTATAATATGCTTGCCAAGAGGAAAAGAAACATGGATGAAAGATCAAAATTTAGCTTACCTGATCATCTCCTTGTTCTTGAAGAACTGCACACACGGTGTACCCATAATTCCAGCAGCTTCTGCGATTTCTGGATCTTCCTCTATATCGATTTCAACAAAATGTACGTTCTTATCAAATTCATCTATCACCTGCCATTTGTGAAACCAGCAAAAGTTAAGCAAATTACTGATTAGTCATTTACAAAGATAGGTGTAATGACTGTCCTCGCATACCTTGCCGAGTATTGGCTTTAAAGTCCTACAGGGACCACAAGTTGGTGAAGTATATAGTACACATATAAGCCTTGGACTTTCATGGTACAATTTTCGTAAAGCATACTGAGGGAGGAAAAGAAAAATGAAAAATAAGTACAGGCATATGCATTGAACTAAAAGGTTTCATTAAATCCTAAAATTAGAAAGATGATGCTTCATGAGAGGTGAAGAAACATTAAGTGTTCATCATATTAAAGGTAGCATATCGAGAGAAATGAACAACTACCTGGCCCTTGTGCTTTGTACATGTGATGTCAAACCCTTCTTGAACATCTCTATCTGTAAGGTCCTTCTTAGGCTCTTCAGCTTGAGGCTGTCAAATACAAAAAGCAGATCCAGAAAATTTAATATAGCTATTAAATTACATAAAATCCACGAATTGATACCCCAAAAGTAGATGGCTGTACAGGAAGACAAAGTTGAACGCCTTTCTTAATTATCAATATTTTTTATTTTACATTTCAACCTTCAAGATCAATTTCATAGCCAGATAAATCAAATTTAACCAAAATTACTCCGTCCAGCTGATAATAGAAAATTATTTTTCTTTGTGTAAGGAACCTTCCCACTCAGAGCAAAAGTAAAATGCAAAAAGCTTAGCTCACCGGATATTCTTGCATCTATGATGCAACCAAAGATTTGTATAAGGTTCCAAAAGCCTTAAGATCAGGAAAGTATATGACATTATTGTGTGAGCAATTTGCAGTTAAAAAAAATGGAAGAAAAAGATTCCAGTAAAATTTTTAGTTATAATATTATATCAAGAATTACTGTCTATGCACTATCATTGGTTTTTGTCATGACATATGCAATACATCGACAAATAAATTTTGTTCAACCAGATAATCAATGCAAAACAGCAGCAGGTTTCCAAAGGAGTTCATCAATATCTTCATCAAAAGCAAAATCATATCATGCATTGCTGAGTTAATAAATAACAACAAACAAGTAGAATAAATTAAGCTGGATAGTATTAGGAAGATAATTACCTGATGAAACTCAATAAGGAGATTATTGCCCACAAGGTATCTCTCCACTGACAAAGCAGCAATGCATCCCGATCCAGCAGCAGTTACGGCTTGTCTCCACTCGTGGTCCTATTCAGTAAACAGGAATCTAATTATTATACTGTTCAAAACAGTAACAGGCTACCCAATATATATATATATATATATATATACATATATAAAAGATCTGTAGAAGGAACAGTGCGGCAGACAACCAATTCTTCACTGAACCTCAAAAGGATTCACACATTATAATGTCTCATATATGAAATTGACCATTATCAATATGATATCAATTTCATTTCTTTTACCTTGAAAAGAAATAAGTTGGACCCTGCCCTCCCCTAAATGATTTAGGTCAATGGCTTCGAGCTATGTATACGTGCATTGAAACATATACCTCAATGTTTTCTGCATCAATTCATCTCATTTTGAACATATGCAGAAAACCAAATCCATACCAAGAAAGATACAACATATTGATTGGAGAAATATTCATCTCTACAATGGTTAAAGTGATCTAACCAATACAACCAAATTAAAAATTATGGAAAAATTTTATCCTGGAGAAGAAAAATTAGTAAGTACTTAAAACATAACAAACTTCTAGTCAAGCATAGCAACTCTATTGGCTCACATAGAATTTAAATTTACACAAATCATAACGATCTAAATGTGTAAATTATTTTCCACACTGCATGTGAAATTCTGGAACAAAAGTGACAACTTCTACAATTTTTAAAAGCATCGCACTTCCAACCAAGCATTACGAGATACTTTCCCCAATCGGTTTAAAGAATTTCCTCAAGGGATTAGCAAACAAGAACTTCTTCGAGAGTATTTCATCACTTGATCCTAACAATCTATAATTCTAATTACCATTTATCAATTATGACCACCATTAGAATCATGTCGACGACAGGAATGCAGTTCTGAGAAGGATAGTTGGGACACATAATTAACCTTGACAAGCCCTTGATGAAAACTGAGTGACATTTCAAATTTAAAGATTTTGACCGGAGTACCTGCACATCTCCAGCTGCAAATACACCTTCAACAGAAGTTTTTGCAGTACCCTCCTCAACAATCACGTAACCTGAGCTGTCAAGTTCAACTTGGCCTTCCAACAACTGGCTATTCGGTGAATGACCTATACCATAAAATAAGCCTTTTGCCTCTAGCACAGATTCCTCACCAGTATCAGCTTTTCTCAGTAAAATGCCAGACATTTGGCCTTTTGTATTGCTGACAACATCAACTGTCTCCGTATTGAAGTGCACAGTGATATTTGGATTGTTGAACACTCTGAAACATTCGCGATAATCAACCTGTTAAACAAACATTCAGGGAGTTGAAAACTCAACATAGAAATTTTTCATTAGTATATAATTCATTGTCAAGGCAGCCAAATATATGAAAAAAAAAAAGGAAAAAAAAAGGAGAATTTACACACCATAAAGCAATAAGAAATGCCATAACAAAAGTAATCAATGAACAAATATACAAAGAACAACATGAAGCTTCAACTGTTAGATAAGCAATCCACAAAATAGCCTAGTATTTTGAAACCATAAGCTACTGTCACAGAAGAGGATCACTGAAAGCACTTTCGAGTCACGATTAGTAAAAATTCAACCACAACTTAGCAGAAAGATCATAAAAGAGAAGCTAATCAAAGAAATAATACGGTCCCATTATACTCCTATAACAGACTATAACATGCATAAAAATATAATGTTATATGCAGGCCATATTATAACTGATACATCAGATACCCCATAGAAGCTTTACCTAACAAAGTGGATAATACTTGCAACTAAAAATTATAAAGAAACTTCTGATCGCACAACAAATATTCTCTTTTAGTGTTTAAAAAAATCATTTATTTTAAAACAAACTAACATATCTAGGGATGGCAATGGGGAGGAAAGGGAGAGGATATAGATCCCCACACCCATCCCCGATACTCTAATTATATCTCAATATCTTCCTTTCCCCTTCAAAACCATTTGAGGGGATGGGTTGAGGATCCCAAAATAATAAAAAGGGATCCTCAAGTGCACCCAATCCCCGAATAACTCATACTTTTATTTTTCAAAATTGATTTAATCATATTAAAAGTATAAATCATATTACCAACACAAAAACATCAAAATAAACTAAAGGAATTAAAATCATTTCCATCAAACTAAGTTATCAAAATTATAAGATAATCTATGAAATAAAGTAAAAAAGGAGCTTTAGCCTTCAAAGTTGAACGCATCCATAAAAGTCACATGGTATAAGTCATCAACAAAACTATCTTTGTCAATCTTCAAGTGTTTATATTAGCTGTTATTTATATCATTTTTATAAATATTATGATATTTTTTATTACATCCATACCGTTATAATTTAAATTTTAATTGTATTTACTAAAAATTTTAGAGGAAATAAAATAAAAAATAAAAACAGAAATGGGGAAATTGGGAGGGGATGGTGATTAGATTGTTTCCATCCCTTCCCCGAATAAGAATTTGGGTATACATTTGTCCCTATACCCTCCTCGAATGGGAAAATTCCCTCAGGGCCCCTATCCTTATGGGGAATTCTGCCATCCCTAATCACCAACATGCTCACAAAAATACCCCTTTATCCATATTAATATGCATGGAAGAGAACGCAGCAGAAAAATTCATCCACTGAAAAATCTATTAGGAACGACAGCAAACCATGAAAAGGGGAAAAAAACAAAAACAATCAGATTAGACATAAATGCATAAATACTCCTGTGGAAAATTCAACTTCTACATATATACATGAGTAATATACAGTGAGGCAAAACAACCATAGCATAATGAATGAGTCATAACAACTTCAAAAGAAACATGACAAAATAAGAGATGAGGTTGAGGTTTCACTCGTTCTCACCTATCTTGCATTGCTTTGGATGCCCTTAGTTGCTCCCTACGAACAAGTAAATGAACATGACGAGCATATTTCGTTAAGTATATTGCTTCTTCTGTAGCTGTATCACCTCCTCCAACCACGGCAAGAACTTGCCCTTTAAACAAGGGAGATGCTCCATCACATATAGCACAAGCACTGATTCCTCTACTCCAAAACTCATCTTCACGAGGTAAACTGAGCCTTTTTGCTGTTGCTCCTGTAGCGAAAACAATGCTGTGGCACTTAACCTGAAGTTGCATAAGAAAGAAACTTTAAGAGCCTATAACCAACAAGAAAATTTAGAAGAGAAATAAACAATAGATCTACAGACAATCAATATCATAAGCCACCAGAATAGAACGGTAATGCAACTTCTTGTGTCACATACACACAGAGAGAATATGACCACAGAATAGACGTAACCATGTAAAGTAAGCTTAAGGCAGCAAGTTTTGCTCGTCATATTTTAATTTCTAAGTGAAACGAACATAAAGTAAGACATAATTAATTAAAAAAAATTAAGAATTTTTTCCGTAATATAAAGCAATATAGCATAGAACTTAAATGACAGTTGTCCATCGCACATCCATGCATTCATAGGTTCCACAACCACTACCAGACTCACCCATGCTTTTTGCATGGAGAGCACAATCCCTGGGGTCCAATTTCATCTATATACCAATCAATAATGGAGTGTCCGAACTATCACTATGAGTTCAGTTCAAAATTTGAGTCCTGGAAACTTTGGTTATTTATGAACAAAAATATATACAATGTCTTTATATAATTTTGATAGAAACACTTCAACATCTGTATAACAATGTGCTTCAAAACAGTATATCACCTTACGTTCTCCAGTCTTCACAGTAAAAGGATTGTTCTTGACATCAATAAACTCAACATCTTCTTGATGAAGTTCAGCACCCCAACGTTCAGCTTGACGTCGCATCCTACATGGAACCAAAAAAAAAAAAAAAAGTAACCATGCTATTCGACAATCACGGGTAGCATCTTGGCAGATACAACAATGGCCCATGCACTAAAATGGCAAAGTAAGCAAATCCTTCAGTTTCAATACCTATCCATCAAATCCGGACCAGTTATTCCATCGGGAAAACCCGGAAAGTTCTCCACTTCAGTGGTAGTCATCAATTGCCCACCGGGAACACCACCAACTTGATATCCTTCAAACACTACAGGCTTCAAATTGGCACGAGCTGCATATATTGCTGCAGTATATCCAGCAGGACCTGAGCCTACAATTACCACATTCTCAACACTTTTTTCTGCAAGAAGGAAAACAAAATACATAAGCGCATTTTCAACAATCCATATAGTTTCAAACATATTACAATTAACAAGAATATAATAACCCCAAAAGTATAAGGAAAACTAATTCTAGTCCTTACACCTGCAGCATGAAGAAGCAAATAAAATGAAACAGAAAACAATTCAATCGTTCAATCCTTTCTGAAGAAAGAGACACTTGCAATTCCAACCTAGCTAAAGGCAAGAGGAACATAGACTTAAGTAACAACACATAGTTAGAACTAGGCAACTAAGTTGATATTATGTACAAAACAAAGGGATAGATGCTATAAGATAAAAGAACTCATCGTCAACTGGCCCACTAACTCAGTTTGTTCAATTATCGTGCCAAAAAGAAAAGAACGAAGATATCATACGTGCAAAAAGCACAAAAAGGTAGGCATTGGTATTTCTTGTGGTTTTTAAGTCCTTATATTGATTTAAGATGTTTGCCACATCTTGTGCATCTCGAATATGGAGTTCTCTTCATCATATTATAGATAGCATAATTACATAAACTTATAACCCGCATCATATGATTTGATCAATGTTTGAATCCTGAATAAAAGAAAATGGAATATAAAGCAGAACCGATATAGTTAACACAATTGAGATTGAGGGCAAATATCAACATAGACAGTTTATTGAGCTAGAAATTTCAACAACTAACAGATGTTCCATAATGAATAACATTCTTATAACCAGTCATCCGGTATACAACCAGGCAAGCAAAATCTTCAATCCAAAACTAGAAAAACCGATCGTTAACCACATACAAGCCATAACATGCCTGCAATAACTTTCAGGTGACACAAAGTACAATCCCTACTACATGCAGATTTTGCAATTTGCATAGTATTACCCGAAACAGTATATCATACTCTATGGAGTACTGATGAACTGCCATGTAAGAACCATTGAAACAAGAGCACTTTAATTTGACTACAAATTTCTTATCAAACCTTGAGCATTATAAAGAAATTTCTACTTCTACGAAACCTAACACATTACTCAAAAAATAAATAATAATTAAACTAACGTGAAGATTATACTACAGTAGTTGTTCATCAATAAACCTACATTACTCAGATAAGCACAAAAAAAATGGCGGAACAAGGAACTGAGAGTGACCTGAAGAGGAAGGCGCGTCGACGGAGTAAGCAGCTCTGACTCGGAGGGCGGGAAGATGATGAGGACCACTAGTTGAGTTGACTGGGAGAGAGCGGTGGCGAGTGGATAAGGTAGAGTTGAAGAGGAAGATAGAGTTAGAGTAGTTAGAGTGAGAGAGAGGAGGATGAAGTGGAGAGAGAGTGGACATGCCGACTCGGTGGTGGTGAGTCGGCGCGGTCCCGATTCCGATTCCTATGCCTATCTTCGTAGACGCAGCCATTTTGTTTGAGACCATACAAATTTATTTTTATCATAAGCTTACTGCTTCTGAGCCAGCCTTTCAGTCGGGCTTCAGCAGTTTAAATGCGGCCTTTTTTTTTTTAATTTATTTGTTTATTAGTTTGTCTGTATGTTTATTTCATGTGTCACTGTGGCACACGCGCGACAGAGTTATCGTTATTCGCTCGGATAGGGATAATAAGCTACTCTCTACAAAAATTAAAACAAAATTTTGGTTTAAAAAAATGAAAATCATTAATTTTAAATAAAAGAAAATTTTATACTACCGTAATAAAAATTACAATATTAATTTCATAACAGATATAAATATTATAAATTATAATTTTAGAAAAAAATATTTTCTTTTCTTTATTAAACAAAAAATTATTTATTAATTAAATAAAAAATTATACTAAAAAAATTAAATAAGTTTTATTGAATTAGTTGAACTATAAATTATATATTTATTCTAGGTTTCTCACTTTTTATTTATTCTAGGTTTCTCACTTTTTATAACAATATCTATTTATTAAACAAATTAATTAAACGCAATTATTTATTTTGACCTAGATCAAGCAAAAAAAAAAAAATCTTATATTATTTGAGACATATATAATATATTAATAAAATTATATATCATTTTGAGTTTTATGCATACTTCATATAGTTTTAAACTTTTTTCTTATACTTAGAGATCATTTAGGGTTATTTGTTGAGAAAGTGTACAAAGATATAAAATAATATCATCTTACAACAACTCTGAAAGATATTAAATAATTTTTTTTTAAAAATCCAAATTTGAGAGTAAATTTCATCTTTAATAAAATATCACATGTATTACATAAATATAAAACTATCATCATTCAATTTAAATAAAAAAATCAATAAATATATTAGATAATAAACATTATAATAAGTTTTTATTTTACAATTATGAACTTTTTTCAGTAACTTTTATATTAATTTGATTATTTTTCTTTTATTCATAATTTTGAAGCATAATATACAAAATTTATGTTTTATTTTTTACTTAATGTTGATTTACTTGTTTTATATTATATTTGTAAGTTTCCATTTTATTTACTAGTAATTACATCAATTTACTAATTTTATAGTAATTTATTTATTTTACCTTCCTTTTACAAATCTTATACTCAATTTTCAAAATTTATATTTTATTTTACAATTAATATTGATCAACTAGTTTTATATTATATTTGTAAGTTTTTATTTTATTTACTAGTAATACATTAATTTACTAGTTTTAAAATAATTTACTTGTTTTATCCTCTATTTACAAGTCTTATATTCCATTTTAAAAATGTATATTTTATTTTACACTTAATGTTGATTTACTATTTTTATGTTATATTTGTAAGTTTTTATTTTATTTATCAGTAATACATCAATTTACTAATTTTATAGTAATTTACTTATTTTATCTTCTATTTACAAGTCTTTTGTTTCATTTTCAAAATTTATATTTTATTTTATAATTAATGTTAATTTACTAGTTTTAAGTTATATTTACAGGATTTTGTTTCGTTTACTAGTAATACATCAATTTACTAATTTTATATTAATTTACTTATTTTATCTTTCATTTACAAATCTTATGTTTAATTTCTAAAATTTATGTTTTATTTTACAATTAATGTTGATTTACGAGTTTTATATTATATTTACGAATTTTTATTTTATTTACTAATAATACATCAATTTATTCGCTTTATATTAATTTACTTGTTTTTTCTTTCATTTACAAGTCCTATATTTAATTTTTACAATTTATATTTTATTTTACAGTTAATATTTATTTACAAGTTTTATATTTCATTTATATAATGTATGTTTAATTACAATATTGATGCCGTAATTTTAATCATGACATAAAATGTTTTGATTTAATGTAATTAATTTTATTCGTTGTAGTATTTCATATATCCTATTGTGTAATTTATATATTGCTCATTGTTATAGAAACTAACTAACAAAACCATAATAAAAATACACTCAAAACAACATCATTTTGGATGAATTCGATTTTTTCTTTTAAAAAAAATTCACCTACAACAATTTTTTTCAAGGTTTTACTAGGGTTTAATTTCCCAACCATTTTTCTTTATATATTTTCTAATAATTATTCTGAAATCCTTTAATTTTTTCAATTGGGTCATCAATTTAATCTAGAAAATAAATATATATTATGATTTATTACACTGAGTTTGGATAACTTTCAAATGATACAAACTTAAAATATCAATTAAAAATTGAAAATAATTTCAAAAATAAAATGTTTAAAATTTTAAATTAAAATTACGCTTTTGCATATTCTACAAACATGAATCTTAATTGAAAGCAAAATCTATGAAAATGGGACCTGGATGATAAGTTATTTAATTTGTTCAAAAGCCTTAAGTCGATTGTTAGCTGATGTAAGGTGATCATGATTCATGACTAATCAGGTTTAGTTTATGA
The DNA here is from genome assembly GCA_025617385.1 of Murraya koenigii. Classification (NCBI taxonomy): domain Eukaryota; kingdom Viridiplantae; phylum Streptophyta; class Magnoliopsida; order Sapindales; family Rutaceae; genus Murraya; species Murraya koenigii. Next base: position 19,758,954 of record CM046818.1, read on the forward strand.
ATTTGTAATTCATATTGAAAATCTCTATCATAATATTTCAATTTATCAAAGTGATAATGATCTGTTGACGACAAAAGCTTTGTATTAGATTATGAAAAAAATTTGACACATGGCAACTATGATAGTGCTCATGTGCCATATCAGGACTTAAAAAAACATATCAAAGCGACAATAATAAACGTGATTCCTTAATAATTTACCAAGTAAGTAATAGAATGTGTTCAAATCAATGTCAAGAAAGAGGAATGTTATGAAACATTTGAGTGAGGTACTATTTTGGTGCCAATGATGTCATCTCGACACCATATGTAACATATAAATTTATTATATTTATATATGTAAATAATAAATCAAGAGGGGTCTATATGATAATTAAGAGGGGGTCTATGTGATAATCAAAAGGGGGGGTTTAGTTGATATTTGGAGGGTGCTTAAAAGAGTGAAACTGGGTGAAACTCGGATTTGTAAACTGAGAGAGAGTGTGTGTGTGTGTGTTTGACCCGTTGACTCGAACCCGAACCCGAACCCGAAACCGAAATCGAAATCCGACCCACCGATTTCTTCCATTTTCGGCCACTTCACCGGCCGAGCAAGGTGTCAAACGAAAGCTTTTGAGTCGACCGTCCACCCCTACCTGTCATTGCTACTGGAAAATACGTGGAACGCCGCTGGTGAAGCTTGAAACTTATAGGGGTTTGCGCAGACCATTGCCGACGATTTCAGCTGTTTTTTGCTGTACAATCGGTTGGAAAATCTTCCCCACCTCACCATCTTCCATTCCCGACCAGTCACCGGCACCAAGGAGGCCGTTTTGCCGCCGACCGATCACCCCAAGGAGCCGCGGCTTCACGAGCTCTATCAGGCATCACTGCCGCGCATGGGAGGCCACCACTAGCACTGTTGAACTCACCTCGACGAGAAGTGTCTAGTCCGAGCTTCCCCACCGCCGTTGGGTGAATTTTGGTCAACATTGATCGTAGGGGCATTTTGGTAATTTTGTGTATTGAGGGTAATTTTGTAATTTCTAGCTTTAAAGATGTTTTTATAATTTGAATTGAGGATAAATTGGTAATTTTATAATGTTGAGGGTAAATTAGTAAATTATGAAATTGAGGGTAGTATAATTTCAGATTATATTAGTAAATTACGAATATGAGATTAATACAGTAAGCCGAGAAAATTGAAAGTTGTAACATTTGAACAAATATTTATTTTAAGTGTTAGTTTTGTGAGATTAGTTCGAATTATAGTTATGGGAAGTAATTATATCATTTATGTAAAATAGATGGATCTACGGACGAGAATCTACCTGCGGACTTGGGTGATAGCCGAGTCTGAGTTTGTCACTTTGAGTGGAATATATTAAAATTATTTGATTTTTATATAGTAAAGCTTGTTCGTGAAATGAATATTTAAAGTGCTTTCATTAAATGGTTCTCCGAAATTAAATGTTTATTCCGTATAAATATTTTGTTAAATTATATTTATTTATTTATGCTCTGTATCGATTTTAAAATGGTAAAAGAGATGATTAATTTCCGAACATGATTTAAAGTGCTTCTATGTGGATTTCGAGCATGATTTTAAGAGTATATGATTTGATCTTGAGCGTGATTTAAAAGTGTATATATGTTGATTTTGAGTATGATTTAAAGAGTATATGATGGATCTTGGGCATGATTTAAAATGTATATATATATTGATTTTGAGTATGATTTAAAGCATAATTTAAAGTGTATATATATAATGATTTCGATCATGATTTTAAGTTTTAAGCAAATACTCGTTCCCTCAAGATGAGATGAGATAGTAGGCCTTTGGGGCCTGTCTGAACACACATATAAGCATTGGGCCGTGTGTCTGGGCGCTTTCGCTCTTTGGGGGCATATGCATGCAGACAGATATTGAGATATGAGACCGGGTGGTCCAGACACAATGTCGCAAGATAGCGCATCATAGTACGTCCGTTGAGATCCGGGTATGAGTTATGCTGATAAGCATGATGTGGTACGTCCTTTCGTCTATCCATGTAGTTCCGGGCATGATGGTACTCAAATAGTACATCATTGCCGTCCGTTGAGGTCCGAATATGACTAGATTATCCCCTGGGTATTTGTTTAAGGATATTTGTATTACTTAGTATTTGATATTTCAGTATGAGATGATATTTCAATATGAGATGTCTTTCTATTGATTTTGTGGCAGTATTAGTTTTGCTTATGTTCAGAATATGATTGAAAAGAAAAGAATTTTTACATTAAAATAATTATTTAAGAAAAGTAATTTTACAAGCGATGCATTTATTTTTGTAAATATTTTATGTTTCAAAAGCTACTATCCACTCACTGAGCTCACTGAGTTTTATACTCACTCTATTTTATTATAATTTTTCCCCCACAGGAGATTACAGGTGCAACAGTTAACCCAGCAACTGTACATAGTTTGAGTCATTTTGGCCAAGTGAGGTTGTTTGAGGACAATAGAATAATTATTTTTCTTTTGGTTATTGTATAATCATCCAATTTTGGAATTATACTAGGGATGTGATATAAGAACTATGAAATGTGTATATTGTTGGATATGTTATTGGATGAGATTTGATTGATGTAGTTTGATGTATAATAAATGATTTGGGAGTGCCTGTGTTGTAATTGCAGGTTTGGGAATGCTATGTGTTTAGAGGAGGTTCTACCGAAATTTTGATAGAATTCTCATTAATAAGATGATTTTAATGTTTGAGTTCAGTTTCTTAAGATAGATCATCTTTGGGAATGGGGCGGGTCGTCTCAGTTGGTATCAGAGCATGGTTTTAGATTTTGTAGACTTTATTTGTTCAGGAAGACTAAGTTTGTAATTTTTATAAGAAGGAATTCATAATGGTAGTGGTAGACGTTGTCGCGTACAACTAGTAGCTGGGTTGACTCCTAGTGTTGTACTTGAGGGGGCAAGTGAACCTGTAGAGTCTTCAACACAGGGGGCTGCACAACAAGCTCTTGAAAATGCTCCAAATATTGAGCAGTCATTTGATCGGCTAGCTCAGATTATGACTACAGCTATTCAGAATCAACCTCATTCATAGGTCGGTAGCTCTAACACTATAGAGCGCGTGAAAATTTTAGGAGGGAGGAGCTTTAATGGTATTAGAGAGCCACCTGAGACCAAGTCGTGGCTTGTCAAATTATAGCGTAGTTTTAAAGTGATGAAGTGCTCGACGGAGAATAAGTTAACTTTTGCCACTTTTCTATTTGAGGATAGATCTTATCACTGGTGGCAGACCTTGGAACGTCGATATCATGGGCATGCCGACATTACTTGGGACATATTCTGTAAGGAATTTTATGCTCATTATTTTCTAGTAGTGTATCAAGACATCAAACGCAGTGAGTTCCTCCGATTGGTCTAGGGCTCGACGACAGTGGAAGAGTATGAGACGAAGTTTATGGATCTTTCTCAATTTGCTACGACTGTAGTGAGTGATGAGAGAGAGAGATGCAGAGGATTCAAAGAGTGTCTTCGATTTGAGATTCGCACTGTTGTAACTGCATCGAGATACACCGAGTTTGCAGAGGTAGTTGATGCAGCTAGGAGGGTTGAGCACAGTATTGCAGAGGGATGTAAACTTCAATCATTGAAGCATAAACGGAGCCAGAGCTGGATAGATAGTGGCTCTAGTAGTAGACCGCCTAAGCGATGGAGCATTGGTGCGGGATATTTTGAGGGCATTCAGAGAAGTCAGGGTGTAGGCATCAGGGGAGACCCGAGACAGATTGTCAGCCATGGCTCAGTGCAGCGGTTGGTGGGAAGTAATGTTAAGAGTCAGGGACAGTATGACAAGAGTAAAGGGGGATATCGTGATGATCGTCCTAGGGGTGCTCAGCCTAATTTTTGCCATGTATGTGGTAAGAACCATCAAGGATAGTGTTGAGTTGGAGAGAAACAGGAATGGAGTTGATGCTCCCACATCCATAGTATGAGTAGTTAAAGTAAGTGAATGATTTGAAATTCGAGTTATTTCATAGAATAACACTCGTATATATTGAGCTCGTAATGGTACCTCGCAATTGTGGTCAGCTTGGACACGTCAAGAGATTTTGCCCTACTTTATCTGAGGGTGACAACCCTGCACGAGGGACATCCTCTCATTATCAACCTTACCCTAGACAGACTCAGGGCCAAAGAGGTGTGCAAATAGGTGATTCTACATCGACTGGTAAGAGTCAGATGACTACTTCATCTTAGAGAAGTCAGCTTGGTCGACCTCATACTCATGCTCGAGTCTTTGCTTTGGCACAGCAGGAGGCACGTGCTACACCAGATGTTATTATGGGTACATTATCTATCTTTGACTGTGAAGCACATATTCTTATTGATCCTAGATCTACACATTCTTTTGTTTCTTGTATGTTTGCTAAGCATGTAGAACGAGGGCCTGAACCACTAGATTATGAATTAGTTATTAGTACACCTACAAGAGAGTTACTTATTGCCAAGAGTGTGTATCAAAATTGTGTGATCAGAATGGGTGAGCAAAAAATTGAGGCAAATTTGATTGTTATTGATATTCGAGATTTCGATGCTACTTTGGGTATAGATTGGCTTGCATCTCATTATGCTACAGTGGATTGTTTTAAGAAGGAAGTTGTGTTTAATAAACTAGGGAAAACTGTGGTGAAATTTTGTGGGGAGCACAAAATTTTACCCTCATGTGTTATTTCTGCCATTAATGCGAGACGGTTGCTTAGAAAATGATGCTCAGCTTACTTAGCATATGTGGTGGACACAAAAGTTCAAGAGTCGAAATTGGAGGATATTTCAGTAGTCTAAGAGTTCCCAGATGTATTTCCGGATAAACTGCCGGGGATGCCACTTAATAAGGAGATTGAGTTTTCTATCGACTTAGTTCCTAGAACATCTCCTATATCTATGGCACCGTACAAGATGGCTCCAGCAGAATTGAAGGAACTTAAGGTTCAACTACAGGAATTAGTGGATAAAGAGTTTATCAGGCCTAGTGTTTCCCCTTAGAGAGCTCTAGTTTTGTTTGTAAAAAAGGACGGTACCTTTAGACTTTGTATTGACTATTGGCAGTTGAACAAGGTTACGATACGCAATAAGTATCCACTTTCGCGTATTGATGACTTGTTTGACCAACTTCAGGGGGCTAAGGTATTTTCTAAGATCGATTTGCTATCGGGATTTTAAGAGTATATAATTTGATATTGAGCGTGATTTAAAAGTGTATATAATTTAAAGAGTATATAATGGATCTTGGGCATGATTTAAAATGTATGTACATATTGATTTCGAGTATGATTTAAAGTGTATATATATAATGATTTCGATCATGATTTTAAGTTTTAAGCAAATACCCGTTCCCTCCAGATGAGATGAGATAGTAAGCCTTTGGGGCTCGTCTGAAAACACATATAGGCTTTGGGCCGTGTATTTGGGCACTTTCGCCTTTGAGGGGCATATGCATGCAGACAGATATTGAGATATAAGACTGGGTGGTCCGGACACGATGTCGCAAGATAACGCATCATGAGATGGTACGTCCTTTCATCCATCCGTGTAGCTCCGGGCATGATGGTACTCAGATAGTACATCATTGCTGTCCATTGAGGTCCGGATATGACTAGATTATCCTCTGAGTATTTTTTTAAGGATATTTATATTATTTAGTATTTGATACTAAGGATGTGATATAAGAACTATGAAATGTATGTATTGTTGGATATGTTACTGGATGAGATTGGATTGATGTAGTTTGATGTATAATAAATGATTTGAGAGTGGTTGTATTGTAATTACAGGTTTGGTAATGTTATATGTTTAGAGGAGGTTCTGCTGAAATTTAGGTAGAATTCTCATTAATAAGATGATTTTAATGTTTGAGTTCAATTTCTTAAGATAGGTCGCCTCTGGGAATGGGGCGGGTCGTCTCACCATAGCACTGTCTCATGGTCACAAAGTTGTCACTTTAGCATCATCACAAGTTAAGAACGACGTGCCTTGTTGGCTCTACCTTGATGCCATGAAAGTGTCATCTCTGTACCATCACTTCGTTAAGAGTAGAGCCCCTTGTTGGTGCCATCCTATTGCCACAAAATGGGTCACCTCAACACCATGTGTTAAGAGCAACCTGCCTCGTTGCCACAAGGTGTCACTTTGGCACCACACATTATGATTAATACTCCTTATTAGCGTTGCTTTATTGCCATGAAGGTGTCACATCAGCCTCGCGTGCTAGGAGTGACATGCCTTGTTGGCACTATCTCATTACCATAAATGTGTCATCTCAACACCACTTTGTCCTTACAAATGTGAGATGTCATCTACACATATGGCTAAGCGAACATCTCAATAAGAGAACATCAATCATTGCCTACACTAATCGCCTTGCAATATTAATCCCAAGACTAAATGCAAATTGCTAGATCTAAAGTCAGTATTTAGCAAATAGGGTGTAGTGTTAGTTAGTGTAAGATCGAGGTCTTGGAATGAGAGTGAATTGACTAGTCAATGTGCTATAAGTCTGCTTGGAAATCTAAGTAGTCAAACATCTAATGCCAAGATGATGCGTGTATGAGGAAGATAAGACTAACAATAAATGACTCGTGTATTAAATGGGTCAGAATCTTCGCTCTCCGTTCATCTACAAATAGAGGAGAAGTTTAAGGTAAAGGGATTCACAATTTTCTCTCTTTCTCCTTGCTAAATTTCTCTCTAAAAAATTCTCCTATTTTTCTTACTTAAGCGTCGAAGCATCCATTAGTTACTATTATCATGTTTGTTTTGTAGGAGTTATCACTTATTCTAAAGTGGACTTGACATTCGGTAAAGACCCCAATCATCTTTTTATTTGCTTAATACAACGGAAGTTTGAATATCTAATATTCCATTGATTCTAGAGAATATCGTGATAAAAAAAGAACTAAACTCATATTAATTCAAAAGAATATCGTGCATCTAATGGGTTAAGACTTATTAATTCCACAAAATATAGAGAATTAAATAAAACACAAAAATTCACATAGAACTTTGAAAATTGAAAATATTATTGAACTTAAATCTATAATTTATTATAAGAAATAATCAATAACAATATAATCTAAGGCTTGCTTGTAAAAGGTACAGAAGACACTATAACTTATCCTAATTTGACTAGAAAACCTATTTTAATAAGAATTATATATAATTAGAAATATATAACTCAAATAAGTTATGGGAAGATCAGGGCCCGACTAGCCTTGGGACACTTGATCTCGACCAGCTTTGACACCGAGCAAGTGTGTCTTCGTGCTAACGATTAGGTCTTCTGCTCTACCTGGATTGTTTTCGAGGGGATTTGCTCGGCATTGCCCAAACACCAATCCTCCAGTTTCTAGTCTTCGGAGTGAGATAAGACTGAAAACTTCTTGTTTGAGCGGGTTCCCCCTTTTTTACTTTCTCAAGCTGAGCTGTCCGCCTTTTCCTTCACTTCACATTTAATGCGAAACGCGTGGGTTGATCTGGACCGCTCGTTTGAATTTTAAAGAGGCATTTACTTGAATAGTCGCGTCCCTTTGAGTAACGTACTGTCTATTGGCATGATTTGCCTTCCCTTTTATAAACCCTTAGTTTCACTACTGTGCCCTTTTCATTTTCATTCTTTGTTTTGAACTAAAAAACCGCCGCTTATCAGCGAAATCCATCTTCTTCGTTGCCGTCATCGTCACCTGCATTCTTCATATCAGTATCAGGTATAAGTTCTTTAACTTCTTCTCCTCGTTCTCATTCTTTTTGTTTTTCTGGATTTCGTTTCCCACTTGGTAGACTGTATCTCTAAGGAAAAAATGTCAGCCACTCAGCAACCCCGTCGGATGTCCCTTGAAGAATCATCTTCTTTGAGTGACGCATATTTTACATTATAGCCTGCAACTGATTCAGTTTCCACTTCTGGGAGATCAAACGGAGCTCGATTAGTTTCTACTAGACAAGAAATAAAGAACATAACCAATACAGGGAACAAGGGAATACCAAACCATATATGCTTTTGCGCCATACATATATTAGTACAGTATACCAAGGTCCTCGGCCAGAACCACAGGAAGGTTTTTTGGGCTGATTTAAAGAGAATGAGCAGTGTAGTGATTGATCAAGCTTTTATGTGAGATTTGAATTCTTCTAGATTCCATGAGGAGGTGGGAGTGGGAGAAGACATAATACTTACCTCCACCAATGCTTCTTAGATATATATCTGTTTGACCTCCCTTTTAAGAGCCCGCTCTACACTTGGTCCAACCGCAGAGATAGTGAGCAGATTATTGCCAGGAAGCTTGACTCAATTATTGCCTTGTGCCTACAATTATTTCCTCTACTCTGCTGCAATTTCATTAACCTTTTGGCCAGCCTGGTACTAGTGATTATTTTCACATAGAAAACGAGTTTAAAATGGAGAATCATGAATACACCAACACAATTGTTCGGTAACCCAAGCCTTGAAGAGGTCGAGGCTGTGGGGAAAACCCGACCGTAACAAAGGCAAAGGGCAAGCCAAAGGTTTGAGGCCAAGTTATTTTCCATTGACAACATGAGGTGTGAAACCTTACACTAAGATTTAGATCGGCTTAGGGCTATGTACCACATCCCTACCAGTGCGGATCTGCGTCTCCCTGGTAAAAATAACATCCCTAGCCGCCCTCCTCGAGGATATGTCACCCTCTATCTAGAATGTTTTAGGTGGGCGTTAGGCTGCCCTTACGGTCCTATTTTGCCCCAGTCCTCTCCCAGTTGCGTTTGGCACTGGGGCAGCTGAACCCAAACGGGTGGAGGGTTCTGTCGGGGCTATACGTCCTGTGGAGGTGGTGTAATTTGGGCGAGCCGACGGTACTACTTCACTTCTAGCCTGAAGGGCAAGAAACCCATTACCGACCTCCTTACTTCCGATGGTAACTGGAAGGGAAAGTTCTTCTTTGCTGGAGGGAACTGAGGGCGAGCAACCTCCGCTATGGAGGAGGTTCCTCAAATTCCTTCTCGCTTTTGCACTCCAGGTCGTTTGCTGCTCATCATGTTTTCTGCTTTGATTTTTCTGCTTACTCTCTCTCTTATTATTTTTTCTAGTCTTTGTTACACTCTCATAGACTGTCATACAGGGTTAGAGAGGAGTTGTAGGAGCATATTAATACCGCCTGGGACAACACGTGCTCGTGCAGAGAGTTATTGACTTACCAAAACTTTACCGAGTTCGGTCTAATTACCGAGGAAGAAGACATGAGTGGTATCTTCTCTCACTTGAAGAAACGCTCGAGCACTGTCGACAGATCGAGCAGCTCCTCCGCCCTAGCCAAGAGGTCCAGAGTCGACCTCACTACCTCGCCAATCAGGGTTGTTCCTCCTGCTCAGAAGAGTGAGCGAGCAGCCGAAGAAGCTCCTCAGAGGGGCCCGAGAGCTGTCGTCCTTGCCAGATCTAGATCAGGACGCTCTCAAGAGCAGCAGCCTGATTTTGCCAACCCCTATGTCAGGGATTTTACTAGGCATGTGGGAGAGAAGTTCGTTGAGGAGTTGGAGTCCTTCAGTGTTAGCGAGCAGGCTAACATGTTTTAGCGCCTCTCGTGCCAGGCCATGAATTTTCAGAGGAAGATTAAAGCTGATAATCAGGTCTTGAGGCAGAAAGAGAAAGAAGCGGCCAAACTCGTGCTGAGAATTCCACTGTCAAGGAGAAGGCAGCTTTGGCCGAGTATAAGGTACTTCAGCTCAAAAGAGAGTTGTCCATGGTCCGGGATGAGCTTGTGATTGCCCGAAAAAACCTCGATGTGTAGAGATCTACTTTCGAGAGGACCATGAAGGCAGAGACTTCTCGCCTTCAGCTTAAAGTGAACTCCCTGGAGAGTCAGCTCGTGGAGGAGAACAATAAAGGGGTGACCTTCAGCTACGAGTGTATCATGTTATTCCTGGGCAAGGAATACCCCAAGCTGGATATGTCCAAGCTTAAGGAGGGTGTGGATGGTTATATGAATGAGCAGGATGCCCAGACTCAGAAACTAAGAGATCCCTCTACTCATGAAGAAGTGGATGCTGCAAGGCCTGGGGATGCTGCTCCTTCCACCGCTGAAGCCCAAGCTGCTCCCGCTGTCGAGAAGGATCTCTAAGTTGCTTCTGAGGCCCCTGCCCCTCCTGCTAGCATTGACTCAAGCCCCTTAATTATTTTTTCCTTTTTTTTTTCCTTTTTATAGTTATAACTTTGGCAATGGAATAAAGAACAAATATTTCTCACTTTGCCTTTTTTTTTTTTTGAAACCACCAAGATGGTGGGGGTTAGCGGGACCCCACACGTAATATAAATCATGCAAGAGAAAACACATACATAAGAAGGGGGACATGAACCAAAACCTCCTCAATAAGTGAAAACATACAAACGGTAAAATAATAAAACTAGCATCTGATATGCGGAACCGCATGGGCATCCATATGAATAATCCTAGATAAACCTATAGGCAGATCACGGACCGATAAGAATCGATGGCTGGAAAGAGAAGTGCAAGCCCAATTGGCAAAAAAGTCAGCTGCAGACGTAGCCTCACGATACACATGCCGAACCACAACCGAATGGGAGGACACCAAAGATCGAACTCGACGCAAGGGCAAACCATAATCCTATCGGACAGAAACGTCCGCGAGGATCCAGGAAACCACAGTAGCCGAATTAGACTCTACTTCCACAATAGAATAACCCATCTGGACCGCCAGCTCCAAACCCTCACAAACAGCCATAAGTTCTGCATAAAGGATCGGATGATGGCCAAGAAAGGAGCCAAACCCTGCCAAAAACATACCCCGATGATCCCGAAGAATACCCCCTGCAGCAGACAACCCGGGATTACCCCTCGAACACCCATCAACGGTCTGCTTGACCACACCAAGGGGCGGTCATGTCCAAACGACAACTCGAATAGGCCACTGGGGTGAAGCAATCACTCGTAGCCCATCCGTAAGCTGAGAATTCATCACGCCACGCAACTCAGACGGCTTGAAACCAAGAGCGAGCCGGTAAGTCGAGATGTTCGACACCACTCGAAAAATCACCGCATCCAGCAGAAAGGGTGAGAATCAAACATGAATCCATTTCGAGCCTTTCACACATGCCACGGAATGAAGCAAGGTAAAATAACCCGAAGATGAGATCGAGAAGAAGCCCATCTCTACCATTGGCGAAGCAAAGCATGGGGCGATAGAAAGCTGGTCCGCCACATCCTTAAACAACGATAAAAATACTCCCACACCTGGCTAACCTGAGGGCACTCAAGAAATAAGTCTTGAGAAGTCTTAGTGACCGCCTGCGAAGCACCGCGAAACCATCTGAGAATCCACGCAGCTTAATGCGTCATCGGTGGCTAGAAAACCTCGCAACAGCCGCCAAAGAAAGAAGGATAACCGAGACGGAATATGGCACTGCCAAATTATAGAAAAAACCTCATCTCGTGGCCTAGCGCAACTCACTATCTCTCAAGCCGACCGTAAATGAAAAATACCATTAGTAGCAGAATCCCACTGAGTCTCATCTGGCACGCCATTAGATATCAGAACCAAAACAATCTGCTCAACAACTAACGTGGGTAAGACGGCCAGAAGCTTTTCTCACTTTGCCTTTGTACTTTTAATTCGTTCTAAAATTCTTTGTGGGGTAAATTTCCAGCAGGCTTTAAGCCTTTCCCATATAATTGTGATTATGGTTTGCTTCTGCTCATCTTGCCAAAATATGATCAACTGGACTAATCTCTTATGAATTTTGGCCGTTTTGCTTTAACCCGAACAGACTTTAAGATCTGAGACCGTAGTATCTTTCTTGGCGAGCTTGTTGTGCTTGAGCTCGTCCTGACCGTGTCCTGCTCTTCGTCTCACATTAAGCCAGGGTTGAGTCCTGTGGACTTCAATCTTTCTTCACAAGCTTGTCCTGCTCGAGCCACTTTTTGGCTTGTGCTTCTGCACTGTCTCACCTTAGGTTAGGCTTTAAGACTTATGGTCTTTGCTTTTCTTTGTGAGCTTATCTTGCTCGAGCCTTCATTTGGCTTATGCTTGGCACTGTTCCTTAGGTCAGGCTTTGAGACTTACGGTCTTTGCATTTCTTCTTGAGCATATTCTGCTCGAGCCTTCACTTGGCTTATGCTTGGCACCGTCTGGCCTTAGGTTAGGCTTTAAGACTTATGACCTTTGCTTTTCTTCGCAAGCTTATCTTGCTTGAGCCTGCATTTGGCTTATGCTTGGCACCGTCTTACCTTAGGTCAGGCTTTGAGACTTACGGCCTTTGTATTTCTTCGTGAGCTTATTCTGCTTGAGCCTTCACTTGGTTTATGCTTGGCACTGTCTTGCCTTAAGTCAGGCTTTGAGACTTACGGTCTTTGCATTTCTTTGCGAGCTTATCTTTCTCGAGCCTTCACTTGGCATATGCTTGGCACCTTCTCTCCTTAAGTCAGGCTTTGAGACTTACGGCCTTTGCATTTCTTCACGAGCTTATCTTACTCGAGCCTTCACTTGGCTTATGCTTTACACCGTCTCGCCTTAAGTCAGGCTTTGAGACTTACGGCCTTAGCTTTTATTTATTTTTATAAGCTTTAATCTGCTCATATGAGATTGATTAATTTTGGAAACTATTTTCTTACTTTTATTCACGTACAAGATTTTACACATTTATGGTGTGAATGAAACTGAATGCTAATACTTGTAATACAAGGGAACTTACCGGAAATATTTCACCAAATGCTATGCATTCCATGGCCTTTTAACTTCTCGTCCATCTGGATAAGTCAACCTGTATGCCCCCGGACAGGCTACTTGAGAGACCCTATAAGGACCATCCCAGTTCGGGCCCAACACCCCTTGCCTGAGATCTTTGGTGCTCTGGTTTACTTTTCTAAGCACCCAGTCTCCCACCTGGAATTGGCGGATGTGCACATTTTGGTTGTAGTAGCGGGCTACCCTCTGCTGGTATCCTGCCATCCTTATTGCTGACCTTTCCCTTTTCTCCTCCAACAGATCCAAATTTGCACACATCTACTCATCGTTCTGCTCCTCTTCGAAGTGCTCCATTCGATATGTGCCCATCCCTATCTCTGCCAGGATCATTGCTTTATGCCCGAATGCTAAGGAAAACGGTGTCTCTCCTGTAGTAGTTTTGTGTGTGGTCTTATAAGCCCATAACACACCAAGCAGCTTGTTGACCCAAGCTCCTTTTTGCTCACCCAGTCTTATCTTCAGGAGACGCTTTATAGTTTTGTTCGCGGCCTCCACTTGCCCATTTGCCTATGGGTGTGATGGTGAGCAGAACTTTAATCTGTCCCCATATTTCTGCAGAGGTCTCTGAACTTATTGTTGTCGAACTGCCTCCTGTTGTCTGTAACCAGTGCGTAGGGGATCCCATACCTGCAAATTACATTTCTCTAAATAAAGTTAGTGGTTTTGCTTTCTTTAATACTGCTTAAAGCTTCCACTTCAAACCATTTAGTGAAATAATCGATTACCACCAAGGCATGCGTTGTAGATGCTCTCCCTTTTGGCAGTGGTCCTATCAGGTCAATTCCTCACTGAGCAAATGACCATGGTGAGTTCATTATTGTGAGATTCTTGAGCAGTTGGACTATGTGGTTGGTAAAGCTTTGACAATTCTTGTAGCTTTTGGTCTTCTCTAGCGCGTTCTGTTGCATCCGAGGCCAGAAATACCCTTGCCTTAAGGCTTTAAAGGCTAGAGATCTTGCGCCAGAATGGTTCCTTTAAATTCCTTCGTGTATCTCTCTAAGGATGTAGTCGGCCTCCTCCTTGTCCAAACAACGTAACAGTGGCAGGGTGTATTCTCGCTTGTACAATACCCCGTTGATCGGTGTGTACCTCATTGCTAGCATCTCGACTTCCTCGCCTTGCTTCGTCGTCGGTAATGTCCCTTCCTTGAGATAAGAGATAATTGGATCCATCTAAGTGCTGCTCGAGGACAAGCTCATCACCTCGTCTTCCTGCTCAATACTCGAGTAGGTCCTGATCTCCACTGGAATGGACTTGGGCATCTCGGGGTCAGATACAGCGGCCATCCGTGTTATCATAACCGCCCAAAAGTTTTCTCCCCTTACAATCTGTTCCACCTCTACTGCTCGAAACTTCCCAATTATCTGTCTTACCTTTTGAAGGTAAGCCCCCATCTTCTTGTCTTTCGATTGGAAGCATTCGTTGAGGTGGTTTGCCACCAACTAAGAATCTGTCCGGACTTTTACTTCCTCCGCCTCCACTACTAACGCGAGCTTCAGTCCTGCGATTACAGCCTCATACTCAGCCTGGTTATTAGTGGTCTTAAACTCGAGCCTTACGGTATATTGTACTTCCACCCCTTCAGGACTAAGAAGCACTACTACTGCTCCCACTCCATGATCTCCACATGACCCATCCATCATGTCAGTCCACACCTTGTTTGGATCGGGAGGCTAGCTGCTTCGCTCGTTATGCGCTCCGCTTGTCGACTCTGTACACTCAACCACAAAGTCTGCTAGGGCTTGTGCTCTAATTATCGTTCGGGGCTGGTAGTTGATGTCAAGCTCGCTGAGCTCTATTGACCGCTTTACCAGCCGGCCTGAAGTCTCTGGCTTGTGGAAGATCTGTCTAAGCGGCTGGTTTGTCAAGACCGCAAATCAAGTGTGCTTGGAAATAAGGCCTCAACTTCTGAGCTGCTGTTACCAGTGCGAGTGCCCACTTCTCCACCTGTGGATACCGAGTGTCCGCCTCTAACAAAGCTCTGCTCGTATAATACACGGGGTGTTGTTCCCTTGACTCCTCCCTTATTAGGACTGAGCTCGTCGTCCATTGTGACATCGCCAAATACAAGTATAGAACTTCTCCTACTCGCGGTATTAATAGTAGCGGGGCTTTCAGCAAGTACTCTTTCAGCTGTTGGAATGCCGCTTCACACTCTAGTGTCCACTTCGTCTTTCTCCCTTTTCTCATTTCCTTGAAGAAGATATGGCATTTGTCTGTTGCTCGGGAGATGAATCTGTTGAGCGATGCCAGCTTACCCGTGAGACTCTGTATTTCCTTGAGAGTGCGTGGGGACTTCATGTCTATCACTGCTCTTATCTTTTCCAGGCTGGCCTCAATTCCCCTGTTACTAACCATGAAACCCAAGAATTTTATAGAACCCACCCTAAAGGCGCACTTCTCAGGGTTAAGCTTCATCCGGTATTCCTTCAAGAGCGCGAAAGTCTCTTCTAGATGCTTGACATGTTCTTCTGCATCTCTAGACTTGGTGATCATGTCATTCACATAAACCTCCATCGTATGGTCGATCAAGGGCTTGAAAATCTTGTTCACCAGTCTCTGGTATGTTGCCCCCGTGTTCTTTAGGCCGAAGTGCATGACCTTATAACAAAATATACCTTGGTTGGTGATGAAGGTCATGCAATCCTTGTTCGGCTCGTACATGGGGATTTAGTTGTATCCCGAAAAGGCATCCATAAAGTTGAGCAGACCGTGTTCTGATGTGGAATCAACCAGCTGGACTATCTTCGGCAATGGGAAGCTGTCCTTAGGACAGGCTTCGTTCAAATCCGTGAAGTCTTCACACATTCTCCATTTCCCACTCGCCTTCTTTACCAGTACCACATTTGAGATCCATTCTGTGTAGCTGACTTCCCTTATGAATCCCGCCTTCAACAGCTCCTCCACCTCACAGTTTATGACCTCATATCTCTTCTAGTTGACGCACCTCTTCTTCTGTCTTAATGGCCTTACTTCTCTTCTTATTGCCAACCTGTGGCATGCCAGCTTTGGATCGATTCCAGGCATATCTTCATGTGTCCAGACGAACACGTTGAAGTGTGCTCCCAAGTACTCAACCAGGCTTTTTCTTAGCTGCTCGCTAATTCCTGAGCCGATTCTAACCTTCTTATCCTGGTCATCTAACCTTATCAGAATTTCCTCTAGTTCTTCGGTAGGCTCCTGCATCCCCTTCTTTGACTCATCGCTCGCGTCCAGTGACGTCACCTGCATCGCTTCATTTGCCGTTATGGTATAGCATCTTCTCGCGACCCTTTGATCGCCCTTGACAACTCTACTGATCCATTCACGCGATACTTTAGGGCCAAGTAGTAGGTGGACATCACCGATTGGCTAATTCTCATGAAAGGCCTCCTCAATATTGCCTGGTAGGGGCTGACAATCCCCATAGGGGTTAGCCTTCCCCTACCGAATCCTTTAAGAGAGGTGCTCGTCTACTCAAGCCTTACATCCGCTATCCCCATATCATCAAGGGTGGACTTGAACAGAATATCCACTGAACTTCCCGAATCCACCAACATCCGGTTGAGCTCTCTGTTGGCGACATTCGCCCTGATAACCAAGGCGTCCTCATGGGGGTATAGGACCCTTTCTTCATCCTCCTCCGTCCACATGATTGGCACTTGTCGAATTTTGGCTCTCTTTGCGATGGGCACAGTAAGCAGAACTTCCCGACTAGCAGAGGCGTATCTACTGTAGTTCTTTCGGGCTCTGTTTGAATTTCCCGCCATTATAGACCCTCCTGCTATCACCCTTATAACAGGTAGTTCACGATCCATAACACAAGCTTGGCCGTCCCCTTTCTGTTGTTGCTCGACTATCGGGTGTACTTCTTCAATGAACTCGTCCAAGTACCGATTCTTAACCAAGTCCTCCACCAGGTTTCTTAGGTCGCGGCACTGCGACGTTGAGTGGCCATGATCGCTGTGAAAACGGCAGAACCTGCTTCTGTCCTTCCTGTTTGCTGGCTTGGAAATCGGCATCGGGGAACACAACAGCCCTCGATCCTCTACAACTTAAAACATCTCCTCAAGTTAAAACATCTCCTCAACTTGAAACAGCTCCTTAACTTCGCTGCTTTTTCCTCATCGATGACTATATCCATCTTTATTTATTCGTATGCATCGGAGTATGAGCGGATGGATAGACTCCGTAAGTTGTACCACGACCTTCCCATCTTTACCACCTCCTTCAACCCCCTCAACACCTGAGAGTGATTGAATGCCCTAAGATCCAAGACTTTCCAGTGGTACCTTTTGACGAATTCTTGGAATGACTCCCCCTCCTTCTGCTTTATCTCCATCAATTCCATCATGTCATCTTCAGGGGCCACCGCCCCCCAAAACTGCTCTGCGAACTTCATACACATTTGTTCGAAGTTCAGAATACTCCCCTGCGGTAACTTGCGGTACTATTCTCTCGTTATCCCCCCCCTCCCCGAAAAGTTCTATATGCACCAGCTGGTCACCCTTCATCGAAAATTTCAAGTCAGGGATTAATCCCCACAGACGGCGCCAAAATATTGATGCGGTTTTCTGCTCGCTTCTAAGTAGTGTTGTAACCTTCTAGTCGCTGGTTGCTCGAGCAGGACTTTCGATTGGTTCCTACCTTTCTCCGTTTACTGGAGCGGTGATGTCTTCTGACCTGCGTACACAGAAACAGTGTCAAGGGTCGCCGGGTATTTTTTCGGTGAAAACCCTCCAACGCTCAAGTCAGTGATCGAGTTGATTCTTTTGGAATCCCTCTTAAGTTGAAGGACCGGAAAAAAGAGAAGGTTCGGAGGAATAAAGAAAATAGAGAAAGAGAGAATCAGAGTCTGGGTAGAAAAATTAGAGTTGGAATCCAAAGTCCTTTTACCTTGCCCTTCGTCTGATATTTATCCTCCTGTTTTCCCACCCCTCTTTGCTTGGACACCAACCCATGCATTAATTACGCCTGTGTCTTTCTGACAGCTAAGGGTTGCTGCGGCATAACCTGGGGATGTGGGATGTCAGGCAGCCATGGGTTCCCGTGATCAAATGATGATGTCGTGTAGATCCGTGTATAATGATGACACTGTAGAGACGTCCGCCGGTCATCGGTAACAGTGATGAAACCCTACGGTGTGGGTGCCTGTCAGTCATCGATCGTCATGACAAGTTATCGGGAGAGGGGGTCGACATGCTTAGGTCTGCTCTGCTTGAGCTTTGGTTTCCCTCTGTTCATGGTGCTTCCCGTAACATGACCAGGTCTGGCTCGGTGGTCGAGGGATCAGGGACCGACCAGCCTTAGGACCGAGCAAGGGTGTCTTCATGCTAGTGATTAGATCTTCTGCTCTGGCTGGATTGTCCTCGAGGGGGTCTGCTCGGCATAGCCCAAACAGACTCCAATCATCTTTTTATTTCCTTAATACAACGGAAGTTTGAATATCTGATATTCCATTGATTCTAGAGAATATCGTGATAAAAAAAAAAAAGAAATAAACTCATATTAATTCAAAAGAATATTGTGCATCCAATGGGTTAAGATATTTTGATTCCACAAAATATAGAGAATTAAATAAAACTCAAAAATTCACATAGAACTTTGAAAATTGAAAATATTATTGAACTCAAATCTATAATTTATTTTAAGAAATAATCAATAACAAAATAATCTAAAGCTTGCTTGTAAAAACCACAGAAGACACTATAACTTATCCTAATTTGACTAGAAAACCTATTTTAATAAGACTTATATATAATTAGAAATATATTACTTAAATAAGTTATGGCTAAACAATTAAACACTAAATGGGAAACCGAATTAAACTAGAATATAAATTAAGTAAAATATTCCTAAATATTATAAATTTCAGTCTAATTAATATTTCTTCAATTTCTTACCTTGCATCATTGTAACATATGCATCTTTTTTATTATGTATATTATTATTTAAAACAAAATGGGGTATATTTGATATTTTGGGTCTATAAGGAGATGGGAAACGGGTGGGAAAACTTAGAGCAAAACTGCAAGAGAGGGAGAAAGAGTTGACCCGACCCGACCCGACCCAGAACCCGAATTTTTGACCCGATCGTAACTCCCTTTTCCGTCCACCTCACCAGCCGAGCAAGGTGCCAAACGGAAGCTTGTGAGGCAGCCGTCAACATTCACACGTCCCTGTAAACCACGTGGAACGTCGTCGGAAAAACTTGAAAACTCTGTGGGTTTGTCACATACGAGCGCCGCCGATTCCGTACATCTTTGGCTGTGCCACCAGTTGGAAAAGGTTCCCCACCTCACCACCTTTGGACTCAGGGCAATCAGCCTGAGCTCGTTAGACCATCCCGACCGCCGTTGGTTGCCATTGACTTTCGTTGACCCGTAAAGGATATTTTGGTAATTTCACAATTCATTGCAATTTTGTAATTTCTCAATGTTCGGGGTGCTTAAGTAATTCTGAAAATTTAATACGATAGGCTGAGAGACTTGAGAGTTGAGATGTTTGGACGAATATTTACTTTAAGCGTTATTTTTGTGACATTAGTTCGAATTATAAATATGGGGAGTATTTATATCGTTTCTTTAACATAGGTGGATCTGCGGGCAAGAATCTACCTGCGAACTTGGGTCATAGCCGAGTCTGAGTTTATCACTGTGAGTGGAATATATTGAACTTATTTATGTACTTTTTGTTTTTGTATAGTAAAGATTGTTCGTGAAATAAGTATTTTAATTATTTTCATTTAATGGATCTCCGAAATGAATGTTTTATACGTATAAATACTTTGTTAAATTATATATGTATATTCATTTATATTCCGTATCAACTTTGAATTTGTAAAAGAGATGATTGATTTCGAGTATGATTTAAAGTGTTTATATATGGATTTCGAGCATGATTTAAAGTGTATATATGTTGAATTCGAGCATGATTTAAAGTATATATATCTTAACTTCGAGCATAATTTTAATTTTATATATGTGTGTATAAGTTATGAAAAATAATGAAGCAAATACCTATTCCTTCTAGATAATATAAGATGAGATGAGATGAGATAATAGGCCTTTGGGGCCTGTCTGAGCACACATAAAGGCTTTGGGCCGTGTGTTTGGGCGCTTTCACCCTTTGGGGGCATATGCATGCAGACAAATATTGAGATATGATGAGATTTAAAATCGGGTGGTCCGGACACGATGTTGCCAGATAGCGCATCATTGCACGTCCGTTAAGATCCAGATATGAATTATGATGATAAGCATGAGATGGCACGTCCCCGTCTATCTGTGTAGCTTCGGGCATGATGGTACCCAGATAGTACATCATAGCCATCTGTTGAGGTCTGGATATGATGAGATTATTCCTCCAAGCATTTTTTTTAAAGATAGTTGTATTATTTAGAATTTGATATTTCAATATGAGATGTTGTTCTTGATTTCGTGATAATATCAATTATATTTATGTTCAGTATATGATTGAAATGCAATGAGTTATTTATATTAACATAATTAATTGAGAAAATTAATTATACAAGCGATGCATTTATTTTTGTAAGTATTTTATATTTCAAAAACTATTATCCACTCACTGAGCTCACTGAGGTTTACGCTCACTCTATTTATTTATATTCCCCCTCCAGGAGATTACAGGTACAACCATTGACCCAACAGCTATACATATTTGGGATCCTTTTTGGCCACGTGAGGGTGTCTGAGGATGGTTAGCGTATATAATCATCTCATTTTGGAATTATACTAGGAATGTGACATAAGAATTAGGAAACGTGTATATAGTTTGACATGACTTTATAATATTCTTTTAATACTCTAAAATTCTTTTTAGTGTACTATTGGATATTTTACTAATTGAGACTGGTTGAAGTGGTATGATGCATATTAAATTATTTTGGGAGTGCTTGTGTTATAATTACAGGTTTGCGAATGCTATATGTTTAGGGGAGGTTCTGCTGAAATTTTCGGTAGAATACTCATTAATAAGATTTTTAATATTTGAGTTCAGTTGCTTAAGATAGACTCGCCTCTGGGGTTGGGGCGGGTCATTTCAATCATTCCTAATAAGGTAGAGAAAATATGTCCTCAAATTTTGCTGGTTTTTACTCCCAAGATAATCTTAATTTAACTTATGATATACGACTTCGTGTTGATAAATAACCTTGAACTTTCCAACCTTGGTGACACTATTCATCTAATCCATCCAATAGCATAAGATAAAATCTTCAAGTAATAATCTTTTTAATAATACCTTGTCACAGCTTCCGTCAAGCTCTCATAACAACCGCTAACAAAAGATTTTTTTCTTAAAATCTTCTACTTGTTGAAAAATCTTATGACACCTTTTTGTATTTGAACCAATTGAATAATGTAAGACCGTACTGTTATCTCATCTTGTTCCATAAGATCAAGAGATGTATCAATAATTACCTTTAATTACTCAAAAACATCAAAATAATCATCAATTTTAGAAGGCTAAGTTAAATTAATGAGTAGAATTTAAAAAGTTTTTGTCAACGTGAATGGCCAACCTATATTTTCCTTAGATGTAACAATGTTGTATCATTTTCCTCAATAACATTATTTACGTAACTTGCTTTATCATTTACAACTTCATCAAATCTATATCTCTTCTTTATGCATAAAGATTTCCTATTTTGAAGTTTCTCTAAATCTTGAGCAATCAAATGCAAAATCCGCAATATTCGAATCAAAACATCTTCTTTAAACAAGAAATCTTCACAATAAAGTGGTGGTTTCATGTCTTAAAATATTTTTTATTTTTTTATTTTGTATTTGTTTGGAGTTATTTTATAAGATCATAAAATTAAAGGGTATGCAAAATCAAATTTTTCTATATTAATCTTGTTATATTACAATAAGAAAGAATACTTATTTATATACATTAGACACTGAGGAAAAAAAAATGAAAAATGAAAATGCGACTAGGATATTTAAACTAGTATCCCTAAAAATTAGGAACTAAATCTCCTAAATTCAACATATAGCTATAAAATATAGCAATCATAAAAATAGTCAACATCAGTTGTAAATTACAGCTAATATCTACAACACTCCCTATTAAGCTGGAGCATAGATGTTCTTCATGCCCAGCTTGCATACAAGCTCTTCAAACTTATGTTCAAGTACTCATTTTATTAATATATCTATAGTTTGTTGTCCTGTAAGAATATACACTAAACAAATAACTCCATTTCTAATTTTCTTTGATGAAATGTTGATCTACCACTACATGTTTTGTCATGTCACGATGGACAAAATTATGAGCAATATTAATTACTGCCTTGTTGTCACAGGAGAGTTGCATAGGATTGTCTTTAATAAGTTATAGTTCCTTGTGAACACGTTTTATCCATATAAGCTCACATATTATATGTGTTAGTGCTCGAAACTCTGCTTCTGCACTGCTTCGTGCCACTACAATTTGTTTCTTGCTTCTCTAAGTCACAAGGTTTTCCCACACCGTAGTATAATAATCTATTATGGACTTTCTATCCATGACATTTTCAACCATTTCTGTGTCAACAAACGCTTTTATATTTCCTTTTTCTCCTTTCTCAAAATAAAGTCCTTTTCATAGTGTTGACTTCAAGTATTGAAGTATTTGGTTTATTACCACTAAGTGAGCTTCTCTTGGAGAGTGCATGAACTGGCTCATTAAGCTAACTGCAAAAGCAATATCAGGTCTAGTATGGGAAAGGTAGATTAATCTGCCTACTAGTCTTTGATATCTCTCTCTCTCTACAGGTGCAATATTTTCTTCAAGACCTAATTTGCTATTTCGTTCAATTAGTATGGCAACAGGTTTACAATCAATCATGCCAGTTATCTTTACGAAATCTAAGGTGTATTTTTGCTATATAACTAGAATTCTTTTAGCTATTCTAGCCATCTCTATTCCTAAAAATAATATAGCGGTCCAAGATCCTTAATTTTAAATTTCATGAACTAATTTTTTCTTCAATTCTTTCAACTCATCTTTATCATCCCCTGTGAGGATAATGTTATCAATATATGCAATCAAAATAGCTGACTTGTCTTCTATAGATCATTTGTAGAACATAGTGTAATCAGCTTGCCTCTAAGAGTATCCATAAAACTTTAAGACTTTCTCAAATCTGCCGAACCAGATCCTAGGAGACTGTTTAAGGCTATAGAGAGAATTTTTTAACCAATAGACTGTTCTAGTAAGTTCTTTTCTTTAAAACCAAGTGGCATATCTATATAAACTTTCTCTTTTAATTCTCTATTCAATAAAGTATTCTTGATATCAAGTTGGTTGAGAGACCGATCTAAATTTAAAGCAAGAAAAAGAAGAATACTGGAATATTGATAGTATTAAGCTTTACTACTGGGGCAAAAGTCTCTAGATAGTCCACCTTATAAGTTTGTATGAAACCCTTTGCCACGAGTCTTGGTTTATACCTGTCCACACTTTTATTAACCTTAGAGTTGATTGTAAATGTGCACCTGCACCCCTTAATCCTCTTGTCCTTAGGTTTTAGTACAAGGTCTTAAATGTTATTCTTTATTAAGGCTGTCATTTCTTTCTTTAATCTATCAAACCAGGCCCTATAAGATTATTTAAGGCCATAAGAGACTTTTTTTTTATCGACAGAGTCTTCTAGCAGGTTCTTTTTCTTTGAAACCAGATGTAAACTTTTTCTTCTAATTCTTCATTTAAGAAAACATTCTTGATATCAAGTGGGTTGAGAGACCAATCTAAATTTACAGCAAGAGAGAAAATAATCCTGACAATATTAAACTTTGCCACTAAGGCAAAAGTCTCTAGGTAGTTCATCCCATAGGTTTTTGTGAAACCTTTTGCCAGAAGTCTTGCTTTATACTTGTCCACACTTCCATTAACCTTACATTTGATTATAAATATTCATTTGCACCCCACAATCCTCTTATCTTTAGGCCTTGGCACAAAGTCCCACATGTTATCCTTTATTAAGGCTGTCATTTCTTCTTGGATATCTTTCTTTCACTCATTTAACTCAAGGGCTTTATGGATGTTTCTTGGGACAATGGTATTAGATATATTGGCCATAAAACTCTTATACTCTTTGAACATATTTGCATATGACAGGAACTTGTAGATAGGATGATTGGTGCAATTTCTCACTCATTTCCATATCACAATAGGCAAATCTATGGACTTCTAATCTTCTTTCTTAACATGCTCACTAGGTAAGTTTTAATCCTCTCTTGGTTCAGATCTTAGTTCTTCTTGGTCTATAAGTGGTTGTACCTCTTGAGTTTTATTATCTCTTCGTAAATAGACACGAAACTAGTCTATTGGTTCCTCTAAACGTGAATTTACTTCTCTCTCTTCTTTCATTGGTAATGCTATTGGTTAAAGTAGGCTAGGATGAAGGTTTGGATTAAGTAAAGAGGTATTTTGTCGATCTAAAATTTAGGAGATTTGGTTCTAGGCTAGAATTACTAGACAAATTTGGTTTTAAGCTAAAATTATTGGATAGATTGGGCAGATTTAGGCCGGAATTGCGGGGTAGATTAGATTCTAGATTAGATTGTAAGATATCAAAAAAATTCCAAGAATTATCTTATCTCAAATTCCCCCTGAAGAGAATTATTCAGGTAAAAAGGTTGATTTTCAAAGAATTTAACATCCATAGTGATAAATAATTTCTTTGTTTGAGGATTATAATAATTGTACCATTTCTTAGTATGGGAATATCCTAAGACAACTTTGTTCTTTGAAGACTTAGAAGATATACAAAATTTATACAACTGAAGTTTTCAGTACAATATTAGAGGCAACAAGGTGATTTTGTGGGTCACTTTTAAGAAAAACAGAAATAGGCATCTTACATCTAAGAACTCGAGAGGGCATACAGTTTATAAGATAAGTTGTTGTAAGAATGGCCTCCCCCCAATATATATTCAGTACATTGGTTGTGAACATAATGGCCCTAGCAACCTCTAAAAGGTACCTATTTTTTCATTCCGTAACCCCATTTTGTTGTGGTATTTCAGTACAAGAACTTTAATGGACAATTTTTTATTGTGATAGGTAACTTCCTAAAATAGAATTGAAATATTCAGTTTCGTTATCTGTGCGGAGTACACGAATGTCACTTTGAAACTGAGTTTTTATTATAACATGTAACTATTTAAAGGTTTGTCCAGCTTTAGATTTTTCCTTTAAAAGATATACCCAAGTTATCCTGGAGTGGTCATCTATGAATGTAATAAACCACTTGATTTTTGATAAGTTGTTAAACTTGGAGGGACCCAAATATCACTATAAATCAAAGATAAAGGTTGAGATGGTTTATTAGGATGAGCAAGAAATGGAACACGTGTTTGTTTATCCATTTGACAAAAATCACAATGTAATAAACTCAAATCTTTATTTTTGAATAAAGAATGACATAAGATTTTTAGATATGGAAAGCTAGGATAGCCTAACCTATAATGCCACAACATTATTTCAGGAGAAACAAATTCACATTGAGAAACTTGAGCTTATCCTTTCACGAGCTCTTTATTTTCAAGATAGTACAACCGCTCACATTCCTTCACATCACAATCATCCTCCCCAAGATTGTATTCTTAAATAAACATTTAGAACCACATAATTTAGCTACAAAGTTTGTGTCCTTGGTAATTTTTACTAACTGAAAGAAGATTGCACTTAAGATTTAGGAAATATAAAATTTAAAAAAAAAAGTGAGATAATCTGATAGTTTTACTGTTCATTTTCTAGCAATAGCGGATAATGATCCATTAGCAATCCTCACTTTATAATTACCTGGACATGGAGTGTGAGTAGAAAAAAATTGAGAAGATCCTATCATATGGTCTGAGGCCCCTGAATCAATAGCCCAAGGACTCTTTTCGAATGATTGGATGTTAAAGGCTGATGAGTTACTGTATGAGCTATATTACAGGTAGAGGGGGACATTTTATTCCCTTATATCTGCTAATTTTGTATGATGAGTTGCTACAGTATCTCAAATTGATCTTTAGTGAGAGAAAATTGATTAGTTTTCTCTTTCATTATTCTCTTTACTTCTTACTGGCATTTTGGTTTCCAATCTGCTGGCTTTCCGTGAAGCTTCTAGCATGAGTCTCGGTTATGTCCTTTATTATGGAAATAGTAACAGTATGGACATTTTTCATATTTTTTTTCCTTTTCTATAGCTTAGATGATCTTTCTTTCTGGTCACCAATGTTGATCTCTCTGTTTCAACACTAATTTGTCCATGTTTTTGTCCCATCATGACTCTCTTTCAACTTTCTTCATGTCGAACCTCAGAAAAAGCTTCTCGGATAGACGGCAAAGGATTATTTTCTAGTATTATGCCATGAACTTCATCAACTTCACTATTGAGTCCATAAAGGAAATTAAAAAGACATTCTTTATCTAACATCCTCTTCGGAACAATGCCACTGGGATTCATAGTAAAGGTCAAGTTCGTGCCATATATTGTGCAGAGAACTGAAATATTCAGTCACCGATAAACTTCTTTACTTTTAGTCACATAACTGTGACTTGATTTCAAAGAGTTGAGCTGCATTCCTAAAGTCAAAGAAGGTTTCTGTCACAACTTCTTAAAGCTCCTTTACGGTTGGTAAGAAGAGATAATTCCTACCAATCTTCATATCTATCGAGTTGATTAACTAAGCTTGCACCATCGAATTTTGAACATTCCACTTCAGATAACCAGGATCTGCGACATCAGAATTATTTCTGTCATTCAACTTATACAGTGTTATTTGCAAAGTTGGGTTGTCAGTACCTAAAGAGACTGAGGAGATGTCCTACTCTGTGACAAAACTAGAGGAAATCTCAGACTCTTGTGCAGGGCTAATTGTCTTTTCCATTGAAAGGATTGAGGCTTTAGAGTGGAAGGGAAAAAAAAAATCAAAGCCTTGGATCAAAAGAGCTACTCTGATACTATGTGCAAAATCAAATTTTTCTATATTAATCTTGTTATATTAAAATAAGAAAGAAAACCTATTTATATACATTAGACCACAGGAGAAAAAAAAATAAAAAATACAGTTAGGATATTCAAACTAGAATCCCTAAAAATTAGGAACTAAATCTCCTAAATTCAACACATAGCTATAAAATACAGCTATCATAAAAATAGTCAATATCAGCTGTAAAGTAAGGTGTCATTTGGGTTGTGTTTTGAGAATAACATTATGAGATGTGCAATATTATTATATTTTTTTTAGAGAAGATTGTTAGTTTTTTTTTTCATATTGAAATTAATATATACTATTTACCCCCTATAATTTTTTATAATATCCAAAAACCCCTAGTATAAAAAATTTAAAAGAAAAGAGGGGTAAATAGGTCATTTAATTGATATTTTATCTTGAAAATATAAAATAATATTTATTATAAGAAAAATGTTTAAAAATATTATAAAATACAAGAAAAATATCTTATTTTAATTTTTTGTTCACTCCAAAACATATATTTCTTATTTTATTATTTAAATTTTTTAATTTTAATTTTAATTTATATAATTTATTTCATTTATAATTAATATAAATAAAAGTGTATTTGAATATAAAGATAATAGTGTAAAACTATGAAATCAAGGATTATTAGGTAATATGAAAAAAATAAGGAGTAGGTAACTGACAATCTGCCTTTCTTAAAAACAAACAACCTAAACATATAAATGTCTATGTAAGCTTCAGCAAGTATATCTCTACTCCGTTGTTAGGTTCACCAAATGGATATATTTTACTCTTAAATTTACAGCGCTCTCAATAATATAATTTATTAAACTTCTACAACAGAAACTGCTTATTTCTGGATTGAACGTTGCTATATATTATAAGTTTAGACATTTATATATTTATTATTTTAGCCTTAATTAAAATTACATTTGAAAGTAAATATATATCTAACTAAACATACATGTGCATTCACGTAAAATCTATTATTCTCATTAATTTTTAACATCCTCGTATTATATATGAATCCGTTTTCTTTTTTAAACATAATATAATTTTTTTTCTCATGATCAGTAGAATTAATAATCTTAAAGCGATGAAGAAGAAAGCCTGAAATACAAATGTAATGATAATTGCTATGTTAATCCTGCATAAAATTAATGGAGTAAAAACTCAAACTTTATGGCAAAGAAGAGAATCAGTTATCAGGGAAACCTATGGGGAATAAAATATCCACAAATTGAAAAAAATGCTAATAGAACCAATAAAGTTAATTTATCAGGAATCTGCTATTGAGCAAGTACTACTGCGCCTAAAAATTAAGTTGACCAAAGACAAATATATTTTTTTTATTTTTGTGTTTCAATATTAATGTTTATTTGTAAATCACAGTATATAAAAAATAAAAGGGTTTCAATTTCAAAACTCGTTTATACAACAATAAAGAGAATTGAGGGCAATTTACAGTATAATTCATTGATGACAAAATAATATTTTTAATTAAAGAGATATAATCCGTTTTAAAATAGAACTCTTAAACATAATTAAATAACATTTGACTTTCTGCATAAATTTAGAATTTAAGGATAACTGAATAAACAATAATAATACCAAATAATATGTAATATTTATATTTATGGCAAAATAAAAAAAAAATCATTTCACAGACATTAGAGTATGTTTTAATTAAATATAAAAGTATGGATAAAATCAACTATTATTTAAAAACCAAAAATGAAATGGGTTATTGCTCAAAGAATAAGGATAAAAAAGACTTTATTCTTCCATTAATGAATGTTTTATTGGAAAAATATGCTCTTTAAAGCATATTTATATATTTCTTGTAATAAATATATTTCTGATTAATAAAATAAATGAGTTATTTTATTCATATATCTTTATTTGCATTAATATTTAGAGTAAAGTCCATTTAATCATATTATATGTATTTATGCGATCACCATGTGGATTCACAGAAGACATAAATACAGTTTTGAAATTGATTAGATAGTTGAGATATCAATTTAAATTAACAATGTGGTAGAAATGATTGTATAGTAAAGAAATCAATGTGGCTTGGGCGAATTATATTCGAGCATATAATTATGGAGGTCAATTTCAATCTTATAGTGCAGTAGAATTTGAATTAAATAATTATATTTGTTTAATAACAAATTTAATTATTGTACCCACTATTGTATATTCTCAAATGATCCCCGGGTTAGCTCATTTAATTGACAACACCATCATTGGACCCAAAAGCAAGAAAAACTAACATATTAGGTGAAAATCATAATTATAATATTTGTTAAGGTCTATTATGTTATATTCAAGTGTAAAAGGGGATTTGTGATATTTTACAAGGTAGTCCCCTAGTTAGTTACATATTCTCTCCCCTTCTACTTAAGTGGAGAGATAGTATTTAATTTAAATATTTAAATTAAAAGAAGAATCATATTTTAAATAGGAATTCTAATCCTAACATATTAGAGTTTTTCATAAGATATTATACAAGAGTATTATTCTCTTAAGAAAAGAGAAGAGAAGAGAATTTCAAGGCTTTTGAGAAAAATACAAAAGACATCTAAGAGAAGCCAGTTGCAATTGGGAGTGGTGAAACAGACGCCCACACATCCAGTGTTGATCAATCTTGAGTCATAGCTTGGAAGATCGTTTGGAGACGGATCTACAACTCTCAATTGTTCATCTTCTCAAAACATCAAGGTACGAATTTCTAGATTACTTAATTCTTATATGTTGTATGAGATAGGTCCTAAAAATGTTTTAATTAAAAAATTAAAAAACCTGATTTCATCCCTTCAATTGGTATCAGAGTCATCTCATAATAATATATAAGGATTTCGTAATAAATCTATCTTGTTTATTATGTATTAGAGTGGCACAGTTTATTTAGATATATATTATTTGTTAATATATGAATAAAGCATACTTCGATTGTCTCAATTTATGGTTAGAAATTTATCTGTATTTTTTTTTAGGTTTGTAATAAAAGTGGTGGTCTATTATCACTATGTTTCCCTTTTAGTTTTAAATTATTATTCTTAGATTTTTTTTTAAGCCCTTTAATGGTATAGGAATTCTTGTAAATATTATTTTGTTATAAAATAATATAAAAATCAAGAAAAGAAGAAAATATTTTACGGCAAGAACTCATGCTCATGCTCATGCTCCTAGAATTGGCAGAAAAAGGATGGGTGTCCTTTTTTAATTTTTTCATTAGACACCCTATACCTTAATAATTTATGTTTTTTGACATAATGTTGGAGACTTTTGCATTTAGGTCCAACAGAATGTAATGCATTTGAATGTGGCGGCTGGAAATAAAAATGTGGAAGATATGGTTTTGAGTTTTTATCTCATGACACCCTAAAATTTCATTAATTTACAATTCAGTTAAAGTATTTGGGTTTTGAGCAGAAAAATTCAAATTTATTTATATTGGATCCAAGCTCAATTTTAGTTGTCGATTGGATAATATAAATAGAAATCTAATAAGCCCAATAATAATTATTTGTCCAAATTTATTTATATTGGTCCCAAGCCCATTTTGGGATTTTAAATTAGGTTATATAAATGAAAATTTTGGTAGATCAATAATTAAATTTATTTGGCTCAAGAATTTTTGAAAAATAAATTTAGGCTTATTTTATTAAATTAATTGGATCTTCATTTTATAAAAATTTTATTTCAAAAATAAGAACCAATAAAATTTTATTTAATATATGCCCAAATTTGAATTTTAAAATTAAACTAATGATAAATTTAAAAAGCACAAAAAAAAAAGTCTCCAAGCCAATTGTTATAAACATGTGCAAGTACAAGGAAGGAAAATGAAGAATATATTGACAAAAAGCCCAATGAAGATTAGGCTTAGGGTTAATATTTTTTATTTTATTTTATTTTAGGAATTGAGATTATTTAATTATTTTTCTATATGTTATGTTTTGTATGTTAACATGTCATAATAACATCTCATATAGAATATGTAGTGCCACTCTATGCATAATGATATATGTCATTCATATAACATGAATTCACGTATATTATTTGAAATTTGCAAATGCTTGATAATATAAGATATCACTTAGATAATATTATAGGAAGCATGTAATTAACAATATATGTGTGTTTTAAAAGGAAAAACCAACTTTAAAATATTGAGTGGGAGAGAGAAGATTCAAGATAAATTTTCCCACGGGCTCCATTGTTAGTTCAATAATAAAATTTTATATATACCTCGACTTTATGATACGGTGATGCTCCCTACGGAGGGTATATATATTAGACATTTTATTTGAAGAACTTCTTTAAAGATAAGATCGAAATATTTTTCAATCTGTTGATCATCCTAACGGTGGCTACATGATATGAGAAATACGTAGATTAAAACAATGGTTATATACCCAACAAAATTTGTTATTATCCTTCCCAACGAAGCTCTGTTAACAAAATTTTTTGCCCTAAAGGATAACGATAGTTATTTATCATGTTACGACATGAAAGTAAATAATCCAATGGTTAATTGGGTCGAGCAAGTGGCGGCATGACTTCCCCAATGGATAGCTTACTAAAGCGGTACTAGATTATCATTACAATAAAATAAAATGCATTTATGGTTTTTTGCATTTTAGATTTTTATTGTGAATATTACTGTTTCAAAATATTAATGCATAGATGTTTTATTTTTCAGAAATGTCTTCCTTAAGCCCAATTACTATTATTCTGAATCAAAACAAACTTACTGGCGAGAATTATATAGATTGTAAAAGAAATCTATATATTGTCCTAACTGCTGAAAATTATAAATATGTCTTAACCCAGGCATGCCCCCCAATACTACTAGAGAATGCTCATAGAAATGAGAGGAGACTTTATGAGAAATGGCAAAAGGCCAATAAAATGGCTAAATGCTATATTTTAGCCTCAATTTCTACTATTCTGCAGACCAAACACCAGAATTTGGAAACTGCTACTGAAATAATGGATAGTCTCCAAGAGATATTTGGGTAGAATACTCGCTCTGCGAGACAAGCAACATTGAAGGGTGTTATGAATAGCAAAATGGGGAAGAACACAAGAGTTCGTGATCATGTCCTCAAAATGATGGACTATTTGAATGAGGCTGAGATTCAGGGCGCACAAATCGATGATAACTCAAAAATTGATATGGTGCTAGAATCTCTGCCAGATACATTCAAAGAGTTTAATGTCAATTATTATATGAACAAAAGAAACATGACCTTAACAGAATTGATGAACGAACTACATTCTGCTGAAGAGATCTATCGTACTGAAAATCTCTAGAAAGCATAAATATTGCTGAAAATAATTGACATTAGGCCAAAGCCAAAAGGCAAAGGTAAGAAAAAGAAACCTGGGAAAAAGAAATTGTATACAAAGCAAGATGGCAAGCCTAAAGGCAAGTACTTCAAGTGTGGACGGAAGGGTCACTGGAAAAATGATTGCCCAAAGATTGTGAAATCAGGTATGGGAAATATTTTTGTTATTGAGGCCTGTTTAGTTCAGAATCTAGTTGACACATGGGTGTTGGATTCAGGAGCAACTAATCATATTTATAATTCACTTTTTTGGTTTCAGGAAACCAGGAAACTAAGTGAAGGAAGAGTCAAACTGCAGCTTGGGACAAGACAATTCGTGTCAGCAGAGAAGACTGGATCTGTTTTATTATCTTTTAATAATGAGACTTTAGTTTTGAACAAATGTCTTTATGTTCTAGACATTAAAAGGAATTTAATTTCAGTAGCTTGTTCGTCAAAGCAAGGGTATACTATAAATTTTGGATCCTCAGTTTCTATTTTTCACAATAATAGACTTATTTGTTCTGGTACATTGAAAGATAATTTATATCATTTGAGTCTTGTGATCCTTTCTATGCATGACACAGTAATTGATAATAATGAGCATACTCATTTATCTAAGAAAAGAAAGTATTCTTCCAACTAGTACTACCTCTGGCATTTACGCTTAGGTCATATAAACCAAAATAGGATACAGAGAATGATCAAAGATGGACTCTTAGGTCCATTAGAAAATGAATCATTGCCATTCTGTGAATCCTGTTTAGAAGGAAAAATGACCAAAAGGCCATTCTCGACCAAATAAGTGCTTGCAACAGTACCACTTGAATTGGTACATACAAATGTATGTGCACTACTCAGTGTACAAGCTCGATGAGGCTATGAGTACTTCATCACTTTCACTGATGACTACTCAAGATTCGGTTATGTTTATCTGATGAGTCACAAGTTTGAAGCTCTTGAGAAATTCAAAGAATATAAGGCTGAGACAGAAAAGCAGTTAGATAAGAACATAAAGAAACTTCAATCTGATCGAGGTAGAGAATATCTCTCCGGAGACTTTAAAGACTATCTGGTTGAAAATGTGATTATATCTCAGTTGACTGCCCCAGAAACACCACAACAAAATGGGGTAGCTGAAAGAAGAAATAAAACTCTTTTGGATATAGTGAGATCTATGCTAAGTTATTCGAAATTACCTATCTCTTTTTGGGGACTAGTACTAGAAACTGCAGTTTACCTTTTAAACTTAGTTTCATCTAAGTCAGTGCCTAAAACCCCAATAGAATTATGGTCAGGTCGAAAACTAAGTTTACAATATGTCCATATTTGGGGATCGCTAGCACATGAGCCGAAATCAAAGGCAAATAAGATGGATTCACATTCTGAGGTTTGCATGTTTGTGGGGTATCCCAAAGGAACAAGGGGAGGTTTATTTTATAGTCCTCAAGATAGGAAGGTAATTGTGAGCACACATTTTACTTCCCACGAGGAAGACTATATGAAGAACTTCAGACCTAAGAGTAAGGTAATACTTGAAGAACTGTCAAGTGATCAAATTGATACTCAGCTTTCAATACTTATTGTAGAATAGAATGAAGCGCAACATTCTGATCAACAAAGGATTATCCCTGAACAACCATTATTTTTAGAACCTCGTCGCAGTGGGAGGGTAACTAAGTTACCAGCAAGATATATGTTGTTGGGAGAAACCTATACGACTATCTCAGATGAACATGTACAAGATCCCACTAGTTACAATGAAACTCTAATAGATAGTGATGTTGAACATTGAAAAAAAGGCTATGACTCAATAAATAGAATCTATATATTCCAATAAAGTCTGGGAACTTGTAGAGGCACCAAATGGGGTAAAACTCATTGGATGCAAGTGGGTCTACAAGAGGAAAAGACGAATAGATGGAAGGGTAGAAACATTTAAAGCGAGATTATGAGGAAACATTTTCTCCAGTTGCTATGCTTAAATCCATCAGAATTATGCTCTCTATTGTTGTAGTGCTAGATTATGAAATTTGGCAAATGGATGTCAAGACTACCTTTCTTAATGGGCATCTTGAAGAAGACATCTTTATGCAGCAACCAGATGGATTCATACAAAAAGGCCAAAAACACTTGGTATACAAGTTGCAGAGATTCATATATGGATTGAAGCAAGCATCCCGGTCATGGAACATCAGATTTGATTAGGCGATAAAATCGTTTGGATTCATTCAGAATATTGATGAACCATGTATGTACAAGAAAATTCAGGGAAAATTTGTAGCCTTCCTAATTCTTTATGTAGATGATATTCTCCTTATCAGAATGATGTAGGAGTATTAACTACTATAAAGAGTTGGCTAGCGAAATAATTTGATATGAAAGATCTGAGAGAAGCTAGTTATATTCTTGGTATCAAGTTACTACGAGACCGAAACAAATTACTACGAGACCGAAAGAATAAAACGATAGCTTTTTCTCAAACAGTCTATATCGATAAGATATTGGCTAGATTTAGCATGGAAAATTCCAAGACTGGTTTGTTACCATTTAGACATGGAATTTCATTCTTTAAGGATCAATCACCTAAAACATCTAAGGAGATAGAGAAAATGAGACGAGTTCCCTACGCGGAAGCTATGGGAAGTCTCATGTATACTATGCTTTGCACTAGACCAGACATATGTTTTGCAGTTGGGATGGTTAGCAAATATCAATCTAATCCTAGACCTGAACACTGGACTGCTATCAAGCATATAATGAAGTATCTGAAAAGAACTAAGGATTATATGCTTGTGTATTCTGGTGATGAACTTATTCCAGTGGATTATATTGATTCTGACTTTATGTCAGACAAGGATTCTAGAAAGCCTACTTCTGACTATGTGTTTACATTAGGAAGTGGAGCTATTAGTTTGAGGAGTATGAAACAATCCTGTATCGCAGTCTCCACAACAGAAGCTAAATATGTGGCTGCATCTGAGGCTGCAAAAGAAGCGATATGGCTCCGCAAGTTCCTTCAAGATCTTGAGGTGGTATCTGCTGCAAGTGCACTACTTAAATTATTTTGTGATAATAGTAGTGCAGTGGCTCAATCAAAAGAACCAAGAAATCACAAGAAATAAAAACACATTGAAAGGAAGTATCATCTCATAAGGGATATAGTGCAGAGAGGTGATATAGAAGTTACCCAGATTGCGCCACAGTAAAAGTTGGCAGATCCTTTTACTAAGGCCATCCCTGAGAAACTTTTTAACTTGCACTTAGAGTTCATGGGCATACGCGAGATGTCAAATATGCTTTGAGAGCTAGTGGGAGATTGTTGGAAAAATATGCTCTTTAAAGCATATTTATATATTTATTGTAATAAATATATTTCTGATTAATAAAATAAATGAGGTATTTTATTCATATCTTTATTTGCATTAATATTTAGAGTAAAGTCCATTTAATCATATGATATGTATTTATGCGATCACCATATGGATTCGCAGAAAACATAAATCCAAGTTTTATGATTAAATAAATTAAGTTCGCAGTTGATAAATAAAGTTGGGCACTTTATTTAGGTATAGACTATAATAAATTCATTGAGTGATTTTTCTTAATCATGTATGAATTTATTGATGTAGTATGACTACATTGAACTGGATCACATATGAGATTTAATTAACCTAGTAATAACTGTCAGACTTATTAAATCTCATAGGCATTCATTTACTGTAATCTTAATCTTGAGTTAGTTATAATTTCTTGATTGTAATTGTTATTTCATTTAAGTTACTAATAGGCACGATATACATTTGTAGTCAAGATTACCCGGTATCTTGGTGGGAGCAATTACAAATATTGAAATTATAGATTAACAATACATAATTTGTACGACACATCTCTTAATGGGTTTTCAATACTTGATCATAGAATTCTCTGTCAAGAGTGTGTCAACACAAATAAGTATGTTGAAATGATCATTAGAGAAAACCAATAAGTATTAAGGAACAAGATGTAATTAAATTGATTGAACAGTTGAGATATCAATTTAAATTAACGATGTGGTACAAAGGATTGTGCAGTAAAGAAATCAATGTGGCTTGAGCGAATTATATTCGAGCATACAATTATGAAGGTCAATTCCAATCTTATAGTGGAGTAGAATTTGAATTAAATAATTATATTTGTTTAATAACAAATTTAATTATTGTAGTCATTATTGTATGTTCCCAAATGATCCCTGAGTTAGCTCATTTAATTGACAACACCATCATTGGACCCAAAAGCAAGAAAAACTGACATATTAGGTGAAAATCATAATTATAATATTTGTTAAGGCCTATTATGTTATATTCAAGTATAAAATGGACTTGTGATATTTTACAAGATAGTCCCCTAATTAGTTACATATTCTCTCCTTTTTTACGTAAGTGGAGAGATAGTATTTAATTTAAATATTTAAATTAAAAGAGGAATCCTATTTTAAATAGGAATTCTAATTCTAACATATTATGATTTTTCATAAAATATTATAAAAGGAGTATTATTCTCTTAAGAAAAAAGAAGAGAAGAGAATTCCAGGGCTTTTGAGAAAAATACAAAAGACATCTAAGAGAAGCCAGTTGCAATTGGGAGTGATGAAACAGACGCCCACACGTCCAGTGTTGATCAATCTTGAGTCATAGCCTAGAAGATCGTTTGGAGACAAATCTACAACTCTCGATTGTTCATATTCTTAAAATATCAAGGTATGAGTTTCTAAATTACTTAATTTTTATATGTTTTATGAGATTAGTTCTAAAAAGATTTTAATTAAAAAATTAAAAAATCTGATTTCATCCCTTCATGTTTCTGGTAGAATTTTATATTGTCCCAAATAAAACAATAAGAGTGTAATATAGAAGGTGAATATAGGGGAGAAGGGCTGCCTTATTATATTTGGAGGTGTTTTGTTACATGATGGGGAGGGTAACTATTTGGGTTGAGTGTTTGATGATAAAAAGAGCAAAAAGGGATGGAAAATCAGAAAAATAGTCCTTCAACTCAAGCTTGATGTGACCTACAAATGCAAAAATGGCATTAGAGGTGGAGTTGGGCTGTCCGGCATCCGCACTCTGACACTCAAGTTAGATCTTGAGTAAAGAATGATGACCTCCAAGTTAAATGAACCTTGAAGCCGTTATCAATGGCGAAAATAGGCACTGAGGAAGAAAATGAGAGCCACATTTTTTGTGTTGAAAAGTTGTTTATTGTTTGTGTGTTTGACTTGAGCTTTTGTGGAGTGTGATTGAGGGTATTTTTGTAATTTTAAACACATAGCGGTTGTTGATTTATTGTCTGTGACATGTCTATTAAGGGAGGCAACAAAACCGTCAGCACTCTTTTGCCCCTTGCCTCTTACACGTGCCTTCCCTAGAACTAGTAGTCCTACTTATTTTTGGACTAATGCATAAGACAGTTGATATGGCAGTCTTTGATTAGTTTTTCATTGCTCAATCCTAAGAATATTTTCTTTTATCTACCCCTAGTGTTAACTAAAAGTAAGATATTTTTTTATTTCTCATATGGTGTCACCACGCTCATGTCACGTGCGGCTTCATTAACAAGAATCGTGGGTTCCATTTTGCCCCTTAATTTCGTACTTTTTGACAAACCAATCCTTCTTCAAAGAGTTTATCTCTCGACTTGTTTGAGCTATTCTGTCACTCTTGATCAAGTAATTTTGGCTCTTCTTGCCTTGCATCGTCTCATAATTGGCCCATTTTTTCCTCTAAAATTCCCCCAAAAAAGTAATAATAATTAATGAGAAATTAGGTTATTTTGGCATTAAACGAGTAATGGAATATACATGCTTGGCATTAAAGAACTATGTTAAGAAAAAGTGTTTTGAAAAGGTTTTAGAAGCGTGTGAGTAGCACCGATCTAGCGGATTATATTTTATTCCCTCTTTTTCTTTTTCTAACATCATTAAATGAGCCCTAAATTTTGCTACAAGCACTCAAACATCTTTATCTAAATTTAGTGGATAATTTAGGAATATTTTACAGCTTGTATTATACTATATTATATTATATTAAAATATTATTTTTATATTATTTATATTTTACAGTAAATATTGATTGAATTATACTGCATTAAAAAGGTGATTAATACAATAAAAGAAGCACAAAATAATCTCATGGAATAATAGAGTTTATGATGTATTGCATTAAAATATTTTTTATATTTTAAATTTTAATTATTTTCTTTTATAATTTATAATGAGTTCAAATTTATTAAATATTATTTATAATTAAATGAGAATTAATTTAAATAATAATATAAAATATTAATAAACCTAAATATTTAATAAATAAATGATTGCATTATCTTACTTTTATTTCATAAGATTATTTTAATTATTTTACTTTAAATATGTAAAAAGTATTTTAATAATACAATTATCTATTATGTATTAAGTAATGTACCATAATATAGTACAAATAATATAATATAATACAATATAACATATTAAATGTATCTAAAGAATCAGAGTCTCATAGTTAATTAGGAGCAACTTATCATCATATTACAGTTTAGTACATTATTGACGTATAACACAGAAATCTCTCAAGCATAATTCAAAAATCGAATCATTAAGAATATATATATATATATATACAACTTGTGTCATAAACTTTAACCGACCACTGATTCGAGTCACACATGAAACTCACAGAAGCGGCAAATGGGAACACTCGGGAAGATTGCTTCAGCATGGCGACAAAAATGAGCCCACAAAAAATTAAATTAAGTAGAAACTTACAAACGAAAAGAGGGTTTTTTTTTTTTTTTTGGTTCTTTTGAAAAAAAGAAAAGGACAAAAAAATCAAGTCAAGAAAGCTCTGCCGCCCAACAGGATTGAGAACCATCTCAATTTTTTAATGTCCAAATGCCGTGAATTTCTATATACCCTCCACCCCATCTCTAATCAATCCTTCCCTTGCACCCGTTTACCAGGCGCGTGAGTTGTACGCTCTAGTTACAAACAACGGGATATTTGGTATTTATGACTTCCAAGTATTATTAACTAATTAAGTAATTCCATGACCTATGTATTTTATTTGACTTGTTAATAGTGACTTCAAGCCATTAACATCATCTTGGCTTTTACGCTTAGATTTTTTTTTTTAATTTATCAATTTTTTGACACATTATCTTTCTTAATTTCAAATTCAGGTGGTTGTTAAAATAAATTTAATCAACTATATTCTACTAGCGGTCTAGTTTTAGGTATTAGTTTACATTGTTTAGTGAAATGAAATATAATAATATATTTGCTTTCACTAACCCTACAAAAATAATAATTATTATAATAATCTCATCTTGAGAATATTGAGAAAAGCTTTTTAATTCAAGTGATCATAAGATATACTCAATTATAAATTCACTAAAATTTATCCACATTTTTTTTTATATTGGTTATGATCAAGAATGTATAAATATTAGTAAAGATGCCAATGTGTGATCCATATAAAAAAAAAAAAAAAATAGCTTTGAGTCTTTAACAGTAATCTTGATGAGTTAACAGTTATGAAATTTTTTTAATCTTTAAATTCAATTATGCTCCTCACCATCTTCTAAGAGGTAAGAGTCGTTCCTTTTTTAATTTAAAGAATGGTTGGTGAGAAATGGGCTCATTCTATCTCTTAGAGGGATATAGACATGAGATTGGATTATGATAAAATTTAGATTATAAAGTCAGTTAAATATTTATAATATCTTTTTTATTGTAAGAATGTATAAAAATAATTTTTCTTATAAATTTTCTAATCTTATTCACTCAAAATTCTAAAAACTCAACTTATCGCATACGACTAAATCGTGTTTTATATTATACTATAATGTATTATATGATACTACCATATATTACATGATAATATCATGTATTGTACTATAATATTATGTATTACATGAAATTATCCTGTATTACTATTGGTATGCTTTTTATGCAATATGGTGTTAGTGTGCAACTGTACAAATGGACACAACAAGTAATATAATAATAAGTGGGTGCGACCATACCAGCATTAATGCATCGAATCCCATCAGAATTCTGCAGTTAAGCGTGCTTGGACGAGAGCAGTACTAAGATGGGTGACCTTTTGGGAAGTCCTCGTGTTGCACCCCTCTTTTTATAAAAAAAAAAAGTATCAAAATTATCTCCATATGGATTAATGTATTGAGTTTTATTATAACAATCTTATAGTGCAATTTTAGTTAAATAAAAAAAATAAAAGTAAATAATGAGATAAAAACTTAATGAAATTAAGAGTGAAATATATTAAATACAATAAATAAAACTAAAATAAAAAACAAAAGGTATATACAATGACAAAATGGTAGTTAGATTCTAAACACACTTAATGGTCAATGATTATTCTTCAATTGAAGTTCAGTTGCTACATCATCTACTTCACTATGGTAGAATCTCTCATATATCATCAGTTATCACCTGTTGGATATCTTATATCTATATACAACTTAGCAGTAACCAGTTGTTAAGCCAACATAAGACATAACATTATACGTTATAGGTTCTCATTACCCTACAAGGTGAATCCATGTATCTAGTTCTTCACTAATCTTAGATTAAGCATGATCTTATTCAAATCGAGATTAACTCAACTTCGGAACTCAATCTAAAACCATGTATTATCTTGATTTGTTCCACTGAGTCAGATATTTTTTAGGTTGTTTATTAGCTTGTATGTACTAAATGAGTGGTCAATCAAAATAGAGATTTAGAATAAATAAAATCAAGATAAAATACTATAGCAGATTCTAAGCAGCATACACATATAAGCCATATAACCATTAAGTTCAGTTAAAATCCAATTATTATAAAATATAGCTCATGATGAGCTTTAAAACAATAGCAAAACAAGAATTTGTCATCAAATACATCATCAAAGAGAGAATAAAATAATCAAATACAAGAATAAATTTGAAATACAAACAAGATTAAAGTGTCACGATCTAATATTTAAGTATCTCTCATTCTTCTCCATGAAATTTCTCTATTGCAACTCTGAAAATTCTCCTTTAATTCTTGTTTTTGTGTGTGACCGTAGTGAGTAAAAGATGGATAAAGATGGATGATGTGTTTCCTCAAAATACATTCTTTTATAATTTGAAATTAGGGTAACTTAAAAAGACAACGAGGACACTTGCCAAACTTTAGTAACTTAGGACCACATTTCATTTTGTATGTTATCTGCCACTATTTTATCTGCATCTGATAATGGTAGTACAATAATGACTGCAGCATGCTTTGTCTGCTGACGTGTGATAGGCTGGACAGTTTTTGTTTGTTGCACTCCTTGATTGCTACAACATGCTCTCCAGTATTTTCTCTGGTTCAGACTTGATTTTATTAATGTACAGACAAATCTTTTATTGTTTTCTGCAAGTTTGTTGCTACAACAATGTCATCCTTCTTCTGCTGTATCCTTCATCAAAACATAAGCTTTGGGTCACCTATAGTAATGTACAAAATCATAACATAAAATGGTCTTTAACACATCATTTTATTACCACTATAATTAGATACATATACATGCAAAATATAATAAAATTTTATCATTTACTCTCTAAGTAATGTAAGTTTAAGTCTAAAAAGAACACGATAGCTCTTATTTTATAGAGTTATCAATTGCGCTATGTTATGATGGAAATATTGATATTTTAATCTTTTTAGTACAATTAAAAGTCTAATAAAATTAAAAATTAATTAAGGAGTTAAAGACTCGTAACTAAAGTCAAATGAGATAATTGACTTTATAATTTCAGCTTTTTTTAATTAGATTTTTTTCTTTCGGTAGAATTTTTTTATTTAATCGAGATTTATTAAAAACTGAAAACAAAAAATACCCACGAGATACGTTTAGAAGTATTTTTATATGTTGTGATTCAGTCAAAGATGTCATTATAGAAAATCAAATAGTACAATCAAGCTTTTTCCTTTCTACAGTGTTGAATGTAGCTAACTAGTGTAATTACCTTTAAATTTTGTTGACCCACATTAATCTTTTGCCCATTTTAACGGGTCCAAGAAAGGTATTTAATTTATTTTTTATTTATTAGTTGGAGCGTGTTGCGCAATTGCTTAATTAGTAAGCTGGCATTGAAATTAGAAAATAATAATTTAGGCATGAAAATAACACATAGACACAAAAATGTCAAAAAGTCATTTGTCTCACCTTTGGAAAACTCCAACAGCATTTTGATCATTATGGAAGAAGAAAGAATTGGATAGAAGGATTTGCACGTCAGATCGAAACAACAAAGAAGCATAAATAATTAAAGTGAAACGTAATAGTCCACCTAAAGGAATTAAACTCATATTATTTTAAGTAGATAGGTTACAATAAGATAATCCCCAATAATTAATTAATCACATTATTAATGCGCAGTAATCATCTAAACTAGCTTCTTCTGAACAATCAAAGTTGTTTCGGAGAAGGGTCGTTGTTTTGTTCTTACATTTTTCTTGATTTAAGTTTGAATTTTACATAATAATCGCCTAATAGTTTGGTAGTAAGTTATTTCTTTTTTCAAATAAAAAATGATTTAATTTGAGAAAGATGTTGGAGTAAATTTTTTTTCTTAATTCAAAGAATAATATTTAAAACTTCAATATTTGAATCTCAATTTCTAATTAAAAATTTATTTGGTAAAATTGTGTCATACAGAATATCAATATTAAAAAATAATAATAATAATTACGTATGATTGTTAATCACTAAAATTAGGCTGTTTTTATTTTTGTCTTTTTTAAAAAAAACATTTTGTTATCATAAACCAAATTTATATCCCCATAGCTTAGATCAAATGAGAATTTATGTTTTTCTCATGAGACTTGATGATGACTCATTAATTGTGTCATCTTTATTCCTTAATTTCACTTGATTAGTGATTAGCTGCACGTTTAAGAGGGGAAAAAAATTAAATACTTTAAAAATATTAATTATGAAGTAAGAAAATCATCATGTGTGATAAGATCATTTGAAACTAATAAGCTGCTATACGTACTAAATTGACAGAAAATATATCTATTGGCTATTGCAAATTTGCAATCATTTACGGGTCAAAACCAACTATCTACTAAGCAAGCCATTCAAAGAGTTGAAGGAAAAACCATTAATGGTCATTTGTTCCTTCTCTACACGTGGGCCAACACAGATGGGACTGAAAATTCAATATATATATATATATATATATATATATATATATATAAACTTTGCGAAGTATGCAAATATTATATGTTAAATTTTTTATTGTTACGAGTCATTATTTAATAAGAAATTTTTATTTAATATAATAAATAATAAATTTAAAGAGAGAAGGATATAAATTTTAATATATTTAAAAAATATATTAAATTATGTATTTTTCTTATTTTTAATTTTTTATTATTTTAATAAAATAATAGATTACTTATTGAAAAATTATTTATTATCGTATAATAATTATAAGAATAAATGCTCTTTTAATCCATAAAATTTGAACTAATTACACAATTGATTCATATATTTTTAGAAGTTACTTAAAAAATCTATTTTAATTATTTGTTTCCATTAAAATCTTCTCAGTTATTCTTTAGTTTTCACATGTTACATATCAAATGGTATTTGTTGAATTTTTGTTTATATTAGACTAAAAATATCATTTTACCATTGAAAAGTTAGAGCCAACATATACAAAATAACTACAATCAATTTTTTTTTTAGAAATTTTAAAAATAGAAGGACTAACTGAATAATTAACTGAAATAATAAGGACTAAAAACGTATTTATCGTAGCAGTTATAATGAATATGCATGCTTTTGTTACTCACTCTACATATACGTGTATTAAAAAGAAGATGTAAGCTTAAAAGATACGTTTCAAAAAGAGAGAAAAGACAAATGAAGTAAATTGAGTCTTTAGCAATTAAATAGCATTGCAATTGAATTCTCATGAATTGCCCTCACGGAGTCGTGCTGGGTTTCTATTGTTGGGGCTGGGAGTTCATAACTGCCCTTATCATCTTCTCCAATATCCTTCTTCATCTTTAGATTAATCTTCTTCTCTTTTGATTGATTTCCCTCTTCAATATTTCTTTTTTTATTTTTATTTTTTGTTTTTTTTCAATTGTTTGAGATATTTGAA
The DNA here is from genome assembly GCA_025617385.1 of Murraya koenigii. Lineage (NCBI taxonomy): Eukaryota > Viridiplantae > Streptophyta > Magnoliopsida > Sapindales > Rutaceae > Murraya > Murraya koenigii. The sequence continues at coordinate 19,803,208 of CM046818.1, forward strand.
ATATGGAGCCTACGAATAACATTACAATAAGCAGCTGCTGTGATGACAATAAGGGCCTATTGGAATATGTTAGAAAATCAACGCCACCACCTTTTCTGTTGAAGACTTACATGCTAATAGAGGATCCGGCCACCGATAACGTCATCTCGTGGAACGGCGACGGCACCGGCTTCGTTGTCTGGCAGCCGGCCGAGTTTGCCCGGGATCTACTGCCGACACTCTTCAAGCACAGCAACTTCTCTAGCTTTGTTCGCCAGCTCAACACTTATGTACGTATACAAAAATATCATTCTCAATTCTATTTTTCTTCTTTTATTTATTTATTTTAATTTTTGCCAGTATATATAAAAGACGAATTAATCTAATATTAGAATTAAAATTCTCTCATAATTTTTTTTATTCTCATTTTTTTATTTTGTAATGATTAATTAAGTGTGTATATTCATTAAAAAAACAATAATTAAAAAATAAAGAAGAATAAGAGAAAAAAAAAAGAATGTTTATCCCCTATATTAACCTAATAAATGAATATATATAATTAAGGTTTGATCACAAATAGACGTTAACTTAATTGATGATCAAAAGATTCTTGTTTGTCCTTCAAAAAATACCACTCAAAAGTTAAAAGTCGGCAGCTGTAAATACACAGGCTTTTGTCGGATTACTTAACGTACATGTAGGATTCTATTGTTGTTCCCTTCGTTCTTTAAAAAAAGTAAAGGTTGATAAAGTTTAAATCAGTTGTTTTAGTCTTTACTTTCTCGAGGATTCAAATTCGGACGACCAATCAAAGAAAATTACTCAAAAATCACCCGATGAGGCACGGGCCTGCAGGAGAAATTTGATTAGTTAATGCCTAGCTAGATTGTAAATTGTTAAATGAATAGTATTGGAATTTACAATAATCATATTGAGATTTATTTGTTATTAACAGATGGATGTAATATGCATGCAGGGATTTCGAAAAGTAGCAACAAGCAGGTGGGAATTTTGCAATGAAATGTTTAGAAAGGGGGAGAAAGATCTATTATGCAATATCCGTCGAAGAAAAGCATGGGCAAACAGACAGCAAGCAGCAACAGCAGCAGCAACACAACAAGAATCTCATGATGAAGATCAAAGGTCTTCGTCGTCGACGTCATCGTTTTCGGAGTACAATACCCTAAGGGATGAGAATAAGCGTTTGAAGAAGGAGAATTGGAACTTAAGTTCGGAGCTTGGAAGCATGAGAAGGAAGTGCAAGGAGTTGCTTGATTTAGTGGCTAAGTATGCAAATATAGATAATGATGATGATGCTGAAGATGATGATGATGATGATCATGAGATTAATAATAATCAAAGGGGCCCATTAATAGTGAAGCTGTTTGGAGTTAGATTTGAAGTTGATGAGGGACAGAGGGAGAGGAAGAGAAAGAGAAAGAGAGCTGAGATTATCAGTCAAAGTGCTAACATTTTACTATCTCAATCATGCAAATAATAATACTCTATAATTAGGGTGATACATACATAATGTATGTTAATTGTTTTTAAAAAGATAGCTCACTTAGTTTAATCTCTTGTAGTGAATTGTAAGAAGTTAAGATTTAAAAGTAAAAAAAAAAAATGTTTAATTTAAGGCTAGTGAATAATTTATCAATAAGAAAAAAGTAGCTTAATTAGTAGAGATAGAGATGTTGTAGTTAATAATGTACTCTTTAAAATCTGTCATTAAGGTGATAATTAAAGTTGGGCAAATGCCTTTTACTTACATGCTTTAAGTTTATTTGTTTTACTTTTATGTTGCTGTCCAGGTATCTAATATATAAACCAAAGTTTCTACGTAAACAAAGACAAATGGTGCAATCTTATTATTGTATGCATCTGTTCTCCGTTCTTCCATCACATTGACATTTAGCGAGAGCCATACGGCATTAGCCATACAAATTAAAATGCACGATCTAATGAGTTTGTTTTATATCTGTCTCTCTAAAGTCATGAATATAATCATCACTCGTATGATGATTTTTTAAAATAATTACACACTACTTACTTATTATATGACTAATATGATACTTCTTATATATTTTAGAATTTCTCTAAAATCACATGCAGCTAGCCAGTTTATTGATTTTTATTTTTAATTTAAAGTACTACACCATAATCTAACAATAATGTGAACAAAAATATGTTCAAGAGTAGCTAGTTTTGATATGTGTAACTATAATAGAATTTTTATAAATTAATAATCTCTATTATATAATAAATTTTCACGGTCTTGAATTAGACCAATGGACTAAATTAATAATTTAGATAAAATAATAAGATAATATTTTTCAAAAAAAAAATCTTATATAACTTTGTGGTTTCATTCAAATCATAAATTAATAATTTACTAAAATTACAAATATAGCTGACTATAATATTTTACTTACATAAAATATGACTATTATTATTTTTCTTAAAATTTAAATTTAGTTGAATTTTATCTCTTATTTTTCTTAACGCATATAGAAGTTTTAGGGTTGACTTCTCGAATTATAATAAGAAATTTTGAAGTGTTATTGATGTTTTAAGTGCTTTCTTGTATATAACAAGCTCCAAAACCACTGTATCATCGTCAACTTCTTCTTTAATGAGATTTTTATTGATGTTAGCAACGGTTTCTTCCAAACTTAAAAGCTTTGAACTTATATCATTTTCATTAGGATATTTCAATAGATAATTTACATTTATTTTATTATGGTAACCCAATTCTTTATGTCTATCGCACCGTATCAATCTTTATCAAAACTGCATGTCATAATTGATTCAATGGAGAAGGATTTTTATATATATGATTCCTACCATTCTGTTGATGAAGAGGAAAAAAGTTTAGGAGGGACCGGATTTTAACCTATTAAGATCTAAATTGAGTTTGATTTCTGATATAAGTGCATGCATATCATAGTAACTTGATTGAAAAAGATTTTCATATGATATGATCCCTCAAGCTAAAGCTAGTAACGATGAGGGGAATGTTTTCCAGGACGACAGAAATTCAAAAAAAAAAAAAATTTTAAAAAATAAAACTTAAAAAGGGTAAAAACAGAAAATAGATGTTGATCATTCGTTAGTGCTTAACAAAAACTAAATAGGGTAGATTTAGGGCCAAAAAAGATAAAAAAACACGAGGCTTCAGCACAACTGTTGAAAATTAAAATTAAAAAATCCATAAACTTCGTTCTTAGCTAGGATTAGCCACATGCTTATATACTTAAGAACTATTTTCAATCAACGTGGGTAAATATGTTGGACAAATGTAACCCTAATGTCGGCTGAAGAGGAAAAAATAATGTTAATAATCTTGAATTAAAGTCAAAAGTCGTAGATATATATGGACCATGAGAATCTGAACTCTGAAGAATGGTAACAGTGATTTAATGTCCCTTCTAATACACATTAAAAGCATGAAAGGTATGAACTCCCTGTATGATGTGGAAATAATTGATGTTTGAAATTGTAGGCACAACTATAAATCAAAATCTTGTTTTGACTAAGAGAATATGTGGAATTAAATGCCATTATTTTCTCTTTAAAAACAATTCTTGTTTAGTAGTTTTCAACACTTGAACGCGACGATAATTACAGTCAAAGTTGTTGGCAAGTCGAAGTTGGAGCAGTTGGTTAATTTCTTGCTTCATTTTCAATAGTGAGTAATTGTAATTGAATGTTAACAATGCAGTCCCATCTTTTAAACACCAACGGCTATAATTTAAAAGTTAAGTTGATTTAATCTTATAATTATATGATAAAAAAAAACCTACAATATATGATATAAGATATTATTTTAAAATTTTAGAATTTTATTGTTTTAGCTCTTTTGATATTTTTTATTTTTATTAAAGTCAATTATGATATGTGTCTTATTATTTTATTTTTATTATAATTGTTATTTAGTTTTCTTTTTAAAGTTAACTTAAGAAAATAGATTCTCTTTATTATAAATAGAGAGGTATCGTAATTATTTTCATAACTTCAACTTCAATTATTCAATTAAAAAATCTCTCTTTTATAATTTCTTTGGGATTATCCATAAAAATATCTCTTTTATAATTTCTTTGGGATTATCCACCAAAAACTCTTTTGTAGAGTTATCTAGATTAAAACATCATTTAATCTCACTTAACGTTTTATGAAAAATCTCATTTAGCCGTTTGGATTAGAACGAAATCTAATCACGTTTCGATTAAAATGTAAATTAATTGTGTTGGCTTGGTCAGGTACTAGATATATTTACTATTTTTATAAAAATTATTACTTAAATTTTATATTTATTACATATTATTAATTTTTATTTCATAATTATAATTTTTTTTTCTTCAACAGCTATCTTTAAAACTTGAGACAAATCATAGGACAATTAGGTAACTATATGTTTCTACTTAAAAAAAAAAAAGAAAAAGAAAAGAGTAATGAAATTTTAAAATATGAAAGTAAAATTCAACAGAAAAATCTCGTAAACTAAAATTTTGATAAAAGTGTTAACAAAATACATGCATGCATAATCTAGAAGCATACAATCTAAAAGTAGCAATCTTCGAATGAAAAATGAAGAATGAAGAAGAAGAAAATCTAGAAGCCATATTTCAAAGTTTGAATTCTAAATTCAAACTTTGAATTTGGAAAAATAATAAAATAAAATATATATTATTATTACTTTAATATAATGAGGAGAGGAAATGAAGCCTATAAATAGAGGCTTTATTTCCCTCTCCAAGCATTCCATTCTTCAATCATTTTGAGAGCAAAAAGAAAAGAGTTTTGTGTTAGGGTATTTTAATACTCTTGTAAAATTTGTGAGTGAGAGATTGGGTGTATTGGAGTTCTGGGAAGTGAGCTAAAATATTACAATACTTGTAATCCTTATATCACTAGTAAAATATTTTCCTTCTGTTTTTGCCCGTGGACGTAGGCTAAAATCCGAAACACGTAATTTCTGGTGTCCTAGTTTTGTGCTTATTTTTCATTTTCTTCGAATTTCATTTTAGTTGTGGCCCTACTTCACCCATAAATTTCCTAACAGTGGTATCAGAACCTTGGTTGCATTTTTTGGAATCGGGTTACTGTTCACGTATATATTAACTGTTAATATATACGGTACTGTTCACGTGAAACAGTGAGAGCCGATCCTAACTAAGGTAGTTCGTGGTGAAAGCAATGGCGGCAAAATATGAGATTGAGAAGTTCAATGGGAACAATTTCTCGTTGTGGAAAATGAAGATGAAAGCTATTCTGAGGAAAAACAATTGCTTGGCAGCAATTGGAGAAAGACCCATAGAGGTAAATGATGATGCTAAGTGGAACGAGATAGACGGTAATGCAATTGCTGATCTAAACTTAGCACTTGCAGACGAGGTGTTATCCAGTGTGGCAGAGAAAAAGACAGTGAAGGAAATATGAGATACTATCACAAAATTGTGCGAGGCTAAGTCGCTGCACAACAAGATCTTTTTAAAGAGGAGACTCTATACTCTTCGCATGGCAGAATCTACATCAGTAACTGACCATATCAATACCTTGAAAACTCTATTTTCACACGCACAACGTTGGGTCACAAAATAGAGAAAAATGAACGTGCAGAGCTTCTACTTCAAAGTTTACCAGATTCGTATGATCAACTCATCATCAATTTGACGAATAATAATCCGACGGACAATCTAGTTTTCGATGATGTTGCAGCCTCTATCTTAAAAGAGGAAAGCAGGTGCAAGACCAAGGAAGATAGACATGCAATTTCACAGCAAGCAGAAGCGCTATTAGTGACGAGAGGGAGATCAACAGAGCGTGGTCCTAGTGGGAGTTACAATCATGGTAGATCAAAATCCAGAAGTAAGAATAATGTGAAATGTTACAATTGTGGCAATAAATGGTATGTGAAGAAAGAGTGTTAGAGCAATCAAAAGAGTAGAGAGAGTAAAGCATCTGAGTCATCAAATGCTCAGGGTTGTATGGCTAGTACTTCAGATGATGACAAAATTCTCTATAGCGAGGCAGCAGCTGTTACAGAAGGTAGAATTTGGTTAGTTGACGTCTGGCTTATAGACTCAGGAGCAATATGGCACATGACTCTCGGAGAGAATGGTTCCACACATATGAACCAATCTCAGGAGGATTTATGTACATGGGCAATGACCATGCCTTAGAGATCGCTGGTATTGGTACTGTCAAAATAAAAATGTTTGATACTACAGTTCGCACAATTCAGGAGGTACGATATGTCAAAGGCCTAAAGAAAAATCTATTGTCTTTGGGACAAATAGATAGTCTTGGGTGCAAAGCCCATATTCAAAATAGAATAATAAAAATTGTCAAAGGAGCGCTTGTATTAATGAAGGCAAAAAAGATCGGTGCGAATCTATTCATGTTTCAAGGAGAAACACTACAAGAAGCTGATGCGTGTGTCCCGTCAAATGGAGAAGAGTAAGCGATGATGTGGCATCTCAGACTTGGCCATATGTCAGAACAAGGTTTGAAGATTCTCTCTGAGCAAAAGCTGCTTCTAGGACTCAAATCGGTAAGTTTACCATTTTGCGAGCATTGTGTTACAAGTAAGCAGCATAGATTGAAGTTTAGTAGATCTCATACTAAAAGTAAATGCATTTTCGACTTAGTTCATTCTAATGTTTGGGAATCACCGGATTTATCACAAGGAGGTGCAAAGTACTTCGTTACTTTTATTGATGATTACTCCAGGAGATGTTGGGTGTATTCAATCAAGAAAAAGTCAAATGTGTTTCCAGTATTCAAGGAATACAAAGCACGAGTTGAACTTAAATCCGGGAGAATGATCAAGTGCTTAAGAACAGATAATGGTGGAGAGTATACAGATGGTGCATTTCTTGCATACTATAAGCAAGAAGGTATTCAGAGGCAGTTTACAGCGGCATACACTCCTCAACAAAATAGAGTAGCGAAGCGGATGAACAGAACTCTTATACAGAGGATAAGAGCTATGTTGAGGTCTGCTGGTCTACCTAACTCATTTTGGGCTGAAGCAGTTAAAACTGCCTGTTATATGGTAAATCGATCTCCATCAACAGCTATTGAGTTGAAGACGCCGATGAAGATGTGGACAGGTAAGCCAGCTGATTACTCTAATTTACATACATTTGGATGTCCTGTATATGTAATGTATAATGTCCAAGAAAAAACAAAGCTAGATCCAAAATCTAGGAGGTGTATTTTTTTGGGGTATGCTGATAGTGTAAAAGGGTATCGTCTGTGGGATCCCACTGCCCACAAGATTGTCATCAGTAGAGATGTTGTCTTTGTAGAAGATCAACTGCTAAAGAAAGATAGGGATAATAGTATTGTGAAAGAAAAGTAGAGACTACACCGGTATATGTAGAAAATAATCAGAAAGATTCAGAGTCTTCTGAAGCAGCACCAGAGCACGAGGAACAAGAACTAGTCGAGTCTGAGGCTCTAGAAATTCGTCGGTCAACTCGAGAGAGACGACCACCAACTTGGCACTCAGAGTACGTTACAGAGATCAATGTTGCATATTGTTTTTTAATAGAGGATGGAGAGCCATCAACTTTCCATGAAGCTTTAAACAGCTCAGATGTTACTTTGTGGATGGCAGCAATGCAGGAAGAAATTGAAGCTCTACACAAAAACAAGACATGGGAACTTGTGCTACTGCCACATGGAAGAAAAGCTATTGGAAACAAATGGGTCTACAAGATCAAACGTGATGGTAATAATCAAGTGGAGCGGTATCGTGCAAGATTGGTGGTAAAGGGATATGCTCAGAAAGAAGGTATTGAATTCAATGAGATATTTTCTCCCGTAGTTCGACTCACGATAGTCAGAGTAGTCTTGGCAATGTGTGCTATATTTGACCTACATCTAGAACAGTTAGATGTGAAAACTGCATTTCTTCATGAAGAACTTGAAGAAGAGATTTATATGCTCCAACCAGAAGGTTTTGCTGAAACTGACAAGGAGAACTTGGTTTGCAAATTGAACAAATCTCTATACGGTCTCAAATAGGCGCCGAGGTGTTGGTATAAGAGATTTGATTCCTTTATCATGAGCCTTAGATACAACAGACTCAGTTCAGACCATTGTGCTTATTACAAAAGATATGAGGATAATAATTTGATCATTTTGCTGTTGTATGTGGATAACATATTGGTCGCAAGACCCAACAAAGATTAAGTCCAAGAATTAGAGGCACATTTGGCTAGGGAGTTTGAAATGAAGGATTTAGGACCAGCAAACAAGATTCTAGGGATACAAATTCACCGAGACAGAAATAATAGGAAGATTTGGCTTTCACAGAAGAATTACTTAAAGAAAATCTTGTGAGATTATAAGCCAATTTCTACCCCACTTCCTATTAATTTCAAGTTATCCTCAAGAATGTGTCCTAGCAATGAAGCAGAGAGGAAGGAGATGTCTCGAGTACCGTATGCATCAGCAGTGGGAAGTTTGATGTTCACTATGATTTGTACAAGACCAGATATTGCACAAGCAGTAGGAGCAGTTAGTCGATACATGGCGAATCCTGGTGGAGAACATTGGCAAACAGTGAAGAGGATTCTAAGATACATCAGAGGAACCTCAGATGTTGCATTATGTTATGGAAAGTCAGAATTTACTGTCAGAGGCTACGTGAATTCAAATTTCGCAGGTGACTTTGATAAAAGAAAATCTACTACTGGCTATGTATTTACACTTGCGGGAAGAGCGGTAAGCTGGGTTTCAAAACTACAGACTGTTGTGGTTTTATCTACGACATAAGCAGAATACATGGCAGCTACACAAGCATGCAACGAAGCTATTTGGATACAAAGGTTACTTGAGGAGCTCAGGTACAAACAAGAGAAAATTCCTGTGTTTTGTGATAGTCAAAGTGCTTTGTACATTGCAAAGAATCCAGCCTTTCATTCTAGGACAAAACACATAGGAGTTTAATATCACTCTGTTCGAAAAGTAGTGGAAGATGGAAGTGTAGATTTACAGAAAATCCATACCAAGGAAAATCTAGCAGATGTTATAACTAAGCCAATTATTACTGAAGAGTTTATATGGAGTAGATCCTCTTGTGACCTAGCAGAGACGTAAGCAACATGTCAATGGCGAAGCAGAAAGAATGGTGTGAAGATTGAATGGTTCTCAATCAAATCTTCAAGTGGGAGAATGTTAACAAAATACATGCATGCATAATCTAGAAGCATACAATCTAGAAGCATGCAATTTAGAAGTAGCAATCTTTGAATGAAAAATGAATAATGAAGAAGAAGAAAATCTATAAGCCATATTTAAAAGTTTGAATTCTAAATTCAAACTTTGAATTTGGAAAAATAATAAAATAAAATATATATTATTATTATTTTAATATAATGAGAAGAGGAAATGAAGCCTATAAATAGAGGCTTTATTTCCCTCTCCAAGCATTCCATTCTTCAATCATTTTGAGATAAAAAAAAAAAAAAAGAGTTTTGTGTTAAGGTATTTTATTACTCTTGTAAAATTATTAAGTGAGAAATTGGGTGTATTGGGGTTTTGGGAAGTGAGCCAAAATATTACAATACTTAAAATCCTTATATCACTAGTAAAATATTTTTCTTCTGTCTTTGTCCGTGGACGTAGGCTAAAAACCGAACCACGTAATTTCTGATGTCATTGTTTTGTGCTTATTCTTCATTTTTTTCGAATTTCATTTTAGCTGTGACTCTACTTCACCCGTAAATTTCTTAACAAAAATAAGTTATAATTTTGCAATTCATTTTATTTACTTATTCATTAAACTTTTAGCTTTGGAAAAATAAAATAAAATAAAATAAGACGAGCGGAAGAGCATGTGAAAGGTTTAGGTGGATTCGTAGGATTACGTGAACGTAAAATGGCTATTAGTAATTTTTTTTTGACGCTGCTACGTGACAAAAAAACTGAGTCGATGACAATCATTGACGTGCTTAAATGACGCCAGTTCTTAAATCTTAATGTTGGCCAATTTAGGATGGCAATTTTTAAATTGCCCTGTCAATCCAACATCGAACTTTCAAATATGGCATAATTTATTTGGTTTGGATTTTGTGTAACAAGGTGTTTTTGACACACCACATTACATGCCTATATTTATACACCATAATACTAACAGTGACGCATTAAACGGACCTAGAATGTGAATCACATTGTATGATTATATTTTAGAACTGTGCTGATGTCGCTTATTGTATATTAGGCTTGCTAAGGATTTGTTTAAATCTGCCTCATGTAGCTCCAGATTGCCTCATAAGCCAAACCGGCGGTCTTTCAACATCTTCCCCTCGAACAGCCTTCATAAGCAAAAGGGGTTCTGTCTGTCAATCTAAGTTCCAACTTTTAGTACCAAGGACAAGAAACTTGTTTCAGAACTGCACACTATGTTTTGCCTAAGCTTTAATGAAGCCCGTCTGCTGACGAGCTCTATCGCTGGCTCATCGCTTTATCAATCAAGGTACAAGATAATAGAACATCCGCTTTGAAAGATAAGTATTTGCACAATTGAATATTTATACATTGCCTACTTATTTTTTATATTTACAAATCGTTTTGAAGACTATTTTGTTTTCTGTGGACACATGTATCATCATCACCTGACCCCTCACAAAATAAACGAGGATCAGGAAAATTTGAGGTATGAAAAAAATGCGGACAATTTTTCAAGAGTTAGCTGCAAAATGATTAAATATGGTTTCCAAAGTCGATTGGCTGATGCTGTATTCTGCAATTCCCAGTCGAGTTCTGACAGATTTTTCAAGATATTGATCAGCTTGATAAATCAAATAATAAAAAAAAAGAATAATCAAAGCCGTCTTCTGTCTACTCACCTGTTCTGTTCTAAGAGCCCAAAGACATCGGCAAGTGATAGACCTTCTGTGAATGGTAGCTGCAGTAAAAAAGTCTTTAGCATTGACTTGTTGAATATGGACTATAAAAAGCATTTTTCTTGCATGAAATGACAAACAAGTACACACAAAAGTTTGGCAGTCCACGCCAAGGCCATAGCTGATAATTTTGTAAGATTCAACTCTTGCCAGTGAAACTTCCAATCAGATAGAAAAAAAAAACCAGAGTGATATAGCCGGTAAAATTAATCTTACCAACCACAATCTTTCATTTTTCATGTCAAAAGTGATTCCTTATATATTTCAACAATTGATGGGGCCAACTTTAAAGGTTTCTAAATTCTAACCAATATCACATCTCCAGAACGCTTGAGAGTAAAGCTGTGCTCTTCCCAGTAGTTAAAATTTCACAGATCTCTATATTTTGTCTTTTCAGGATGGGAAGGCCTGATTGGATAAATTATTACTTTTAGGACTGAGGCTACATTCTTTGATATTAGAACCCAAATCTACTCCCACCAGCATCAAACCCTTAATGGACAATCCACTTCAATGATGGAAATGTTGTAGAAAGGAACTACAGTAATACAGACTTCTGAATGTTCACAGCATACAAGCAAAACTAGCAATATTCACCATAAACACTCTAGCAATCTAGTCACTTACAGGCCTCATCCTTAAGAGCATGGTCTTGATTTCATCCAACACCACCAAGTACCATTATTGTCCTCTAAATCAAGTTAAATAAGTTACCCTCAATGCTAAGAATATGAACAGGAATATGATAAACAATAAGAAAATGGACTATAAGATCTTAGACTTTCAGTTTTTCAACTTTTCGCTCTTCTAGAGCACCAAAATGAGCAATATTGAATCTGATTCATTATTGAAGCATAATGTCATATATCATCATATATCATCAGGAGAATCTTCCAAAATAACCCAGAGAAAGATTACTGACTTCACCTGATATTTGACACTCAACCCGTTGCACCCCTGAAATGTTGAGCCAAGAAATGAAGATAAAATAAAAGAATCAATCACCGCAAACTTTTCTTTGGCTAACCACCACTCAGAGAATATCGGCAATTGTATACCACCTACACAAACACAAAAGCAATTATCCAAATGCATTGTGAGGGATGGTAAAAATAAAAATTTAGTAACAGTAGCAAAATATTCTTCAATACTACCATCAATGTAGAGACAAAGACACGCACAAAAAAGCCAGAGTAAATCACTGTACCAAAGGGAGAAAAAGGGGAAATGCCAGACCCAATATATTTATATCTTTAACATGAAAACAAAGAAAACTTGACAAACATTTATGTGAAATATGACTAACAATTAATCCAGGAAAGTAGTTGGCTGAAGTCAGAAACTATGATAAGCATGATGATGCAAATGATAGTAGAAACTTGGAATACAGATGAAATCCAAAAATCTTATCATCTTTTTACACTCAACTTATATATAAGCAAAAACTGCTTGAAAAACATGGCACACTAATACATGTATTTGCTAAAATGATGAAATATCACATTAATAGAATTGTTATCACGAAAATCGCTTCCATAACTTGATGTATAGGGCAGGTAAGAAGAATTAGTTTTTTGTCCCTAATGAACTTCTGTAAATCACCAGTTCAAATATTGAATAATTGACAAAATAAAACCTGAAGAATATGAAAATAAATGAAGAAACAAATCGTAATGTACAAGAATCGTCCATACCATCTCGAACCAACTGTTCGGACAATTGTTCCCCAAATATTCTATCAGGAGAAGTGGAGGAACTTATAAGTGTTCTAATTCTTTCTTCATTGCCAAGCCAGCGCCCAACTATAAGTAACATTTCATGCGACAAGCTAATCTCTGCCACTGTTGCATTTTCTGATGAAATGGAGTCAATACCACCAATGCAAACTTCAAGGTCATCTAATAAGCTCCTTCGCTGAGAAGGAATGTCAAATAGTCTTTCTTGAATAATCTGGCAAAGGTTTTCCAAATCCACCGAGCTGACCTCAGTAGGTTTAACCTAAGGACATGGATAATACAATTATATATGATTAGGCTCAAAAACTTGTATGTCCTGTATCTGCATAAAAGTTGAGTTTCATCATTGATAATTAATATACACTTATCCAAAAAATACCTCTAGTTCAAGAAAATTTCCAAACCGTGTTTTCAAATGCTGGGGACTTCCAATACATCTTAGCTGGCCGCCAACCTGACAGGATAGATAAGGCATCTTAGACAATGGTTGCTAAGGAAAGTCTTGACTCTCATTCTTGTAGGGTGAAAAGTCAATTCATACCATTATTCCAATTCTGGTGCATAATGCTTGAGCTTCATTCATGCTGTGGGTTGTAAGAATAACTGCTGTCTTCCCTTGTCTGGTTGATAAACGAGATATCACTTCCCACATGAATCTTTTAGCAATAGGATCCATGCCTGAAATAATAAATAATAAGTAGCTAGTCCACCTATTGAAATCAAGAAAAACCAATAATGTTGAATAAGGAAAGAATAAACGTGTCCACACATCATTTCCTTTAAGACTGGGTGGGAGACAATTTGGCTAAAAGAAATAACAAGAGCATTAACAGTTACGTAATTCTCAATGAAAATATTTTGTTAGAATCAACATTTTGAGCTTCACAGCCAAGAATGTAGTGAATGTGATGAGCCTCCTAACCAAAATATGATCTTGTATGTAAACGAAAATGTTACACACTTCAAATACCATTCTTGGCCCTTTTCCTAAGATTAATTGATAAATGGGTTACTCAACATACATAAGGAGGCTTCCATAAGTAGTAGGAATGTGCTCCATTTTTTTTTGCTTTTAGTCTTACTTGACCTTGAGCCCTAAAGTGGTAAAAGTGGTAGCAACATTGGTCGATCTGTATTACTAGTAATATAAGATGTGAAATTCTCAAAAATATATCACCAGAAAAGTAGATGGACATCCAAAAATCAAAGCATACACCAAAGTCAAATGATAACCACATAAGGTATATCTTTCATAGCTTATTTTTATGCAATTTTTTGAAAATTCTATGCCTGAAAAGGGGATCCAGTCCTGTATGCCATAAAATAATCTCAAGAGATTGCAGCTTAGCAATCTATATAACCCTTCTAAAAGGAGTCAATATGGCAATAAGTAATGAAAAATATACATACCTGTGGATGGCTCATCAAGAATAACTATTGGAGGATCTCCAATCATTGCAATTGCAACCGATAATTTACGCTTGTTACCCCCACTCAGGGTAAACGATGGTTTTTTGGCATGCTTCAACAAGTCAAACTCAACTAACTTTTCCATAACAACCTGCCAACATGGTTTGAATATGAGGGTTCCATAATATGGTTCTTAGCATGATTAAGAAATATTTCATGCATGGCATTAGATTGCTACTGACTAAATACAGTGTGTTTGTTACAAGATCCAAATGCCAGTTTTTGAGTAGCAATGAATAGGTCATCTATATATTCCAATCTGAACCACAAAAAACAGAACTTCAACAGCACCCAACTAAACCCTTACAAATTTAACCAAACTTTGCGTCAGTTCACTGCTCAGGAGTTTTGAACAACCACTATGCATGATAATGACAAAGAAAGGTAATTATAGACTTTAAAATATATACATACATCATCCATCATGTATTCTGCCACTCCTTTTATCCTTGCATAAAGCTCAAGATGCTCTTGTACGGTCAAATATTCCAATAAAGCATCAAATTGGGGGCAATACCCAATCTGTCAATGAGTTGTAAAAGAAAGAAGTCAGATAGATTAAGAGCACATCTTTTAAATGAATATATTATGTTCAACTATAAAAGATGAATATAGTATGCTCAACTATGAAAAGATGAATATAGTACGCTCAACTATAAAAAGATGGAAAATAGTTGAAGCAAAACATACAAGCTGACGGGCAGCCTTGGGATTTGAACATATATCTTTGCCAAAAATAAAAGCAGTCCCATCAGTTGGATATTCTTCTCCTGCATTGGAAAAATACACAATTCAGAAACAAGAATAAAAATCTCATAAAATCTCAGCCAATAAATCAGAATTTAGGAACTGATCAGTCTGACATAAAAGCGCATAAATGACATTTATTCCAATTCTAATGATTCAAAATGCAAAATTTTTCTAACATCTCAAACATCATCAATTTCTCATGATGACACATGGTGAAGGGTAATGATTAGCATAAGAAAATGCACAACCACTGGAAATTAGAAAAATAAATCCTTATAGAAAAGTGACCAATCCTCGTGATTTGAAGACCTAAAGTAAATTAAGAAATGCAAAAATCAAGTAATGAACTATTTTTGCTGAGAATAAACCATTATTAAATGTTTTTGTTCTTCAAAGGAATGCATATTAAATGTTTCACATATACAATATTTTCTCGATTCTCAACCATTATTAAATGTTTTTGTTCTTCAAAGGAATGCATATTAAATGTTTCACATATACAATATTTTCTCTCTGTGAATATTGAAAATATACCAGATATCATAGACAAAGTGGTAGTCTTCCCAGCTCCATTTGTTCCCAAGAACCCAAAGCACTCTCCTGCTTGAACTGAGAAAGTCAATGAATGTACAGCAACTTTTGCATCAGACTGCTTTCCCCCAGGATAAACCTGAAACAGGTGACAGATAATGCTGCTAAATAATAACAGATTGCGGCAGTTAACTTGAGGAAGTATATATTGGAAATACCTTTCTTAAATTACGCAAGTAGATGATGGCATTATCCACAGAACCAGAAAGTACCCTATTTCTTTCAACCTGCACATCTACATCTTCATTGAGATCCAGAGCATCACTTTCTGAGCAAGATTGCAGAAGGGGTTCCAAGTAACTAGAAGAAGTATTACACAGGCGATTTCTAGTTCCTTTCCACCACTCCTTGATTGTCATTAGAGTCCATTTGTGAGAAGGCAAGAGTTCAAGTCCAAGTGTTAAGAGAAAGTAACAAATACTCTGTCACAGGTAAGAAAATTGAATCAGGCCTTGAAATTTAAGTGAATGTACCCTGACAAACAGAACACCTAATCAATCGTGGGTGCCAACTAGTTTAGTTGGTAACAATTGGGTTGATACAAGAGGTTTGGGGTTTGAACTCTACTCACATGGATGGGAAGGAGATTTACTAACCATTTGTGCTGATTTTGGAGAAATACCCACCCGCCCCCAACACAACAGAAAGAAAAATAAAAAAATAAAAAAGGCACTCTGCTCACATG
This sequence comes from Murraya koenigii, assembly GCA_025617385.1. NCBI lineage: Eukaryota > Viridiplantae > Streptophyta > Magnoliopsida > Sapindales > Rutaceae > Murraya > Murraya koenigii. The sequence goes on from CM046818.1 coordinate 19,819,338, forward strand.
GATGGAGAGGAGATTTACTAACCATTTGTGCTGATTTTGGAGGAATACCCACCCACCCCCAACAAAACAGAGAAAAAAAAAAAAAAAAAAAAAGGGGCAAATGGCTGGCAGCCACCAATTTTATTTTATTTGGGTACACAATTTTCCAAACAAGCAATATTTATAAAATAATCACGTCACCATGACAAACATCCATCACAACCACTTTTTTAGCAACGATTTTTACTGTATTAAATTAAAAGGCACATAAACTGAAGCCATAGAGAAGTAGAAAACACGTCAGACATTCAGATTTATAAGAAAAATAGTTCTTTAACAATGAGCCATAAATCAAAATCCAGTGGACTCCCCATTAAATCTCAGTTTAGAAATCAGGTAGAGAGGGACCTATAACCACTTTTAAGAGATTATTAACTTCTTAGTCGTACCTAATCTGCAAAGAAAGAATTACTTCAAACAAATCAGGTAGAGAGGGACCTATAACCACTTTTAAGAGATTATTAACTTCTTAGTCGTACCTAATCTGCAAAGAAAGAATTACTTCAAACAGGGACTGCATGAGATGCACCCATTGAATGGACAATGATTCATTTGTAACTTTTTCTAACCTACAATTTTCTATTTCCCTTTTAATTTATTAGGAAAGAATGTGTCAGCAATGAATATGGTTAGTCTCCGTTTTCAAAGAAAACAAAAATATTGAGGTAACCTGAAAAATCCCTTTGCTAACAATTAAAGATACAGGAGATGATTCATTTTAGGATATCACTTGTACCAATGACTACTTCGCCAAAGCCTCATTGGCATCACAGACATAGGGACTAAAATTTGGATCAGAGACACTCAGTACCATGAACAACATGGAACTCTCACCAGAGGCCTCTCTTTTCCCTCTAAAAACCTACTACAGTGAAGATGTAATAATTAGACAAGCACAGTAGAACATGATTTTTATGTAGAGGGCTTGAATTGTAGAATTCACCTCACAGCCAAGGTAACAAATGGAGCCAGAAGTAACATTCCAATCAAAAACCCCATCACTAGTTTTATCTTTCATCCCTTGCCGTAGAAGAGCCAGTGAAGCAAGTCCATCAGCAAAGCAAAACCCTGGTGATAATCTGAAGAAATTCTGAAGGAAGACAAATGAGTCATCATCAGCATTGACAGTTGCAGTATACACAACTATTTAGTGAGAGTTAACCTAGAAGATGTGAGTAGCTCTCAACTCTCAAGTGATTAACCGCTGCCATGATAATATGCAAAGTAAATAGTAGGGAGGAAGTTAAATATGTATCCCCAACACAGGCCAGTTTATTGGCCTATTGAAGTGGAAGCATGAAGTTAATGGCTCAGGTCCAAGAAGATATGTTTAATTTGGGGTGGCTAGGGATGGAGTGCAGGATAACTTAAAAAAATAAATAAATAAAGAAAAGACTATATTAGATTTCTTTATGAAATTTTTTAATATATCAGAATATTTCGGGAAGCAAACACGTTCACATGTTAAGAAAGAAATGTGTTGAAAGTGGTTTTATTTGTCCGAGAAAATTAGCAGGACAAAAGTCAAAACTAAGGCAAATAAAACAAGTCTACATAAAAACTGTTGCTAATATAGAAGCCAGAATGCATTTTACTTTGAAGCTCCTTGATACATCAGCATTTTACTTTGAAGTTCTAAACTTAAAAAGAGTCCCTTGATACATCAGCATTTTAAAAAATAAAATAGAAACCTTCAGAATTTGCAACCTAAGCCATTCCTGTCACTCACTCCCTCTCATCTCCCTGTTTTCAGCCTCAACAAGATCACAGCAGTTACAAATGCAATGTTTAGAAGCAAACTCAGTCTGTGAAAGTCAGAAGAGTGAAGTTGAGAAGAAACTGAGGCATGCGAGCACGAAAATACAAAGATTGCTTATTTGTTTCTTGAGGCACGAGAGGATGAAAACACTAATATCTTCTCAATCCCAATGTCACTACATTTTTTTTTCATTTTTTTTTTAAATTCAGAACCAAAATAAGTATATTAGATGTAGGAAATGTACATAGAGGAGGAGGGACGAGAAGTCCATAAAGACAAGAGATAGAAATCCTCAAGCCAAGAACTGACGAACATTTGACAAGGTTATGGAACCCTACCTTGAGAAAAGAATTTGCACTTCTTGTTGTCTCTATAAGCCCCATAATAAATGAGATAACCATCAGAATGAGTCCAGTGAAGAAATGGACCAAAAGAACCACATTCTGCAAGTATAACAGAAAATTAAAACAAAATTAACGAGATAATGAGCTTGAAACAATGATTTCTTGGAAACGTAAATCTAAAAAAAGAAGGGATGCCTTCCAACCTGAGCCATTGTGTGGTCAGAAAAGAAGAAAGTAAGACAATATGTTGATGATGCGATTGCCAATCCATAACCCAAAAAGATGAGGACTGTTGGCAACAAACAATCACTTCCAACGAACTGATCAAGACCTACAGAGCCAAATTACCTTGATTACAATAAAGATTTAAAAAGAAGTAAATTGTACTCTAAAAAAGACATGCATTCCTAGTTTTATATTAGTATTCCAAGGGACGACTACAAATGCCAAAAAAAGGCTTTTCCCTGCTACAGACACACCTACAGTTTCCATCTCTAATGACTGAGAGACCTAGCAACCAGCAGCAATAAGATCAACATATAGATAGCAAGCATCAATATTAAAATAACAGGATGAGAAACTACTACTACTAAAATAAGCACATGTACCGCGAAATATCCAAAATGAGAGAATTTAACAGTATTGACATTCATATGTCAAATCATTCATAGGTGACAAAAGTGAGCCAGGAAGATCCTTGGTGTAACAATAAAAATTTATAGTATTCTGAGCACTTCACAAAACCAACACTACATGGTCAACTAACATTTGAACAGGGTCTATAATTGAGCATTTGGGATAGAACTATCAATTATATTTACAAATGTAAGAAAAAGACCTTTAACCTCAAAAGCGAAAATGACAACCAACACTTGGAAAATTATAGAGGTAGTAAAGTCTACAACATACCAAAGATGTAGAAGAGAATTATTGCAAAACTTGAAGGAAATAAGAAGCTGATGAAGTCCCATATGTACGTAGAAGTCCAATATGAAAATACAGAAACCTGAGAAAAAGACGTAATAATGAATTTATAATTATACAAATATTAGTTATAGAAAACTTTATGGAGCCAATTTATGACATGATGAAAAACATTACCCCACTAATCAATTGCTGCTGCTTAGCTTTCACTTCACGCTCCTGCACCGGATAAGACAACACAATGCATTTGAAAAGCAGAAGAAAAGTTGGGAAAACACGACATAAAATGCTGAATCCTATTTACATGGATTATATTGACCATGATGCAGAAAAAATTTTTAAAAAATGGAAAAATGAACTGTATTCTTCACCAAAAAATAGTTTAATGATGTTAGCAAGAAGACCAATGGCACTTATTAGGTGTCAAGTTATCACTAAACCTAAAAGCTTATGTTCACATGCAAGAACTGTGGTTGCCAATCTAGTTTAGTTGGTAAACTATTTTGGGTTGATACAAGAGGTCAGGTTCGAACCCACTCACATGGGTGAGTAAGAGATTTAATTACTAGTTATGTTCCTATGCTTTAAAAAAAATGATAATATCTATATGCAACGACTTAACAATAGAATTTTAACAATAATATGTTTCCTAAAAAGTTGATTATTTCTATATGCAACGACTTAACAATAGTATTGAAGAATCTGAATGATAGGATTAGATCTTATTGTGCAGCTATATGAAAATAATTACTAGGTTCTATGTATAGAAACAGGATCTGCAATTATTCTGTCCCATTACAGCAGTTATTTCTTTTGTAATTAGTCAACTTTTCTAGAATAAATTCCTAGAGTTGTATATACATTCCTCTTTTCTGAATGATACAATAAAATTGAGAGTGAATTTCTCTACATAGTATCAAAGCCGATTAGGGTTCCTAAAATTTTTGTTTCCGATCTGCTCATATCCTAAACACTCATCAGTTGTCCCTCAGAATTTCTAGATTCTGCTTTCTGTTCTCTTCATCTTCATCATGTCTGAAACCTCTGAAATTATCCCGAAAGAAACAACTATTATTAATTTTGAAAATCAAACCAATCAAATAGAACTTCAAAATCTGCAAGTCTCCTACTGGTTGAATGGGAGAAATTACTTAAAATGGTATCAAATTGTGAAGACTTTTCTGAAAGGAAAAGAACGATTAACCACCTCTTAGGTGTGTCCTTAAGACCTGAAGATTCCAAGTTTACACTGTGGGGGGAAGAAGACTCCATGATCACGTCTTGGCTTTGGAACTCAATGATGCCAAAAGTTAGCGGACCCTATATGTTCCTGACTACAGCAAATGAAATTTGGGATGCCATGGGACAGACCTACTCCAAGGTTAAAGATGCTGCAATAATTTATGAGATTAAGATGAAACTCTCAACAACCAAGCAAGGTAATTTATCCGTTATTAAATACTACAATCTAATGAAAGGTTTTTGGTTAGAGTTGGATTACTATAAGATTTCAAGATGAAATGTAGTGAAGATGCTGTAACTCTTAAACAATGTGTGGAAAGAGAGAGGACTTTTGAGTTCCTTGCAGGACTTAATGTGGAATTTCACAAAGTCCTTGGAAAGAATACACTGCCATCACTCAATGAAGTCTTCTCCCATGTAAGGGCAGAAGAAGGAAGGAGGACCGTGATGTTAGAAATGCCTAACTCTAATTCAGAGGGGTATGCAATGATGATCACTCAAAGGAAAAACTCCAAGAGAAGGCCCAAATGCTGCTGAAACCATGAAGAATGATGGAGAGAGATCCACTAGTAAGGAGAACCTTTGGTGCAACTACTGCAAGAAGAAGGGACACATAAAAGATGATTGTTGGAAACTTCATGGCAAGCCTCCAAGAATGGGCCAAGGTGGAGGGTACAAAGGAAATCAATCGAAGGGACAAGCCCATATCACCCATGTGGAAGAGCTAGGCAGTAAGCAAACGGTACTGAGGTTGGTCTATTCAATTCAGAGGAGATTGAGAAACTGAGAAACTTTCTCCACACTCTTGAGAAACCCTCAGAATCATGCTCTCTTGCTCTAAGTGGTAACACTCTTAACTTCTTTTGTCTTTAGTGCCTCAAACAAATATAATTCCAGCACATGGGTTATAGAATCAGGTGCAACAGACTACACGACATATTCTGCAGGATGTTTCAGCATCTATCATGTCCTAGCAACAAAAAAATTAAAGTTGTTGATGGTTCATTAATCACTGTGGCAGGCCAAGGAACAGTGGCTCTTTCCTCTTCATTTATCCTTAAAAATGTGTTACATGTTCCTAACCTTACTATTAATTTACTATCCATCCATAAAATAACTCAAGACCTAAAATGTCACGTAACATTCTTAAATGATCATTGTGTTTTTCACGACCGAACTATAGGGAGGAAGATTGAGCAAGCTAGAGCAACGGAAAGGCTGTACCTTCTAAAGCCAAGGATGACTGCAGTAATACCTTGTCCATATCTTTAATTTCTGTCAATTCAAATAAAGATGAGATTTGGAATCATCATCGTCGTTTAGGACATCCCTCATTCAAGATTCTAAAGAGAATGTTTCCCTCTTTGTTTCAAAATATTGATGTTGAGTTTTTTTATTGTGAAGTTTGTGAATTTGCAAAGCACCATAGAGTGCCGTTTCCTAGTAATACAAGATCTTTATTACCTTTTTCTTTGATTCATTCTAATATATGGGAACCATCAAGAATTTCCAATATTTTAGAAGCTAAAGGGTTTGCAACATTCATTGACTTCTACATATATAATCAATCGGTTACCCTCTAGAGTCATAAACTTCAAAAGTCCCTTGAATTATCTCTTAGAATTCTTTCCAAAGAATAATTTCTACACAAAGTTACCTCCAAAGGTCTTTGGTTGTGTTTCCTATATCCACATTCACAAACAGTAACAAACTAAACTTAATCCAAGATCCCTTAAATGTATTTTTATAGGGTATTCTACCACTCAAAAGGGGTACAAATGCTATCACCCTCCCTCTAGGAAATATTTTGTGCCAAAAGATGTCACATTCAATGAAAAGCACTCTTTCTTTACCCAACTTATCTTCAGGGGGCGAGCAACCCAATGGAAGATAAGTATGAAGAGTTTGATCTGGTTTCTTTTCCTATTCCAGCCTCACAAGATAAAAAACTAGAGACAGCAACTGGAAATGAACCAGAAAATAAACGAATTGATGCTAATGAAAGCCCAAGTCCAAATTCTCATTCTGATCCAACATTAAGTCCAGTTCCTGTGTTTCCTCAAATAAACCAGCCTGACACTACCACTGGTCATCCATTACAGGTCTACACAAGGATATTACAGATTACAGCCCAACCGTGTGCATCTGCAAGCTCATGAGTCTGAACCAATACAAGGTACTGAAACTTCTCCTCCTAACATAATAGATACTGAAAATCCTTTGTACCCTATAGCTCACTACACATCCTTCAACAAATTTTCCCCTTCACATGGAGCCTTTCTCTCTAAGATCAGTACCATTCAAATTCCAGAAACTATTTGTGAGGCACTACGAAATAAGAATTGGGAGAATGCTATGAGAGAAGAGATGAATGCTCTGGAAAGGAACGAGACGTGGGGGGTAATTGATTTGCCTAAGGAGAAGAAAACTGTAGGGTGTAAATGGGTATTTGCACTAAAGTATAAGGTTGATGGAAGCATAGAAAGATATAAAGCTAGGGTAGTGACAAAGGGATACACTCAAACATACGGTGTGGATTATCAAGATACATTGCCCTAATCACCACGAGCATGGTTTAGCAGATTCACAAATGTCATAAGGGGAATAGGTTATAAACAAAGCCAGGGAGATCATATGCTTTTCATAAAACACTGGCTACGGGGGGAAGTTACAGCACTAACTATCTATGTAGACGATATAATTGTGACAGGGAATGATAAAGTGGAGAAGGTATCCCTAAAGAAACAACTAGCTGCAAAATTTGAGATTAAAGCGCTTGGTAAGCTAAAATATTTTCTCGGCATAGAGGTAGCTCAGTCAAAAAAAGGAATCTTCTTTTTGCAACAAAAATATATCCTGGATCTAGTGGAAGAGACTGGCATGACAGACTTCAAGCCATGTGACACTCCAATTGAACCAAGACAGAAACTTGACATAAGTGAAGAAGGAGTGGACAAGGGCCGATATCAGAGATTGGTTGGCAAGCTCATCTCTCTCTCACATACACTACCAGACATAGCTTTTGCAGTAAGTGTGATAAGCCAGTTTATGCACAATCCAAAGAAATCTAACCTTCAATCAACCTATAGAGTACTTAAATACTTGAAAGCAACTTCGAGCAAGGGAATTCTTTATAGAAGAAATGAAACTCTGAATAAGTGAATAAGTTGGTGGCTCAAAACTGAATAAGTCCTCTAAACAGTAAAGACATGTCCACATACTGCACACAACTTATGAGAAGATTGGGGGAAAGGTGGTCAACTGGAGATGGAGCTTATTGCAGGAAAGAAGAGCAGAATAAAAGTGAGCCACAATCATGTGATCAGATAATCCATGCCATATGGTGCCACCTTATTTATCTAGTGTTGGGAAAGGAATTGTGCAATCAACTCAATGTTCTCTTGAAATAAGTCTTCTCTTTCATCATCATACAAAATTATTTGCATGCTTTTTTAACCGTGTCAAGGAAATGCGTTATTCATGATTTCGTAGACAAAGAAGACCCAAACAAGTGAGAATAAACTACCAAGGACAAAATCATAGGTTCTTGTTTGATAATGTTGTTATTGACCAGAACTAACGTGGCAGAAAGAACAAAAGAGTTCCTTTCTATAACGCAGGTACTGATCAATAAAAACTAACGGGGCAGAAAGAACAAAAGAGTTCCTTTCTATAACGAAGGTACTGATCAATAAACAATAACATATAAGGGAAGTTTTCAATTGGAATTTTATAGCTTATTTACACAAACACACACACGCAGTCGAATAAAATAAATAAATTAAGTAAAACAGATTTTTTTTTTTTCGAGTATGAATCACAACTCTTCAACAAGTTATTGATAAATTATAATAATAAAATAAAAAATTAGAAACTTCATCTCCTCACAATCATCACTTATGTCACCTTTTAAAAGAAGAAACAACTAGGTGTGTACCAAAAATCGTATAAGAGTATCACTGCATAGTGTATAAGAATTTACCTTTACAATGGCAACGGCAAATGAGGCAGGAATAAATGAGAATGCAATACTGATAATAACTGAAACGGAGAAGGCATCCAGATCCTAAAAAGTTACGAATATTCACAAAATAAATATTTATATACTGAATAAATAAAGATTAAAGGATTAAAAATGTAAAAACAGGCTCACAAATTAAAATCTTCCCAATTGAGAAAAGCCCAAAAACTATAAAATTAAATCTCAGCATAGAAGTTTAAGCCATTTTCTTTTTCTTTAGCTTCTAGCAGGATCTGTTTCGATGTAAAACAGTAAGAAACACCAAAGATCAGGAAGCATACATGACGTTGTAACTGCTGGCTTTTTGTCGTGGGCAGAGGGTGGTTGCGTGTCCGAATTGTCATATTTCTATTCCCAGTAGCAAGCCTAAGAATTGCTGCATTCATGACATTGATAAAAGTTGGACCAGCATGCTGACAGGAGCTGTTATGTAGTACAGTAAACCCCAAACTCCCATCATCATTCTGACCATCCATCACAATCGCACCATACCTGGAAATGAACATTAAAATGAGACGGGGAAAACTAAATCAGTAAGTGCCATATTCTCATCATGATATTTTAGAGGCTTTTGTTGGAGGTCACTCAGAAGAATAATAACAAGAAAAGTCAAGTTGATATTTCAGAACAAAACACTTAACAAAACCATCCCAACAAGTGATTTTACATTATATTGGAAAGAAACTGTAGATATATATTATTCTTTTAAAGAAAATATATTTTCTCAATACATACACCATTCACATACTACATGTTCATGACTCAGTTTCTTCAAATTATAGAACGACGCCACATGAAAAGGCTCACTCCAAATGCTATGATAAACAAATGCTAATACCTGTCCAAATCAGGTTGCATAGGCATGAATAATTCCTGATATCTTACAGAACAAAACAAGTATCGGAAGTTCAAAAAACATTAAGTAATTCAGAACTCAGGTCAATGCACCTTGACTGATAGGACTCGTTGAAGCTCGACATCAAATATTCACTCATGGAGAGTAAAACTGGTCCCAAAGTTGGCCCTGCTGCATCAACTGCATCCGCTAAAGCATTTTCTGAATTAGGGAATCTATATGAGCTCTGTTTAAAACTTTGAATCCACCCCCCTTTAATATACTTTGAGACCTGTACCACCAACAGTTTCTTATAAGGGGAGAAAGAAAGCAGTCGCATGTCATCAAAATGAAGTTTGAGAGCAGAAAATTCTAGAATTTCTGAAAACATAACATCATACATCAAATCAAATTAATTTGAAGATAAAAAAATATTAGAACAGCGACTAACAAACCTCATTTGCAATTGGCAAAGAAAGATCAAAAGGAATAGGACCACCGCCACCGCCACCACTTAAAAGAGGATTAAAATTTGAAGTTGTGAAGGTCACAGACTGCATATCAGGATGTGGCTTAAGCTTTAGAAACAGAAGACCAACAAGCAAGAAGATGGCGGGAATTAAAAGCTGGAACACTATTGTTTTGCGGTCCCTTCGAGCGGATACTGCCCTCTTTATAAATAACGCTTTACAATGTTGCCAAAACATTGATCTCGAAATGATACAACAGGTACAGCACTTCATAATTAAGGAGTTCAGGAAACTGAGAACAGTAGCAACAATCAAAGCACAGGCTCTCTCTACAACAGTAAAAATAAATCCAAAAACCCATTTATAATTTCCAAATAATTTAGAATTTCCAATTCTTTTGGGAGCTTGTTCATAACATTCAGCAGAAACATAGTCAGGTGTGACAAGATTATTTCGCTGGCTAATACATTCAGATTCATCCAGGTTGCATCCTGCAACTCTTAGGAATACCTCCTCCAAAGTGGTGACAGATATACCAAAACTTTCAATGCCAAGATAATTCGTATCTTCAGTAGGACCCACTTCCACTTTTGAAACTGATCTTCTTATGCAACTTTCTATTTCTCTAAACATACTCTCAAAGGACGATGATGATGCCAGAGGCAACTTGAAGGTAATCTCAGTTCCAACCTGGAAAGGCAGTCAACAAAAATATCATTCAAGTTTTAGCATTCTTCACGTCTAATAACAGTATTACCTCTTCAATAGCAAATACTACCTCTTCAATAGCAAACATTCATACAGAATTAAGGTAGTAAAACCACAATAGATTTTGTGCCAAACCAATCTCTTTGACAGACAGAATAATCCTTCTATTTCATCACTTCTCTAACTTCTCTCTCATCACAGGTGACTTTTAGACTTTAACATATTGTGAAGTGTTAAAGAGTTATTTTAGGAGGATATAATTAGTCTTTTACTATTGTGTTTCCCTATGCATATAGCTATTGTATTCAGTCTCTTTGTGTAAATGAAAAACCTATTTCCTTTTTCCTGCGATCCTGCTAATATGGTATCAAAGCCGAGTGGGGTGGTGGGGTGGGAAAAGAAAATAGTTTAGCCGCCATCACCCAAAGAACTCCACCAAACCCTAGAACCTCTACCACCACCCAAATCAACATAGCTAATGGCAGATACTGTTATCGTCATGGCTGCCCCGTCTGTGGCTCCTCCTGGTATTGGAGTTTCCATTACAGCAGTCAATTCAAAATTTTTGTTGTGGTCAAGAATAGTACTAAAGTATTTGACTGCTCAGGGAAAAGAGAATTACTTGACTGATAAGCCTCCAGCAAGAGAGCCTAAAGATCACCGTAAATGGCTGCAGAAGGATACTATGGTGACTACTAGGTTACGGAATAGTATGGAACCTTTAGTTGCTGCTATGGTGACTACTAGGTTCAGACGACAAAGGAGTTATGAGCTTGTCTTAAGGAAAAATTTGACCACTCGAAGAATAGTTCCAGAATTTATGAGTTGTATGAAGCTTTTTCTCATGTGAACAAGGAGAGAAGTCATTAAGCGAACATTCTGGCATTCTAGAAGGTTTATGGGAAAAGCTTACTTCTTATCATCCTCTCACTACAGATGTTGCAATTCTTGAAAGATAACATGAAGAAATATTGGTTGTTTGTTTTCTATCTAGTCTGAAACCTGTGTATGAGAGTTTGAAAAATGGTACTTTGACTGAGAAAGAGTTACCCAACATAAAGGAAGCATATGCACGCTCAAGCAATTGTCCTCTGCTCACAGAGATCAAAACACATCTTTGGTGGACATGGTCGAGGTCATGGTAGAGGCAGGGGAGGAGGACGATTTTACTGCACTCATTGTGATGAATCAATCATACCCCTGAAAAATGTTGGGATAAGTTTGGTAAGCCATGGTGGGCAAATCAAAGCCCTCATAATCAGGGGAGAATTCTTATGCATCTACACCTCCTTGTAGTAGTCAAAATACCCAGATGCCATCATCTTTAGAGCCTAGCTCTTCCACTCCAAGTAACAAGCCAGCAGCAGCCACCATAGCACAATCAGGCACTCTAAATGTTGTTTTATCTATCTCCAATTCTACTCCTGGGATAATTGATTCTAAAAATCAAGTTGGGGATATCTTTACCAAAGCTATGTACAAGGGAACTTTCCTACATCTTTGTTCCAAGTTGGGCATTGAGCAGCCACCATAGCACAATCAGGCACTCTAAATGTTTTTTCATCTATCTCCAATTCTAATCCTTGGATAATTGATTCTAAAGATCAAGTTGGGGATATCTTTACCAAAGCTATGTACAAGGGAACTTTCCTCCATCTTTGTTCCAAGTCGGGCATTGAGAATATCTATGCTCCAATTTGAGGGGGAGTGTCAGAGTTAGACTTATTTTAGGGAGGATATAAGTAATCTTTTAATATTGTGTTTCCCTATATATATATCTATACACACACACACACACACACACACATATAGCTATTGTATTCAGTCTCTGTGTGTAAATGAAAAACCTATTTTCTTTTTCCTGCAATCCTGGCTAACATGAAGTATTAAGGCAAAACAGACTAAAATTAAATTAGTCAATAACCCAGCTCTTCCACTGAATTTCTCACTTAAATCAACATACTATAACAGAAAAAGTTTTAGGAGGTGTGAGGTAACGTGTGAACATTTAAAAAATGAAATATCCAATAAAGCTAATACAAGAATGCATCAAACTACTCAAAAATTTTCAGATTACAAAAATTTCTAAATTAAATATCCTAATTAATAAAAATGTCAGCCAATTCTAGCAAAGATGCTCATTGGAAATGTTGCAGTTATACCAGAGACACTGAAATATTGATGACTGCAGCGAACACTACTACATTGATGGGATAGTTATTCAGGTAAAACCCCAACATAAGATGAATCCATACCTCACTCACACACAACGCTGATGGAATATGACAATAAACAATATCAGCAGCTGCAGAAGCGTTTGGAGCAGACTGAAAAGAAAGAATACATTAAGGCCATGTAATAGCATGTAATGCTCGAAGGTTTGACAAACTATGACTACAAAAGAATATGTACGGATGAATAAACAGTAATAGGAGCAAACCTTCACCAAAGTAAGAGTATAACCAACCCCGTACTGATGCTTCAGGAAAAGGGAACTGTTGAAAAATGATCATTACAGATTTTTCAGCTCCTCCGAGTCAGCATTTCCTTGAGACAGAAATTTAAAAGGAGGGAATCTGATATTAGAATAAAGAAATTGACCTTCCACAGCATTTCAATGAACCATTAGCCATGATAGCTATCCGATCTCCGAGTTCTTCAGCTTCATCCATAGAGTGTGTAGTTAGTAATATAATCCTTCCTTTTTTAATTTTTTTAATTAACTGCCAGGTCAGTCGCATCGAGTATGGATCCATTCCACTAGTAGGTTCATCAAGAATAACTACCTGCAAAAAATAAAAAGATAAAAAATTAACATAAAAATAAAAATAGTACATTCAGACTTTAAAAAAATAATAATGATAATCTTCCTTAAAACATTGCACCACCTTACTATCTCCTATCAATGCAATTCCAAGAGACAATTTCCTCTTCATGCCACCAGAAAGAGCCCTCACAACAATGTTGACTTTATCAGCCAAACCCACCTGACCATTTTAGGAGCAGCCAACAGTTAAAGAATGAAACCCTGCTAACTAATATGCCAAGTTAAATGTTAGAAAAATCAAACACAAGAGTATGCAGAAAAATTCGAAAACAAGTAGAGGGAAATCAAGAAGTAATACCATAGTCGATATTGCATACACACATTGTCACAAGGAAAGAAAATTAACCATTGTAATTTTGAAAGCAACTCAGAATATCAAATGACATGAGGAAGACGAGATCAAGACTTGACACCTCAAGATTGTAAAATTCTCTAAAAAACATTAGTAATTTGTTCCATGGGACTTCAAATATCTGAACTCCTTTCGAAAAACCATACTCGCTAACCTTAGGATCTGGTGGCAAGGGCTAATGAGACTTTACTATGATAACAATTAGCCGTCAGCACAGCTCACAATCCAGTTCAATACAACCAAACATGAAGAGGTGGATCATCACTTCATCGAAGAGGAAATGGATAGTAGCTCACTCCTTACATTTCTATAAGAAACGAACTGGCTGATATATTGACTGAGGGACTTGCAATACGTCCATTTCAAGACATAATAAGCAAGCTGGCATAACTTGTTCAAGCCTAAATTAAGTAGAATTCTCGTACAGTAAATAGATATTTCCTAGGCATATTTATAGGAGATTTTCCAGGCTAGCATTACTCTTCTTTCCAATTCTGGTTTCCTACAGATTGTATTACATATTCAGTGTAATTATATTGAATCAATAAATTTGACAAATTCCATGAACCCTAAATCAACAATTAAGAGTTATGAATATACTCATTTCAAGGGTACTAATATGTTTCTCTCTAAATATTCTATCATATTGCTAGTCATGATTTGATACAACATTAAATTTCACAGATGATTCTTAGAAAATTGATGCTCGAAATCTTTGGTGGAAATGCAACCAGTAGAATCACTACTGGTTTCACGCATTGAAACTCTAGAAGGGCAGGGTCCTTTCTGGACCTACGTAAGTCCAGCAGTGTTTAGCATTGACTAACATATAAATAGTTCACAGGCTTAACAACTAATAAAGGTGGTAGACTCTATGAAGAAATCCACAAAAATGTGAAAATGTGTACATATAAGACTTCATTTCTCATAAGGAAACTTACTTCGTCAACCATTTCAGCAACAACGCTCTCCAAAAGTTGTTCCTTCACACCTTTCAAAACGGCAAACATCTCCAAATGTTCTCTCACCTGGATAGAGAGAAACCAACAAAGGTCAATTTTGCTTTTACAAACCAGCAAAATATCCATATTTAGCATCAAAAATATATATAGACATCAATAAAAGAACAAATTCATTCAATCATAATGGAAGGTCTTAAAAAAAAAAAAAAAAAAAAGATGAAGATGTATAGTTGGAAATTATATTTCTAAAGAACAAAGAAAATGAAAATGGGAATCAAGATATCTCTAAGATTACTGCACAAGGATTACATTTAACAATTTTATGCACAACACTATTCATTAAATATCTTAGGTTAGCAAATATAATCCTCAAAAGAGGAGAAAATAATTAGATCCAAGAAAGAAACCAAGTGGGGCACATGATTGAAATACAAAGCAAAAGTAAATATCAGTCTGTTGACACCCCACCCTTGAAAATCCTTTATTGCATGTCTGCTCTCTTCTCTGTTTCTTAGAACCATTCAGATTGTGACTGTTCTGCTGGTGATTTTTCAAGCTAGTACACAATAGAGGACTGATTTGTATTTAATTTAATAGTCATGACATAACTGAACTGAAGACTACAAGAACAATTATGGCAGTAGCCATGAAGTCTGTAATCAAAATTAGACTAATAAAGTATTTATTACCTATGCAATAACAACAAAGTAGCAAGAAATAATTATTAGGACGTGCATAGCTAGATTCTAATTCTAGCGTGGTTGGCATCATTTCATAGGCTTAATACTTGTGATATGGTTTTAAAGCCAAAAGCCTCTTCATCCCCGCATAGGAGTGCATAAGTTGAATGCTGAGAACGTTGGTTACTTGTTCCTTCACAGCAATGTGGCATTAAAACAGTGTCTTTCGGCAGCTGGAAATTTACAGGTGATTCTCGAGTTATTCTACAATGTTTGGAGATTCTTTTTGTTCTTTTGGGAGGTAACAAAGCAAGGGTTTTATAGAACAGCAAGTTTTAAGGTGATTGGTTGGAGAGGAATAGAAATATTTTTAAGATGCCAAACGAGGAAGATTGATTTCCTCTGGGACACAGCATTTTCTTGGATCTCTCTGGCATTGGTTTCCATTGGATTTCTTTTTTTTATTCATCAAAATTGGGAAGCTGCAGTCACATTATGTTTCTGGTTTGGGTTTTTGTCCTTTCCTTGTAATCTTTATTATGTCGACTTCGAGGCCACTCTTTCATAATTACTTGTCATATTATAAATTATTGTTTCTTATTAAGGCAAAAAAGAAAAATTACAGTAATGAGCAAAAAAAATGCAAATAATTTTAATATTATCTGATCAGTTATGCAGAACAAGAACATGAATCTGAAGAGACAAGGGCTTGAAATGTTAATAGCATCAATCCATGAAATAAATACCAGAGCGTGAATCACATTTTCTAGTACATGAGAGATAAGCACTAACAAAATGAAAAGCAAAAACACGGTAGAAGATGGATCACAAAAAATAAGTATAGGTCAAGTTAACCTTCAAAATCAGAATCTTATGTTCTAATGAGCACCATACAAATGATAAAATCTATAGTTTGACTTTACGGTTTGTCCAAGTACACATAAAGAAGTAACTTTCAGACACTTTAACCATGAAATTGCAGAAAGCACGAACTATATATAATAAAGTTTCCATGCATTTGAAAAATAAAACATGATTCTTACTTACTGTCAGCTCAGGAAAAAGAATATCATATTGAGGGCACACCCCTAGTCCTTCCCGTATTTCATCCTACGGAACATAACATATAGATCACCCATTAGAATTCCCCCGAAACATTGTGGAGGGGAAATTACGAATAAAATTATTAAAAAAAAAAACTACCAAAACAAAGCATTAATCAGTAACACAAATAAAAGCAGATTTGCTAATAGCCAATTGAAAACATGAGCCAAGCAAATCCAAAAAAAAAAAAAAACACAATACCTTTTATTAATATGAAGAGAAAATAAGTAATTAACCAAAGCATCTTTGCAAAAATATCAGTGTTTTCATTTGGATAGGACCAACTAGAGACAAAAAAGAAAATATAATTATTTCACTGGAAAATATGTGTTCCATGGACATGTATTTTCTACCTGATACAAAATTGAACCAATTAAAAGGTGGAAAAATAAATAAATTACCATATCCGTGGTGATATTCTTTCCAAAGACCAAAGCATCCCCCGTTGTAGGAGGAATAAGGCCAACAAGCATAGATATTGTCGTACTTTTACCGGCTCCATTGTGTCCTTCAAGATAAGCACAAGAAATCAATAAACCAGAACAAATTATCTTCCGAAATGCCATATCTTTTTCATTCTTTGATATTTTTAGGGGCAGGGTGTGGGGCCACATATGCACAAATAAAGCACAAAAAATGCACAGTCAAAAATAATTAATTCTATCCTCTTTAATATATTATTTTCAGACAACTTTATTTCAATCACATTAAGCTTTGATATTGAAGGACTGCTATGAAGACCCAACCCAACAATAAGCAAAACTGTAAGAGGTTGAGAGGAAAGCATAAAATGATTATGCGACACATTATAAAAAACAGAAAAATTAAAAAGTGCAATAAACTGTTTAAAGCTTCTCTTTAAAAAAAGAGTGTTGAAGTGTAATGTACAACTACCTTATTCAAGTCTAGAAGCTCCTAGAGTAACAAAAATGAAATACAACTTTTGAATATATTTCCAATCCTTTG
Source organism: Murraya koenigii (assembly GCA_025617385.1). NCBI lineage: Eukaryota > Viridiplantae > Streptophyta > Magnoliopsida > Sapindales > Rutaceae > Murraya > Murraya koenigii. Next base: position 19,836,571 of record CM046818.1, read on the forward strand.
AAACAAGTTTCAACATTTCATCAAAAATCACAGTCCGATTGTAGAAATTTCACTGGGTAAGATTTTGATTCGTGACTAGATTATCATTAGGGAAATGCTTGCTCATAAACATTAGAAACTTTGATTCAATGACGAAAGCAAAAGGAAAAAGGAAATTAAGGTTATGTCAGCTACAACACTGTTAACTATTTTAAACGGAGACGTCAAGTTCTAAGCTGGCTTATTTTGAAATTACAGCTCCAGCCTCCATGTACAGGTCAAATAGAGCTGTAAGAGTGCAGAAATTTGCCACAAGTTACATGGTGAAAACATCGTGTGAGAAGAATTAAAGAAAAATAACTAGCAGCAAAACAATACAATGTTGATGAAAAAAATTTAAAAATAAAAACCCATAAACAAATACACATTTGTCAAAGTCTACAATACTAAAATGCAGGAAGTGATAGACTAAGGATGAAAGAATTGAAATTTTTGACTCCTATAACAAGATGACTAGCGAAACAAACTTTTTCACACTGCATGTAAATCCTGCTCAAATTGTAACTTGGAAAGCAAACGTTCACATTGCTACACACTTAAGAAATCAGACACTAAACAAAAAGCAAGCTATCTGAATTAAGTTAAAAATTATTACAGCATCTGTATCAGTATACAACCACAGACAAGGTGATTAAAACCAAATCAACCATAGACATCCGTGCAACATCTAGCAATCAAGAATCAAGCTTTGAACAGAAAATATAATACAGACCAACTACACAATACAAACAACTGTGAAGAGAAAAAAACAAGGGGATGGGGGCATCTCACCAAGAAGTGCAAGAATCTGATTTTCATACAACGTTAGTTGTAGTGAGTTAACTGCACAGCAATTCCCCCTCTTATTAGCATATACCTTATGCAGGTTCCTAATTTGAATACATCTGCAAGGAAAATATAAAATGTGAAGGAATAAGCAACAAAAATGAACCAGCAGTAGTGCATCTAGTTAAATAGCATACCTTCCATCAAGTTCTTGTTGCTTCATGTCCAAGCTTATTGCCTCCACAACAGGTTCACAAGCATCTAATGAAAAAGCACACTCCTTTTCTTTGGATAGCTTCTTATTAATTTTAACTTCCACACTGGATACATGATGTTTACTAACACTTTTCTTTCTCCAGAAACAACTTTGGAATATGAAATTCCATCGATAGCGGACTCCATTTTCTTTAGGAAGAACCTAAATGGATGAACATATGTGGAAAAGTTGCATATAAGATACCATATAAAAGCAGTCAAAGACATGTAGCATTTACAAAACCTAGGAAAGTTGTCAAAGATAGACTACAATGAAGTAAAAGACTCAATGACACCAGCAAAACTTGACTTCTTCACCTAGTGAATTCAAGGATCACCAGCAAAGCAATTCTGACTTAAGTATTAGAGAATAAATGTCCTAGACAATTATACCCTTGACCTCTATGTCTCTCTAGATCATAAAAGTAACACCAGGAAGATGACAAGGATGTGAAACAACAATTCTTTATCTTTTCTAGAATTTGTAGGCTCTTAAAATACTAAGGATAAATTTTTTTTGTTTTGATTATACTCTTATAATTATTATTTTTAGGATTGAAATAACCAACATGAGAGAAAGAAGGATTATCTTGATCAACATAAAGTGTCACAAATCATTACATTTAATCCGTGTATTAAGGAGTCCACACAAAAAAATAAAAATAAAAATAACTCTTGTGAATTATCAAACAGAAATCCTAGAAATTTCTTGCAACAATTGAATAGCTATCTCTCTGCAAGGAGATCAATGTATAGAATAAACGACATTATGTTTGACTGTAATTTTACCAAAAAGTAGCATAAATACCAACGCAATTTTCACCAACTTTGAAAGAGAAGAGAAAGGGCTTTAAAAATATACCTTATCCAGGTAAAGACCAATCACGCCGTATAGCAGAGTGTCAAGCAACATCATTAAGAGGCAGACCAAAAAATTCACTCCAGACGATGCCTAAAGCAATCATAACAATTAAAGGGGGGGGGAAAAAGGAAGCTTAAAACAATTGAAGAGAGGTAAAATCTCCAAAGATAGAATATACCCGCCACATGTTGCTCCAACGAAGTCCAACATGAGCACGCTCGTAGTCTGCAAAGTTGACAGATCCTAGAGCAAAGGCCGTAGGAGAAAGAAAAGAAGCGATGACCTTCAATACCCTATAAGTAGAAAATGCAAATGGAATAGGATGTGAGTGTTCAACAAAAGATGTCCAGCTTAAAAAATTTTCTTCAGTAAAGGCGGTCCCAACAAAATTGTTCATGGCAGGAATACTCACATAGATACAGCCTCATCATTTACAGTATAATATGGAAAGAATGCTCCAAGAAAAGAGAGGGTTCCAACTGCCACAGCTGTTTTTGCTCGTGTAAAAAATGTAGAGATGAAAAAAGAGAGCGTAATTGCACTGAGTCCAAAAGAAAAGAAATAAGCAAACACCACTGTCTTATCACTATACTTGAAAAGGCTGTCCATGGTACAAACTGCAATGATCCCAGACGAAACTCCAAACTGCAAAAGAATTAATCACAAGAAAATCAGAACTCAGATTTAAGAATATATATGATGAGTGAATATTTTGTAACTTGTGATGGTACTAAACTTGAAAATAGCATATCAAATAAATCATCAAGGGACCACTCTATGCATGGAGTTTTAACCAACTGCATACAACAGATTTGATCCAGAAAGGCAGCTCAAATAAACTAGTCACCAAAGTAGAAATAATAACCCTTCAACTTTAGAAACTATGCATAGACCAAAATAAATAAAAAGAATTAAGACAGGCACTGATTTGGGACATTATGCACAAAAAAGCAGGAGGATAGAAAAGAGACAAATAAAATAGGGCGAGAGAAGAGAAATGATATTAAAGAAAAAGAATAGAAGAGACAAAAATCAGCAAGTAACGAGACAGGAAAAAAAGGAGATAAATCTATGATTCAATTATAATTAAATAATAATTAATAAGATGCTGTCTATGACTAGAAGTTAATCATCTACAACTATGTGAGAAGTAGCCCATGAGAACAATAATTACAGATTTTAATCTAAAAGATTGAAGTGGTAAAGAGTTTCAAAAGGGGAGTAAAGCATTTATTATCAGAATATCCCAACAGATGCAAAGAATGACATTCAATAATGAGGATTTAACCAAAGGGGAAAAACCAGAAACTCACCTGTGCGGCATATGTAATAAACCAAGAGAGATGAAATATGCCATCTTTCAAGCCCATCATGTACAGACCTTCTCTTATTTTTTGTTCCTGCAGTATAAGAATTAAGTTTGAAGTCAGGAAATTATACTCTCAATCAAGAAACAGTCAATAAAAGAGAAGCACTAGCAGAAACAACAAAACACCTAGATTCATCATAACTTCTATGTCACTATGTCACCATACCTTCTCAAACACAGAATAACTGATCAGGCGAGAAATTGGATAGAGAAAGCCTAGCAAATACCTGCTCATCCCAGATGCTATTAATAATAAAATATAAATACACAACTTGCCTTATTTAAATTCAACTTTAAAAGACCACAATATATAAATATGAGAAGATAGCAGAATGACATATTATTTGAGCAAGACATACAATACTCCCATGACCCTCTTGATAATAGACTGGAACTCATCATCAGTATATTCACGAGTAGGAAAGGGAACCATTCGTATATTAGACGGGCTATATAGGGTCCATGGCTGCTTGAGGGACAAAGGTGTGCCGGACAAGTTTGATGGTGGAGTTTCTACGTTTTCAGTTGCAATGTTAGTACCAGTTTGCTGGGCAGCAAAAATTATGAATGAATCTAACACCTGCTGAAGCTGCAAAAGAGAAGCATTGGCAAGTTGGTAACCATGATAACATATTTTTCAAAAATTGTCAATGGCAGTGGCCATGATTTCAGTCTTTTTGGGAGATGAGAAATATAAAATCAGAATGTGAAGCAGACAACAGAATATACAAAACTAAATAAAAAGTTTCTGAATTCAGTATGCCAACCTTCTTATAAATAAAATTAAAAAAAAAAAAAATCAGTATGCCAACCAAGGAAGAAAGATGAGAAAAAAGTACACAAAACATACACTCAGAAAAAGAGAAAGAGAGAGAGAGATTTTATATCATTAACATGAACATATGACCAACCCTATCACATTTGAAACTGAAATGGGGATGTTTGAGTTGAGGAAAAACCATTTGCTCTCTTTAACCTACAAAGTTACACTCCCAAGATGACCATTTAACACTAAGAAAACTTTAAAAGAGGCTCCGAGATGTACAGCCATTCGATTACAAATCTTTAAACTAGGCTACAATCATGAGATCCAAACAATGAAGGTTGCCAAAAAGCATTACCTATTCCTTGATTACACAATTCATTCTGAACTACTACAAGACTTCTATAACTCATTAATGTATATATTTTGCTTGCATTCATGTCTTCTTGTTTTTGGAATCGGTCACTATTGCATCAATGCTAATGAGTTGTACTGCAAAACTCTGTGAGATAATACCTTCTCTCCTATAGCTTCAACAAGACAGTTGATCAAGTAAACAGTAGCTATAAATAATTTAATTTCACCCAAATACTTTATATACAACAAGTAAATAACTGCTTTACAATATAAAAGCTTATACCAGGTAACTAATCACACTTTTTTTAAAGGGAATAAAAAAATTTGTTAAGAAACAAAAAGATGAGGTAGACAAAGTGTGGACTCAATAAAGAAAAAAATAGCCTGATATATGAACTCTGCTTTCACAAAAACACTGTATAAGCTTGTCTGTCCATTTGTGCAGTGCATAAAAGGAACCACATATCAGCACTTCAGAAAGAGCTCTCAAGTAACAATCAAACTCATACTACTAGATGTTTCCATATGCTTAAACATTAAAAACCAACAAATGGGAAAAATAACAATATCTGTCATAAAATTACTTAAATACTGCAAAATTCATAGCAGCTATATACCACTAGCAGAAGAAATACTTCTAACTATACAATCTAAAAGACTGGATGGAAGCAACATAAAAAGATAACTATAGTGGAGAGAGGTTTAAGCAGTCATACAGTCAAAAATCCACTGTAGCTGTATTGCATTGTTGGTATTATATCAACACCCAATTCTAGGTCATTCAGATAAGGGCCATTTGTATCCATGATAGTTTTAACATCAGGAAATCCAGAGAAAGCCCACGTGTGGTTGAGGCGTATACTATAATCAAATAGCTCAGGACCTTGATAATGAAAAACCACTGCTCCTTTAATTTTTGGATTCAAACAATCCCTAAACAAAGACAACAAAAAAAAAGGGAAAAAAAGTCCATGAGTTCTCCAGTGCCACGGCCAAGCATAAAAAAGATGACTTACAGTAAACATAGACAGTTACATGTATAACTAATAAGATCACTAATTTAAAGGTATTTTATAAGAAAATCATTTTCTTTGCATAAGAGAGAAATAGTTATGCATAGAATGCATCCAATGTAGGCAAACAAATGCATAAACCACTGCTCCTTTAATTTTTGGATTCAAACAATCCCTAAACAAAGACAACAAAAAAAAAGGGAAAAAAAGTCCATGAGTTCTCCAGTGCCACGGCCAAGCATAAAAAAGATGACTTACAGTAAACATAGACAGTTACATGTATAACTAATAAGATCACTAATTTAAAGGTATTTTATAAGAAAATCATTTTCTTTGCATAAGAGAGAAATAGTTATGCATAGAATGCATCCAATGTAGGCAAACAAATGCATATCCAGAAAAATCAAATAAAAGAAAAAAAGAGGAATGAAAATAAACATGGAGTAATAATCTGTCCAACTAAGCATAAAATTAGATCTCTAACTGCAAAATTAATCACATGAAATACGTCCAAAAACATTTTTGAATTTGGCAAGCATGATGTATCACAGCAGGGAAAGAGCTGAAATTGAAAAGAGTATCATTTTGACCAACACCAAATTTTAAACTTCAGGTAGAAGTCAAAAATTTTGAGCTTCTGACTTAATTTTGGAATATTAAAGGGTGGTCACATAAAAAGCAACAAAAATAAATAAGTATACTTTTCTATTTGAAAATTGCTTATCTCATAATTAACATCATAAGAATGCTTCATTTACGGACCTGCACAGTGCCACAATAAAACAGAAAGAACTTACTTGACTTGATCGCAGGTACCATAGAGGTCTGAGCTTATGTAGGTTTCCAACTCAAGTTCATCTTTGTAAATTCTGCTGACCAGCTGTACATACGATATCGAAATTCAATTAGCTGAATAAAGGAATTCATAATGGTTCATTGCTTGTATATAACAGTTAAACTATGAAAAGGAAAAAAGTTTAACACCCATAATAAAGCTAGGTGGTCATTCTTCTTTTCCTTTTTTCCCACTATTCTAGTTGGTAACATTCAAAGTTAAGATCCATCCTTTCCCACCCAACAAATAAACTCGAGCAGAGTCCAACGCTGATTATTCTGTTAACACTATAGAGATGTAATACCTCTTTGGTAAATAAGCCACATTTAAGATTACTAATCTATGCCCACAAATTTCCAAGGGTAGGTGAAAACAACATATTTATACTCTGAATGTGATTATTAGATCAATCAAGATCAATGAAAGATCTCCTAGCTCTCTCCATGAGTATTGCAATAAGGAAAAAGAAAAATGGAAAACAAAAACAAAAAAAATCTAATGCACAACCCAACTACTAACATTGGCAAGGTCCTCTTTCACCACGACTATATGGTTTCAAAAAATGTATTTAAAAGACAATGAAAAAACTAAAATCAAAAGGAAGAAGAAGAAGAAAGTAGTGCAACAAGAGAATAATATATATTTCAATGCACGTCAAATTTGTGCCTACATTGTGTCTAAATCTCCAGCAACTAAGGAACAAAATTTGGAAAATGCTAGTGCAATTAAGCACAATGACGAGATGGACAGCATGATAAGTAGACCAAACATAGTAATACTGTTGCAGCAGAAGTAACCTTCCATTGCCAATATATTAAAATGTTTCCCCAAAATAACTCATTAACTTTGATCATCATCATGACTTAATGGCTTTGCTTCATCCCAATTTAAGTCCAACGAACTGAAGATATTGACAAGTACTAGAAAAATCAATCCTTTAAAAATACACTCAGTGTTAGAACCAAAAATTAAAAAGAAAAAAAAATTATATCAGGAGCACAGAGTGATAAATGAAAAAGACATACAAGCATACATAAAATACAGAAAATTATACAATAATCTAGCATACCCATGAAATGAAATATCAAAAATTTATAGAACTCTAAAAGGAAAAAAATAATAATAACAATGGATACCTTCAATTTGGGAAATTTTATCGACATTAAGTTGATCATAGTCCTCGTTTCTTCTGTATCTGGTGCAAAAGCCAAATACTCTCCCTTTGCCAGCATTAATTCCAAAACTTGTACAAAATTGGGGGATATGCCTTTGCCTATTTCGACAAACATGTCTTTCCTTATGTACCTAGATCAGTTCAACAAAACCATCATGCCATCATTTCCCTCAAACCAAGAAGCTAAATCCTATCAGTTATGTGATTAACAGTGTGTAGGGCAGCACATCATTCATGTTTCAATCAGGAATTCAATAGAATTTTAATATCATCTTCAACATTTTTGAAGAAGACAACCTCCAAATTTAACTAATTCAAATTCTATTTCTCTGCCAACATTAAGCTGAGAAAATTGTCGGGACCTAGGATCAGGGTATCTAACTTGAAAGACTAACCTATTGGGTGGAATGACTCATCCTATTTGTAAATGCATTGATCTACTAGCCAATGTGAAACAACTCAACAATCTCTTCCACAAGCAACACTGAACCTTCTATCCATCAAGGACTCAGTCCATCACCCCAGCCCTTTCCCTGAAGCACTGAGTCCACCACATTCCACCTACCAGGGCTGGTTTTGATAGCTCTTGTTGGGATCAATGACCCAGGTAAGGATCATCCCTTTTACAAGCCACAATACAACTCAACACAAACCTCTGCTGGTGGTGGCAACACTGAACCTTCTATCCGTTAATTACTCAGTCTATCACCCCAACCCGTTCCCAGAAGCACTGAGTCCACCAACATTCCACCTACCAGAGCTGGTTTTGATAGCTCTTGTCAGGACCAAGGATGCAGGTATCCAACACAAAAGATTATCCCATAGACCAAGAATCATCCTTTTACAAGCCACAATGCAGCTCAACAAAAATTAATATTTACAAGATCATGGATATTATTTTAATTGAAAAATCTCCATTTAAAGGAATTCCCTAATCTTTTAGGTATTAAATTTCACAAAAACAAAGACTTATATCTGGATTGCAAATAAAACAGGTCGCTGAAGACTGCAAAAAGCAAAACAGAAGCCTATAATGGAAACCGAGCTGAGGTTGCTGAAGACTTACGGTTGAGCAGGGTGAATTCGCGTATCAACCCGTGTCCTTACCGCTACCAACAACAACATTACAACCGTAGGAAGCAAAATCTGCAAAATTAACAAAAATTTTACTTCTCACAGTTAATCTACTTTGGCATTTATCTCTTTTGATCAGTCATAAGTTTGTCAAGAAAACAAAAACAAAGAAAATCTAAAATTAGTGCCAATAAAAAACACAAAAGTTCAATACAACAACTCAACAAGCAATAATGCAACAGTTCGTAACAGTTGACGATCGAAGTCAAAAATTCAAACAAAGGCAAAAACAGAAAATTATCGAGAAATCAAATTGCTAAGGCATAAAGAGAGATAGACCTCAGCAGCAGTAACAAAAGGATGACGAATTTTGAGTAGCCAATTCTTTCGAAGCATAGCCTTCAACTGCCTCTTAGCAGTTCCCATCTTCGGTTTTCTTACTACAGAAACCCTAGGTTTAGAGAGAGAAAGAGAAAAGTATTTAGTAGTGTTGGTTGTTGAGAGAGAAAGAGAGAGTGTGTTAAAGAAGAAGAAGAAGAAGAAGAAGAAGAAGAAAAAGAAAGGTGGAAGGAGAAAGAAACAGTAGGTGGCAAAACCAAAACGACGGAGCTTCAGTTAAGTCGCGACATGTGGGAAATGGAAAACGTAACTTAACCGAAGGTATTGCGTGAATTTAATTAAATATTTTGAAAATTAAAAAAAAAAAAAAGGGGTAAAATATCTACTGCACGCATAAATTTCAGGCCCACGACGTTACATTCCGTTTATCGACAAAGGTCTCACTATCACGTGTAGGCGGCTCACGCTAATGTTCGTGAGAAGAATTAACGATTTTTTGAGTCTTCGGTACGATATGATGAGAATTTTAATGAGATATTGAATATTATTCATTCAATTTTTTCTTATTTTGTAGCCGCCTGCTGCTTGACTGCAGCCAGTGGCGTTATGATATATAGTGTATTACATTTATTTTATTATATAATAATGTATTTATATTGTAATAATTTATAGTATAATATTATATTTGATATATTATATTAGTTATAATAATATTTTAGTTTTCTATTTATATTAAAATTATTTTTTAAAATTATTAATAATTTAAAATTTTATATATTTATTTTTATTAAATTTTTTATTTAAATTTTTAAATAAAAATAAAATTACTCACCAGTGGCTACCACCAACCCATGAACAGTCACCGGCGGTTAGATTCCAATATCTGTTGATGTTACTTAGATACTATCAGAGTCCTTGTCATTTGAGCTACTCAATGGTGCATATATTTCTGACAATAGAGCTTCCATTCATCGTAAATCAACGGTTAAAATTTTAATAGAGCTTCCATCCATCGTAAATCAACGGTTCAAATTCAAAATTTTAACTATAGATTTACGGTGGAATAAAGTACCATTAACAAAAATGCTTATATCATTGCATAGATTTGGTAATAAAGATTCTAGGCACCAAAATGAATCTCATTAGACAAAAATTAATAGCTTATAGTGGTCCTATACCGAGGTGGCTTCAATTAATCATATATCCTTAATTTAATAATTAATTGAAATAAACAAAGAAAGTGATTAGATAAAAATTAATATAATGGAAAAAATAAATCTAATGCTATCTGGATTTTAATGTTGGAAATCTTGCATTAATTCAAAATTTAATGCAATGAAATTTTATTCCAAACATACGATAGTATTAGCTTAATGAGGAATTATTTTCTAATACTATACAATATTGTGCTCCACAAATGTATGTGCGATATAATTTATTTAATAGTTAAAATTACTTATTTAATTTTATAGGTTATTTTTTAAATTTTCTCATATTCTTTAGTTGTATTTTGGTTAAAGTTTTCGGGGATTAGTTATTTTGGCTCTACTAGATAAAAGTTCAAATTTTAGATTTTCAGAAGTAAATGTTATAGATATTTTTTTTTAAAGAGTTAAACTATTCAAATTACCTTCAATTTATTTCATAATCTTATTTCATTCATTTTGTAACACAATTTTAAAATATTTTTCTATTAAAGTAATTTTATAATTTAATAAAAATTTTCATTGACAACTAAAATATTTTTCATAAAAGCTCTAGTTTGATTTGAGATTAAGCTTGCTAAAACAAGCTCTTCATATGCTCTACTGTCATTATTTAAAATGGCAAAGGATAGAAGTTTTCAATTTAATGACATAAAGCATTTTTACTTGAGGCAATTGATCACTAGCCGTTAGATATATCTCATAACTCAAATTAAATGATTGTACACTTTCTTTATTCTAGGCATCTGCATGAAAGAAGCTCTATATGTGTGTGAGTGCACGTGCTCATGTGTGGGGGTGCGTTTGTCTATTTTCTTAAGTATAAATTTCAAAATGATTTTATAAATAAATTTTTTAAGTATCATTTTTTTGGTCATCCAATAGGATTCTCTCTTGTGACATCAATTTTTTTAAAAAAAATCAAAGAAAACAATAAATTTGTTGAAAGCAACAAACAAAGAATAGAAAATTAAAAAAAATTATGCATTGTGATTAAGGATGTCAATTTTATCTATGATATCTGATTTGATCAGGTATCCACAACAAACGGGTTCAATTTTTATTATTTTAGTAGGTGTAAATATATGTATGAGTAGGAATTTATCCTCCATTTAATTAACGAGTACGGGTTTGGTAAAATATTTGATTATCTACTTATTATCCAAACTTGATTCTTTTGAGTATAAAAACAAATTTATTATGTTTTTGTACTGCAATTATTATAATTTGAACCTAAAAACTGTTTTTAATTCAATCATTTAAACCAATTTAGCTAAATGCTTTGACAATATTGTAATGCAATATAATATAGATTTATACATTATTATATAATAATTATTTAAGCTAAAATTTTTTTATAAAACTTAATTTTAAGAAACAAAATTATAAGAAGTAAAATATTGACTCTTTAAAAATATTCAAATTTATTTGGTAGAGTTAGTGATATGCATTTTTCTTTGTATGTATTTGATTAGACATTATAAACAGTGGCCAATAAATAAATTCAAAAAGGGCTTAGTATAATTTTTTAAAAAAATTATTCATACTTGTTTCAAATCAAATAAAATTAATATTAGCTTAAATTCTACAATAATGGCTAAATCCTAAAGAAATAACAGCAACAAGAATAATTAATTTAATACAATTTTCATATTACAAAAATATCATTTTTCAATATATTTAACATGCTCACGACATATGCAAGTGTCATTTTCATTTATTATAAAGGCATTTAATTTAAAAGATTAATCTATTAAGTGGAATAACATGTCTTACTTATAAATTCAAGTATTTTTTTTATTAGTCAATGTGAAATATAATTCAATAATTTTTCTCAGACGAAACCACTGCCGAACTCCGATGTCTATATACATGAGTTATTATTTCACTGTATTCTAATTATTAAAGTCTAACTCTAATACTAATTATTGAGAGACTGTACTTATAATTTAGGTATTAAATTTAAAAAATTAATCTATTAAATAAATTAACTTAGCTTACTTATAAATTTAAGAATCTTCTTTTTAGTAACGTTATTAGATAATAGGCTTAGGTGCACGTTAGTCGTTTTCATATGTGGAGAGCAGCCATTGGTAGAGCCTACAAATATGGGGCCAATAGGCTATTTTGGTGGGATCAGATAAAGTAAGAAATTAAGGAATCAGTCAATGGAGACGTTTTATCAAATTGTTTGTAGTCGACAATTACGTTTTATATTTTATTATCTGATTGGATAAAACCATTAAGAAGTAACTTTGAGACAAAGCATCAAACGTATGTCTCCCTTGTTCGTTTCAAATTAACGTAGAATAATTTTAAAAAAATGAAATTTTGAAAAATAAAATAAGTATGTGTAAGAATTTATTTTATTAGCAAGGTTTTTTGGTAAAGTATTTTAAATTTGGATTGGTATTGATTTTTACAAGTTTTGGATTGGTGGTTGATATATATATAAATGATTAAATCTTAATTAAAAATTGTACTAAATTTACATGTGATATAAATATTAGACTTTAAGAAATCAATTTCATGTCGATTTTGATAATTATTAATTAGTATAAAGAAGGCGATGACATATAAATAAAAAAATTAAAATAAAAAACGATCAGTCAATTATACGATGCTTAGTTTATATCACATTACTATGCTTAGTTTATATCACATTTAGACGAATCCAAAAGTGGATCAATTTGTCAATAACAATTAAACCAAATGGTACAAGAAATTTTTTTTAAAAATAATATACATTTGAAATTGAAACCATTTCGTACAATTGACAAAATATTAAGATAAAGAAATATAATAATTAAAAATAATTAGATAAGGATTGACGATAAATTGAAAAATATTTTCCACATCGTATCGTGGGTATGATCCATATCAAAAAGAAAAAGAGAAGAGATGAGTTGAGTTGGTGTTTGTGTCCCCAACCTTCCCTTTACTCATAAATAAAATAATAATTAATAAATCACTATGAATAACGAGTAAGAGCATCATTAAAATATTGTTCGAATAATACTTTTACTATTTACTTAAAAAATTATATCAACAAAAAGAATAATTAAAGAAAAAAAGTATTATCTTATTTATAAAATTTTATTTAAAAATTTTTAAATTTATTATTATATTATTTTTATCTCATAATTTCAAAAAAAAAGAATGTTATAATTATAATAGTTTCTATAAAAAATTTTAATTAAAATAATTTAAAGAATTTTTTAAATTATTTTATTTTTTACTTTTTTATGTATCATATAAATAAAGAATTAAATTAAAAAAATTTGGTGATGTTTAAAAAATATAATATTAAAATATTAAATATGTCGTTTGTTGGGGAAAAATGGAAGATGCAAACACAAATCGTAACATCGACGGTTTCAGTTTCAGCTTAATCCATTCACGTTCTTTTGGGTCCACTAACCTGGCCCACAAAAATCGCGAGTATCACTCAATCACAAGTATGATATGCCCACTACTCTCTCTTATACCGTGAAAGTATCCGTACTATAAGAAATATATATTCTAGAGTTTTAAGTTTAGATTTTGCTAAGTTACGTTGCATGCAGCTTATAATTTATGTAAAATTATAATAAAATATAATAATTTAATAGAGTTTATTAAATTTTATATAAATGGTAAGTTACATATAATATAACTTAAGCATGATTTTTTAAGTTTTTATAAAAATTATTTATAATATTAAAAAAAAAGTGTAAAACATATTATTATTGAATTTCCTTAAAGATTTAAACTTAAATGATGAGGTAAATGAAGCTGTTTAAGATTCGCTCAAGTAGGCTCCTAATGAAAATGCACTATATCACTTAGCAATGGATAAGATTTTTCTAATTGTTTATAGTCGACAGTGTTGTTTTATACTTTATTGTTTGATTGGATAAAACCATTAGCAATAACTTTGAGACAAAGCATCAAACATATGCCTCCCTTAGTTCGTTTCAAACTAATGAGGAATAATAAAAAAAAAAAAATGAGATTTTCAAAAATAAAATAAGGATGGGTTAAGAATTTATTTTATTAGTAAGATTTTTGGGTAAAGTATTTTAAATTTGGATTGGTGCCGATATTTTCAAGGTTTAGATCGGCAGTGGTTTATATATATATATATATATAATATTAAATATCAATCACACATTGTGCTAAATTTTACACGTGAGCAACATTCAAAAAAATTAAAGTTCCATCATAATAGATTTCGAGAAATCACTTTCACGTCGGTGACGACTTTGATAATCAATTAATAGAAAGAAGACGAAGACATACGAATAAGAAAAATCAATTTAGTCAATTATATGAGGCCGGCGTGGGTTTGTGTCACACTAGGACGACTCGAAAAGTGGATCAATCAGCCAATAACAAGCAAATAGCAGAACAAATTTTTTCAAAAATATATGTATACTTTTGAAATTGAAACCATTTCGTACAGGTGACAAAATACTAAGATAAAGAATATAATAATTAAAAATTAAGCTAGGGTTAAGTTTCATAATTATGTAACAAACATCATGTCAATAAGGGTCGTTAGATTTGAATTGCGAAATCGACCGGATGAAAACGAAATAAACAGTAAAAGAGACATAATGAGAAACTGGGGAAGGTGGTTTGGAAAATTGCTTGGACCACCGGGTGAAAGTAGAGGAATACTAGAGGGCTGATGTTCGAATCTGATTCAATTACAAGAGGCAAGAATCCAGAATGTTTTGTAATTTCCAACACCGAAAATTGACACTTTCAACTTCTGTCAGCTCAACAACGCCATTAAAACTCATGATTTTCATTCACAGCAGCAACCATAAGTTCACGTCTATGATTTTTTAATGACCGCACCAACTCCTGCACTTCATTTCTGATCAAACACTGCAGTTTCAACATGTAATTTATGCCAATTTTCAGGGGGAAGGGACCATGAAACGTCCTTGGAGTTAAAAATTGATGCCTTGTTGATGACTACTTTCAATTATGCACACGCAGCGAAGCAGCAGCTTCAACTTTAGTAGAAACCGTCTCTATATCTTCGTCCAGTTTTATGAAACGTACACCGTGTATTGCTCCCCAATTGGTCCACATCAAAATTACAAGTGTTGATGCAGCTTTTTCACGCTGCTCAACAACAGCTTCGAACCTTCCAATAAGATCTCCAAACAACTCGAAGCAGAACGTCTCGAACCTTCTCGTCATGGTTCCAAACAAGATTCGATCCTTCCGCTCGCGATAAGCTCGAGCAGGATTGCCTCCTTTGTCCTGGCTCACTGCCTTCTTCGTAACAATGATTTTCCTGACCGCACTCACGTAAAACCGGTCGGGTCGCCAGGCGTTCCTGCGAAACCCTCCGACGCTCAAGTCAAGAATCGGGTTTCTTTTGGTAATCTTCTTTAGTGAGGAGACCGAAAGATGAAAGGGTATTATTTCGCCCTTTTGGATATGTATGGTGTTTTAGAGAAAGTCGATGAGAGAAATTTGAAAAGGAAGAACCTCGTGATCAAGTTACGCATCCTTTCTCGAGTCGAAGTTCCAACCTCTCTCTTTGGGTTCAATTCTTTCAACCCCTTCGTGAATTGAAATGCCAACCCTTCCGCCGCTCTCCTTCGCTTCCATTTATACTGCTTTTCCCGCTCTTTTCCTCTCCAGCCGCTCCACTCCCACGCTTAATGGTATCCGGGTCCCTCCGACAGCCTGTGTTTGGCGAATATTCCCTGGGATGAGCGACTGCTCCCTTAACCCGATTCACGTGGCCGGATCACCATGCCTGCAAGTGCGCAGGGAATGATGACACCTGGTGGCACGTGCCTACCGCCGACAACAGATGTCACCTCTCCACCATGTGGGACCCTTGTCGACATCAAAAGGTGTGCTGTGATTCCGAGATAACCGGCCTGGGCTGCCTCGGTTCGGTCTTGTCCAACTGTGCTCGTGGATCTCGCGAGCAGGAGAGATGTGCCTCGGCCTCGACCTCGACCAACTTCGACCGAAGGATGACCTCGAGCGTGCAAGGAGCCTCGACCTCGACCAGCCTTTAACTCGAAGGATGACCTCGAGCAGTGCGAGCTCTCGACCTCGACCAGCCTTGACCGAAGGATGACCTCGAGTGGCAAGGAGCTCTCGACCTCGACCGCCTTGACCGAGGATGACCTCGAGTGCAAGGAGCTCTTGACCTTGACCAGCCTTGACCGGAAGGATGACCTCGAGTCGGCAAGGAGCTCTCGACCTTGACCAGCCTTGACCGAAGGATGACCTCGAGCTGGCAAGGAGCTCTCGACCTTGACCGCCTTGACCGTAAGGACCGCCGGCTAGGTTGCCCTGGGCGCCTTGCTTGAGCCTAAGGGCTTCGAGGGCTTGTCCGATATTTACCCCATACACCTGGAAGGGCTTTGAGGGCCTCGTCTGATATTTTACCCAAACACCGGCCCCCGCTTCTAGTCTTTTGAGTGAAGCGAGATAAGACCGAAACTTAGTAATGATGGGTCAATTCGCGCCTTTTACTCTTCCCCATGCTTCCCAACTGCCTCGCCACTGAATCATTTCTCATTTAAGACTGGACACGTGGTCGATCCCACCACAGATTTGAAATTCGAAGGACGCGACCTAAAAGGTCGTGTCCTCGAAACGCACGCCGCCACTCGAAAGGACGCTCTTCCTCTTTAAAAATCCCCAACTTCTTCACTGCTCCTCTATTTGCTTACTTTTCATTCGAATTCAAAATTCATCCGCCTCCCTCGCTTACCTGGCCTTCTTCTTTCTCGTCAAGGCGCTCCGGCCACCCACACTTCCCTCTGTGTTCGTGTACCACTCAATTTTCCATTTCACCACTCGCTTCTTCCTCTCGCATCTTGTTAGTCCATACCCTTTTAAAAATGTCGATCCCCAAAGAACCCCGTAGGATGTCACTGGAGGATTCTTCCTCTTCTAGTGAGGCACAGCCTCCGAGTATAATCCCCGTGAGGGATTCTAGTCCCGAGAGGGATTACCCGCTACCGAGACCCACCAGCATCGTGAGGTAAGGCCAGCCAGAGGTCCGAGCGTGGGAATACCCCATTGATTACTTAGTATGTGAAACCACTCAATCTGAGTTGAACGGACTTAAGGAAACTTACCACATTCCCGATAAGTGTAATTTCGAGGTTGCTGAGCAGGTGAAATCCTCACCGTCTCCCACGGGTTTACAACCTTCTATTCGGAGTGCTTCAGATGGGGTTAGCCGCCTCCAAACTTTATTTTGGCCGGGTTTTGTCTGGGTTTCGTCTGGCCCCTGGGCAACTGAACCCGAATGGGTGGAGGGTCCTTTCCGGACTCTTCGTTTTGTAGAAACGCTGCGACCTGGATGAGACCTTAGTAGGGGAAATCAGACACCTCTACCAACTTAAGTGTAGCCCAAAGGATGCTCGGTTGGTATTACCTTACCTCCAACTGAAGGGTGAAGCCCATCACCGATCTCCCTACCTCCGTGGCAACCGGAAGAGCAAATTCTTCTTCGCTGGGGAGAGTGGGGCACGCCGCACTTCAGTAGCGAGGAGTCCCTCCAACTCCGCGGCATTTCGCATTCCGTGTCATTTATCCGCCTTGTGAATTTTACTTTTAGTTTCTCTACTGCGTCTGCTTTCATTGTCTTGCTCGGTTGTTTTTGCAGCCTCCGGGTGCTTCTTATTCAATTAATACTCAGCTTCAAACACGTGTGCAGACTGCTCTTGCAAACGCGAGCTCGCGGCAGGAGTCGATAACACCCTGAGCTTTTAGAATCCAATTTAGTTCCAAGTGAAGAAATGATCGGCGGGATGCGCGAGATGTCAGACAGCGCGTGGGGACAATCGAGCTCGCGAGTACCTCAAAAGACCACGAGCCGAAAGAGGTGCCCCACCTCCATCACCGAGCTTCGCTCCTTCTTCTGCTCGGCAGTCGAGCGTGCAGAGTAGTGGTCCTCCTCGTAGGAGACGGAGGATCTGCTCCCCAAACCAAGCAGCAGTGCAGGAGCAGTAGTCAGCCTACTGCTCCGAGCCTTACCGAAGGCTTTTAATAAAGAGTCGACCGACGTGTTTCGGATGAGATAGAATCCTGCTCTCCTCGAGCACTGTGCAAGATCTTCCAGTGGCCTCCTCTCGAGCATTGGTATCTCGCGACCGTGCTCAACGAGATTACTCCGAGTTCCCGTGAAGAACTCCGAGCAAAGCGTTCGTAGCTCGGAGCGAGCTTTGAATGAGCGTAAGGAGGAGAATCGAGTCAGCCGGACGAAAATATAAATTTTGCAGAGAAAAAGCAGTGGCCGACTCGAGGTCTCTGGCTTGAAAGCGGAGTTGATCGAGGTCAAGAACGAGTCGAAGCACGCCTCGAAAGACCCGGATACTCAGAAGTCTTGTTACGAGCAGCTCATGGAGGGAGAAGCTGCTCGTCTTCAGGAGCAAATTGACACTCTGAAGGTCCAGCTTGCCACTGAGTACAACACTGGGGCAGACTCCAGCTACGACTGCCTTATGTATGCTTTTGGCAAGGCATACCCCGAAGCCGACATGTCCAAGGTTGAAGGGTATGTAGCCGAGTACATGAGCAACCCCGTAGCTACTTCATCCGAGCCCCAAGGTGTTGTCAGTGAGCGGCTCCCTTTCTTCCAAGGCTCCTCCCGTCAAGCTCCTCGCCGGTGACCTTCCTCCCGTCAAGCTCCTCGCTGGTGTCCTTCCTCCCGCCCCTCCCATCTGGTGGTCCTGCTGCTCGCTGCCGATCGTCGCTTCTTCCCTCTGCCGAATGACTTGGACTCTTTTTCTTCTTCTCTTTTTTTTTTTTTTTTTTTTTTTTTTACATATGTAATCTTCTCACATGAAATAAAGAGATACATGCTTTGAACAATTATATTGACTGCTAGTGTACACACATTCTTGTCTTCTACGTTGAGTTAACTTTGAATGTGCTTGCTAAGTAAAAAATTTTCTAAGTATTGGACATCCTATTTTTATTTATGAATGCATGGTAGAGTTTTGCTCGACTTAGGCTAAAAAGGCCTTATGTCAATTTTCATGAGCTCATTTGACTTGCTCGAGCCTCGCATTTGGCTCTTCATAGACAAAGTCCCGCCTCGAACTTAGGCCTAGGGACTTTGGACAAGGGTTCCTTTGAACTCCAGCTCGGGCCTCAGAATCGACCCGAGCTTCTTCTCATATTACTCCCGCCTGGTCTTCAAATGACCTGAAGCTTGGCACCGTCCCGCCTAATGAGTTAGGCTTGGGACATCATGCATAGGAGCTCTTCTTCTCCTCGAGCCTTTTAATCGACCCGAGCTTCGATGACTCTCCCGCCTCGGTTTTCAAATAACCCGAAGCTTGGCACCGTCCCGCCTAATGAGTTAGGCTTGGGACATCATGCATGGAGCTCTTCTTCTCCTCGAGCCTTTTAATCGACCCGAGCTTCGATGACTCTCCCGCTCCGGTTTTCAAATAACCCGAAGCTTGGCACCGTCCCGCCTAATGAGTTAGGCTTGGGACTTCTGCCGAGGAGTTCTTCTTCCGCCGAGCCTTTTAATTGACTCGAGGTCTTCGATAATACTCCCGCCTCGGTTTTCAAATAACCCGAAGCTGGCACCGTCCCGCCTAATGAGTTAGGCTCGGGACTTCGGCCGAGGAGTTCTTCTTCCGCCGAGCCTTTTAATTGACCCGAGGTCTTCCGAAAACACTCCCGCCTGGTTTTCAACAACCCGAGCTCAGCACCGTCCCGCCTAATGAGTTAGGCTTGGGACTTCGCCGAGGAGTTCTTCTTCCGCTCGAGCCTTTAATTGACCCGAGGTCTTCGAAACACTCCCGCCTCGGTTTTCAACAACCTGAAGCTTCAGCACCGTCCCGCCTAATGAGTTAGGCTTGGGACTTCCGCCAAGGAGTTCTTCTTCCGCCGAGCCTTTAATCGACCCGAGGTCTTCGATAACACTCCCGCCTCGGTTTTCAATAACTCGAGCTTCGGCACCGTCCCGCCTAATGAGTTAGGCTCGGGACTTCATGCCGAGGAGTTCTTCTTCTTCCATTCTTTATTTTGAACTTGCATTATAAATGCTATTCTTATTTTTACATACATTTGTACTTTTACATATCCCATCTTGGGATGAAATATTTACATTAGCATTTCAATACAAGAAAACCTATTGAAAATACTTTCTCGTGAGTTGTGTGTTCCATGGCCTCTGACCTCTCGTCCATCCGGACGAGCCAACCCAGATGCTCCGGGTCCCGCTAGTTGAGTGACTCGACAGGGACCTTCCCAGCTTGGTCCAAGTACACCTTGTCTTGGGTCTTTCGTGCTCTGTTGACTTTCCTCAACACCCAATCACCCACTTGAATCTGACGAATGTGTACCTTTTGGTTGTAATAACGAGCCACTCTTTGTTGATATTCCGAGATCTTGGCAGCCTATCCTTTCTTTTTTCTTCCAAGAAGTCCAGCCTCGCACACATCCGCTCGTTGTTTTGCTCCTCGTCAAGTGCTCGTCCGGTGTGTCCCCATTCCTATCTCAGTGGAACCACCGCTTCAGTGTCCAAATGCCAAGGAGAACTGGGTCTCTCCAAGTGGCTGCTTTGTGTGTGGTTCTCAGAGCCCACAAGACACCAGTGCACTCATCCACCCAAGCCCCTTTGCTCGCCCACCTTTGTCTTCAAGAGGCGCTTTATAGTTTTATTCACGGCCTCTACTTGCCCATTGGCTCGTGAGTGCGAGGAGAGCAAAATTTCAACTCTATCCCTGTGTTCGACTGTAAGTCTCGAACTTGCTATTATCAAACCGCCTCCCATTATCTGAGTGACTAATGCATGAGGAATCCCATACCGCAA
The DNA here is from genome assembly GCA_025617385.1 of Murraya koenigii. Taxonomy (NCBI): domain Eukaryota; kingdom Viridiplantae; phylum Streptophyta; class Magnoliopsida; order Sapindales; family Rutaceae; genus Murraya; species Murraya koenigii. The sequence continues at coordinate 19,857,431 of CM046818.1, forward strand.
ATCACATTCTTCCAAATGAAATCGCTGGTTTTACCTTCCGCGATGTCGCCAAGGCTCCCACTTCGACCCATTTGGTGAAGTAATCAATCGCGACTACGGCATGGGTGGCGGATGCTCTCCTTTCTAGCAGTGGATCCGATCAAATCTATTCCCCATCGAGCAAATGGCCATGGCGAATTCATCACCGTAAGGTTCTCCTGAGGTCGAGTCGTGGTTAGCAAAGCTCCGCAGCTCTTGCAGCCTTCTCGCCTTCTCCCGAGCATCTTGTGCATGCGGGCCAAAATACCCTTGCCTCAAGGCCTCGAAAGCCAAGGACCTCGAACCGGAATGATTTCCACGACTCCTCGTGTATCTCCTGGAGGACGAATCACCTCCTCTCGGTCTAAACACCGCAGCAGAGGGAGAGTGTACTCGCCTCATATAAGACCCCATCGATGAGAGTGTACTCGGCCGCTTTGCACCTCAATTTCCTTGCTCGCTTCTTATCGACTGGCACCGTCCCTTCCTCGAGGTAGGAAATGATCTACCGCGATCCGGTGTTGCTCGCTGTTAGGTTCATCACCTCGTCCTCCCGCTCGATACTCGAGCGTGTTTTGACTTCGAGAGGGATAGACTTTGAAGCATGGGGTCCGAGGTGGTCGCCATGCGAGCTATCATGTCTCGCTCGAAAATTCTTCCCCTGGATCTGCTCCACCTCGACAACTCTGAAATTCTTCATTAACCGCCTTACCTTCCAGGTAGGCATCCATCTTCTCCCTTCGCTCGAAAGCTCTCGTCGAGGTGATTAGTTACCAACCGTGAGTCCGCTCAAGTTTTATTTCCTCCGCTTACTACCGAGGCGAGCTTCAAGCCCGCTATTACAGCCTCATACTCTACCGATTGTTGGTGACTTCGAACTCTAATCTCACAACAGACAGCATCTCCGCACCCTCCGGACTTTCGAGCACCACCCCCGCCTCCCGCCTCCCGACTTCCACGTGATCCATCTATCGTGACTACCCATGCTTTGGTCAAGCCCGGGAGCTTGACGAGGGTTCGCCTCCGCCTCTTTACCCTTCGCTGCACTCGACCACGTAAGTCGACTAAAGACCGTGCTTTTATGGTCGCTCTGGGTCGGTAATTAAGCGTCAAACTCGCTTAACTCCATCGACCATTTAACCAACCTTCCGGAGGTCTCGTGCTTGTGTAGAGTTTGCCCGAGAGGTCTGGTTAGTCAAGCACCACCACCGAATGTGCTTGAAAATAAGGCCTCGACTTCGGTCACGCGACTGTGGCTAGTGCCCACTTCTCCATGGTCGATACCGAAGCTTCGCTTCTAGCAACGCTCGCCGTGTAATAAATAGGGCATCAGTACTCCGATTCCTCCTTACCGTAATCGAGCTTGTTGCCCATCGGGATACAGACCAAGTATGAAACAAGACTTCTCCCGCTCGAGGTGTTGACAAGAATGTAGCTTTTAGCAGAATACTCTTTCACCGCTGAACGCCTCCTCGATTCAAGCGCCCATTTCGCCTTCCCGCCCTTCTTCATTTCCCGGAAGAAGACTCTGCGATTTATCCGTGGCTCGAGATACGAACTCGCTGAGGGACGCTAGCTCGCGGCCGACTCAGATCTCCTCGAGGTTACGAGGGACCTCATTTCTATCACCGCCTCGATCTTCTCCGGATTGGCCTCGATCCCCGTGACTCACCATGAAGCCTAGGAATTTTCCCGAACTCACTCCAAAAGCACATTTTCTGGGTTTAACTTCATTCTGTGACTTCCTCAGAGTGCGAAGGTCTCCTCTAGATGCTTTACATGCTCCTCCGCCTCTAGACTCGGTGATCATGTCATCTACATATACCTCCATAGTCCGACCGATCAATGGCTTGAAAACCTTATTCACTAGCCTCCGATACGCTGCCCTCGCATTCTTTAGGCCGAAGGCATGACCTGTAGCAAGATGACATCTCGATCGGTGATGAAAGTCAGACACCCTCGTCCCGATCGGTGCATGGGAATTTGGTTATATCCCGAGAATGCATCCATGAAGCTAAGCAACCCGTGCCTCGCCGTAGAGTCCACCAACTGGTCTATCTTTGGTAGTGGAAAGCTATCTTTCTAGCAGCCTTGTTCAAATCTGTGAAATCAACACACATTCTCCATTTCCCATTTGCTTTCTTCACCAAGACTACATTAGAGATCCATTCGGGTAGGACACCTCCCGATGAATCCCGCTTGCCAGCTTTTCAACCTCGCAATTGATGGCTTCAGATCTCTCCCGGTTCACGCACCTCCTCTTCGCTACCGGCTTAAGCATCTCTCCGCATCGCCACCGTGACACGCCACTCGGGTCGATCCCGCATATCGTCATGCGTCCATGCGAATACATCTCGCGTGTGCTCGCAGACATTCCACCAACTTTTCCTTCAACGGCTCGCTAAGTGCCCGAGCCGATCTCGGACTTTCTTCCTGGGTCATCTGCTCTCACCTCGAGCTCCTCCAGCTTCTCACCGGCTCTTGCCTCGCTCTCGATTCCGCCTCGTGTCTCAGCGAGGTAATCTAGATAGTTTCTTTCGGCCACAAAGATAGCAGCCTCCGCCACCTTTCGTCGCCTTTCACAACCCCTATAGTCCCATTTACTCGACACTTTAGTGGCTAGGTAATGGGTGGACACCACGCATTGGTCGATCCTCATAAACGGCCTCCCAAGAATCGCCTGTACGGGTCGGTTTCATCTACCACCACGAAATCCAAAGATCATGTTCTTCTCGAAAGGCTTCGAGCCCATGGTTATCGCCAACTTGATGATTCCTAGAGGTATTAGCTTTCCTCCCCGAACCCCTTCAAGGAAGTGCTCAGATGCTCGAGGCTCGCTACCGCTATTCCTAAATCCTCGAGTGTGGATTTAAAAGAATATCTACCGAGCTCCCCGAATCAACCAAGATTCTGGTCAACTTCCTTATTCGCTACATTGGCTTTAACCACTGTAGCATCTTCGTGGGTACAAAGACCCCTCTTCATCTTCATCCGTCCACATGATTGGCACCGCCGAACCTCGGCTTTCTGGTCGCAGGAGCAAGTGAACAGGACTTCTACGGCAATGCAGATATCTGCAATAGTTTTTCCGGGCCCTGTTAGAACTTCCGGCCATCGTTGGCCCACCTGAAATTACTCTCGTGGATGGTGGTTCCGTATCTATTTCATAGGCCTGGTCACCTTCCTCAGCCTGTTGTTCAACTACCGGGTGCCCTCCTTCTACAAACTCATCCAGGTATCGATTTCTAACTAAATCTTCTACCTGGTTTTTCAAATCACGGCACCGTGATGTGGTGTGACCATGGTCTCCATGGAAACGGCAGAACTGCCCCTTGCTCCGCCTGCTAGCTGGCGTGGTCATCGGCGTTGGAGGGCTTAGCAGTCCACGCTCCTCAGCCACTTGAAGTATCTCTTCAAGAGATACCTTCAACTTCAGATATCTTGTCCGTAGCGGTGGCTCTGTTCCACTACTTGTATTGCCTCATCCTCGGGAAGCTTCTTGGTGGGGGTGGCAATGCACGATCACCCCTGTTGTGACTCACTTCAGGTCTACTCGGTGGCTGGTTACGGGGTATGTGGCCATCATGACGCCTGTATTCTCTATGATCCCGGCCTGGAGACCTGTGAGGTGGTTGGGGGACCATCCGCGGCGGGGGAACTCTCTGATACGGGTTATGCTGAGGCTGCCTGGTCCTCTGCGCCTTTGGAGCCTGTGTCCCTCGGGCAGGACTCCCTTTCTCCTTCCGTCTTGCTCCAGTGACTTGTTCACTCCTCAGTTTGGCAGCCTTTTCTTCTTCAATTACCATGTCCAGTTTTATTTGTTCGTACGCGTCCGAATACGAACGGATCGAAGGACTCCGCGAGTTATACCATGGTCTCCCATCCGAACACCCTCTTTTAATCCCTTAGAGCTTGGGGATGGTTGAGCGCACCAAGATCTAGGACCGATCTATGGTATCTTTTGATAAACTCCGGAGGACTCTTCTTCTTCTACGCCTCACCTCGGCGACTCCATCATGTCATCCTCGGGGTCACTGCGCCCAAAATTGTTCCACGAACTCCCGCACATCTGTTCAAAACTCAAAATGCTTCCCCGTGGGAGTCTGCGGTACCATTCTCTCGCCCTTCCCTCGAGAGTGAGCGGGAAGGCCACCGCCTCTGTCTTGCTGGCGAGACCTTGCACCCTGTCATGTCATTGAACCGCTCTATGTGTACTAATGGGTCACTCTTTCCGAATATTGCGGATCCGGAAGGCGAAAGTCACGATGGGATCGTGACACCCGTAATCTCCAGGAGAGAGGAGATTCGTTGTCCGACATTATTCGCCGACTTGGACTCTTTCGGTTCCCGAAGATCTTCCATGACTTGTGCCAACCTGCGTACCTCTCCTCCAACTCCTCCACTACGAGAGGTTGGGTGCATCTCCTGCAAATGTTAGCGAGACCCCTTTCCTCCATGTTCGTTTCTTCTCTTACTGCAACATTCGGTGCCCGAGGTCTTTGGGCTTCATCTCCGCATTTTCCCGAACATGAACATTCCCTCGGCTGGACTCCGGGACATCGTTGCATGCTTTTCTCGTCCTTCCACGAATTCTTGTAACGAGGAGGTCATAATTCGATCTGTTTTCCATCCGATCCATCCTTTCCTGGATCTCCTGCATTACGGGCCTCGTTGGCCACTTCTCTCGAGTCATCGATTCTTGGGACTTACATCCTCTTGACTGTTTCCCTCATCGTTGTGTTGTGTGTCTTCAATGTATTAGGAAATCAGGCTTTTGTGCCGATCCCGCAGACGGCGCCAAAATGTTGATCGCGATTTTCACGCGTGCCTCAGCGGTGCTCGAACCTTCCAATAGTACCTCCAAACAGCTTCGGCGAGAGCGTCCGAACCTTACGCTCGCGGTTCCAAGCGATGACTCGATCCTTACGCTCGCGATAAGCTCGAGCAGGATTGCCTCCTTTGTCCGGTTCCGCTGTCTTCTTCAGAACAATGATTTTCCGGACCGCACTCACTGAAACCGGGTCGGTCGTCGGGCGTTCCGTGAAACCCTCCGACGCTCAAGTCGATGTCGGGTTTCTCTTTTTGGTAATCTCCTTTAGTGAGGAGGCCGGAAAGATGAAAGGGGTATTATTTCGCCCCTTTTTGGATATGTATGGTGTTTTTAGAGAAAGTCAGATGAGAGAAATTTGAAAAGGAAGAACCTGTATCAAGTTACAAATCCTTTCTGAGTCAGAAGTTCCAACCTCTCTCTTTTGGGTTCAATTCTTTCAACCCCTTTGTGAATTAGAAATGCCAACCCTTCTGCCGTTCTCCTTCGTTTCCATTTATACTCTGTTTTTCCCGCTCTTTTCCTCTCCAGGCTGTCCACTCCCACGCTAATGGTATCCGGGTCCTCTCGACGACCAGGTTTGGCGGAATATTCCACAGGGATGAGCGGTACTGTCCCTTAACCCGATTCACGTGGCGGATCACCATGTCGGGCAAGTCGCGAGGAATGATGACACCTTGGTGGCACGTCGCGACCACCGACAACAGATGTCACCTCTCCACCATGTGGGACCCTTGTCGGACATCAAAAGGTGTGCCGGGATTACGAGATAACTGGCCTGGGTTGCCTCTAGGCTCGGGTCTTGTCCAGCTGTGCTCGTGGATCTCTGCGAGCAGGAGAGATGTGCTCGGCTCTCGACCTTGACCAACTTTGACCTGAAGGATGACCTCGAGCAGGCAAGGAGCTCTCGACCTTGACCAGCTTTAACCTGAAGGATGACCTCGAGCAGGCAAGGAGCTCTCGACCTCGACCGGCTTTGACCGAAGGATGACCTCGAGTGGCAAGGAGCTCTCGACCTTGACCGGCTTTGACCGAGGATGACCTCGAGCGGGCAAGGAGCTCTCGACCTTGACCGACTTTGACCGGAAGGATGACCTCGAGTGGCGAGGAGCTCTCGACCTTGACCAGCTTTGACCGAAGGATGACCTCGGTGGCGAGGAGCTCTCGACCTTGACCAGCTTTGACCGAAGGACTGCTCGGGCTAGGTTGCCCTGAGGCGTCTTGCTTGGCCGGAAGAGCTCGAGGGCTTGTCTGATATTTACCCCATACACCTGGAAGGGCTTTGAGGGGCCTGTCTGATATTTTACCCAAACAACAAGGAATTCTATTCTGAGTTGGTTAATGAGGACGCGACATGATGCATAAAATTCATAAGCTATGTTCCAGTCATTTATTTGTTGAATTGTCAACATAGTAAGCGCCACATGTTATCAATTCAAATGGCAATTTAGTTGATAAAAGGAAAGAAGAAAGAAAAAAGAAGTAATTCAAATGTCAATTGAGTGCAAAAATAATAAATTTTAATTAGTATTTTTTTATTATTTAATTTTTTTTACATAGTAATTCATTTCTCTTATAAATATTAACTGATACTTAAGATTTATTCATTTGAAATCATCCCAAAATTCAGAGAAATAATTCAAATGAATAATTATTTAGTGAGTGAGTAATTGGAGAATATAAGTAATTGAGAGATTTTTTTTTTTAAGTATATGTGAGAGTATTGAGTGCATTTAAATTCTATAAAATGAGATTTTTTAATTCAAAATTGTACTTTAATAATTATTAATAATATATTTTTTTTCTTAACCATATTAAATCTTGTATCATTTATATTTTATAATTATTCGGTGTACGACATTTCACATTTTGCACAGAACATTAATCAACTTAGCCAAAAAAAAAAAGAATAAATCTCATAAATTTTTTATTTTTTACATCCAATACAAGCAATTCATGAAACTGCGAAAACTACATCTTTCACAGGCTTCATATGGACAGCAAAACTCTCTTTTTCGAGCAGTTGGCAGCAAATCGGATAAAGCTTTCCATAATAATTAAAATGCGCAAATATATTACGTCGTTTTTGAGTTACACCGGCAATAGGAGATGTTGATTTGTTTGTCAATTATTTTAAGAAAAATTATCACTGTATTATATATTTATATATATATATATATATATATATATATATATATTTAATTATTATAAAATTTTGATATATTTTTGGACTATCTTTATTTTTTAATTTATAATCAACTACTTTCATACAATAAAATAATTATCTTACCTAAATTAATTAAAAGAGTATTTTATTTTATAAATTTTTTTAAAAAATTATAATTACAAGATTATACTAAATTTAACCCAAAAAAATAAATCTCAAAATTTAAAGTTGTTAATTTTTTATAATTATAATTTTATTTAAAAATTATCATTTTAATTTTTTGTAATTCATTTAATTTGTATATGGAAGCTTCTTAATTTTAATTATAAGAAAGTTTATAATAATTTTAGAGAGCTTTGCTCTTCATGTTAATTTTATAAATTTCCTTATACTTAATTTAATAATAAGAATTAAATAAATTATAATTACAAAAAATTAACATGATAATTTTTAAATAAATTATAATTATAAAAAATTAAAAATTTAAATTTTTTGATTTATTTTTATTAAATTTATGAGTATTCTTATAATTATAATTTTTATTTTTCAAAATTTTATATAATAAAATAATCTTTAATTTATTTAAAAGTAAAATAGTTATTTTTAGTATTAGAGTGATTGATTGATATAAATTTATAAATAAATATAATTGATAAATATATAAAAAGTTTATAATAATTATATATATATATGAAAAAAAATGATCTGATAATTTTATTTGCTACATGTAATGTATGATAACAAGATCCAATTAATAATTAGACAAGGAGAGACGATAAATTGACATAGATTTTCCATATCGCGTCGTGGGTATCATGCATATCTAAAAGAACAGGAGAAGAGAGGAGTTGTGCTGTGTTCGTGTCCCTTACCTCCCCTTTACGCACAAATGAACATAATCATTAAAAAATGGTGTCTCTTTCTCAATAAAGAGAAAAGCCCACTTGCTTGATAGTGACGTTAAAGTTAAAATATCAAAGATGCCCTTCGTTGGAAACAATTGAGGTGTGTATATATATATAACAGACGCAAGTACAAAGTAGTATGATAATAGATCTTCTCGACGTCGACGGTTTCAGTTTGATCCACGAAAGTTCTTTGTGGGTTCGCCATCCCTCCTGGCCCCACAAAAATAACTAGTGCCGTACGTCTAGTCTCTCGTGCATTGTGCATATATCCACACTATAAAATGCTGAATCTAGAGTTTTTACATTACCGTAAAAGTGAGTAAAGACTAATTTAATGATATTTTATATTTTAAAATAATAATTATTAGTTATTTTATAAAAATAATTATTTAAATTTTTTTATAAAATTTATTTTTAAAAATAATATAAGTTGTAAAAGTAATATTTATATTTAATAAATCTTATTATTAAATTATTATAATAATATAAATGACTGAATTTAATATATATAAAATAAAATTTAATTATATATTTGTAAATATGTATATAAAATACTTTTATTATTATTATTATTATATATATATAATCATTGATAACTAACATAAATATTTTATATTATTAATTTTATTTTTTATTTTATTATATCAATATAATTGATAACAATAATAATCTGTTTAAAGTTGATAATTTTATTTCTTAATTAATAAGAATAATTTAAAATTTTTATAATATATATGATGATATATAAAAACTATCATATACTAAAATTAATTTTTAACTTTTTAAAATTCTTTTTAAGTCTTATAAAAATAATCTCAGACAAACCCTTATTACATCATAAAAACATGTAAAATGAATTGCTGCTGAATCCCTGAATGAAGCCTCCATCACTAGTCAACAAACCTGAGTCACGAATGTTATTCACTATTTAAATATTTTATTTTAAATACTTTTTACAAAGTAGAGGGTGCACAAAATCTACATTAATTTTCAATGTCTATTTTTCAAATATTTGAACTAGGACGATCAATTAAATAAAGTTACTTGAAACGCAATAAATTGGCTCCTAAGGACAATACACGATATCACTTAACAATTTATTAATTATTAATTTCATATTAAAATGTGTTGATGAGTTTATTTAATGTCGGATTAATTTGGATCAAATTACTTACGTATGTTTTTGTTAGAAGAAAATAATTTATGTAAATGCCCTTAAAAGACACTTCAAATTCTTTAAAGTCACAGAAAACTAATTAAATGAATCTTCAAAAATTATATTATATACTCTACACTTGGATGCTGATCATCTCAGTTCAAGATTTGTATTATGTAATTAAATCGAATCATCATCTAATCAAATAAGAAGAAAGCTTTTAATATTTATTACACATTAAAATCATTTTTCATTTTAATTAGACCTTGTGACATTTGACGAGCGAATTTGGTTCGGTTTAAAAGTTGGTGCTTGTAAGCTGTAAGTTGTAACCAAACCATTGCGTTGTGTTGCCGCTATTTGTTGATTGAGAATAATGCTTGAATGATTCTTTAGAAGCTTGAAAGTTGAAAGCCCAGCAAAACATGATATTACTGAATATTCTTAAAAGGGTTAATTTCGTTGTACCCCCTTGTGAAGAGACGATCTTCAAATTAACCTCTAACAGTATAAAAACTTTAAATAACTCCCTAAAAATCTTTATCTCTATTATTTCTAAAAGTTGAAAGGATAAAATAGTAGTTATGCTAACAGTTAATAAACAGAAAAATGTCACAAGTAATATTCATGGGTCCAAATCTTTCAAACTTTTATAAAACACTCATAAATATTTTAAATATTTATAGTGCATTTTCAGATATTTTTAATTATTTTTATTTTATTCTTATATGACTAATTTTTTAAATAGATTAAATTTTACCTAATTTTTTATTTTAGAAATTAGTTAAAGCCACAAGTGGAAAAAGAATAATATTTTATCTTTTTTATATTTATTATTTTTTTCATTATTATTCTTTTTTATTTTTTAAAAGTATTTTAAAAAATATACATATAAAAAATTAAAATAATTTTTATTAAATTTTAATTTATAAAACAAATATAAAAATAACAAATTTTATTTATAATATCACCACAATAAAAATTAAAAAAAAACATTTTTTACCCTTATCTTGAATTTAAATATTTTATGAATATAAATTATTAATTAATTAATTAATTTTTACCATCTAATGTACTATTTTATCCTTAAAAAATCTAAAAGACAAATTAATCAATAAAATTTATTTACATTCCATTACTAATATAATTCAATGAATTAAGAATTAAAAAATATATAAAATTTAACAAAATTAAAAAACCGAAGCCTTAGCCTCTAATCATAATACCAAATTTTTACCGATTTTATTTCTATTAACATCATTTGTTATAAATTTATTGATAACATTTTCTCTCCAATAAAACATATAAGTTAGTTTTAATAAAATCCAAATATTTCAACATACACTCAAATATTTTAATAAAATTCACTTTGCACTAAAATTGATCATTTTTATTTTTTTAATTAGTTAATTTTTTAATTGTAGAGGCGTTAGAAAAAATTTCTTCTTTTTTAAATTAGAAAAACAAATTTCTTTCTTTTTTTCTTTTAAAAAAAATTCACCATAAATATCAACCGATGGTGTTACCCAAATTCAGTGAAAACGATGATAACTCACGGCGGCAAACCAACGGGTTTTGAGGTCTCGTTTGACGGTGTTTCTGGCCGGCTCACAGGCTTCGATTTGGTACCAAGCTTTGCCGGTGGGGTGACAAGAGGTAAGAGATCTAGCAGCGTTGGGTCGTGGATTTTGGTACTTGATCGTCGACGTTCAGGTCAATTTCCGACGACGAGGATAGTGGGAAGACGATAGCTATCCAGAGAGCTTCGATTTGGTACCTTGCTCTGCCGAAGATGTGGCTGCAAAATGAAGATATGGCAAGTCAAAGTTTCAGGTTCGCAGGTCAACGGGATGGAACAAGTACAACAGGGAAAATCTGGTCAACTAAATCAACTCTCTCTTCTTTCTCTCACTCTCCCCCCCTCTCTTCAATCTCTCTCTCATTTAAATAGAAACCCGATTTTTTTTTTTTTTGCTTAATACAAATTTCATATTTAGCTAATACTGGGCCAGAAATTAAAATTAAAATTGACCACATGACCATTAAATTGCGTTCGATTTGTCTTGATTTCGTATCGTAACAAATTTAAATTATTCAAACACGATCCAATTATTAAATGTGTAAAATATTTAGACCCATGTCAATTAATTCCGTGAATAATTAAATATTGTAATAAATTTAACGATTTTAAAATTTAATTCAAAGAGGGAAAATAAATTAATACACTTATTGGAAAAACTATAGTGTATATGTTATATTACTATTCAATATACCTAAGATTTATGAATAAAATATGATAAATATTTTTTAAATGATAAATATTGGATATACTTCATTATTTATAAATTATAAATTATTTTATTATTTTACCTTTTAGTTTCATGTTTGGGAAGAAAAATATACTAAAATAACTTTTAATAAAAAAGAATTATTATTAAAAAAAACTTAAGATTAAAATTTATAACAAATAATATTAATAAAAAGAAACCGACAAAAGTTTAGAATTAGGATTAAGGCTTTAGTTTTTGAATTTCGGTAAATTTTATATATTTTTTAAATTTTAATCTATTAAATTATTTTAGTAATGGAATGTCAATAAATTGTATGGGCTAATTTCTCTTTGAGAAACTTTAAGGGTAAAATGATAATTTAGATGATAAAAGCTAATTAATTAATTAATGGTTTATATTCATAAAATATTTAATTTCAAGATAAGGATAAAAAATATTTTTTTTTTATTTTCATTGTGGTGATATTGTAGATAAAATTTGTTATTATTATATTTTTTTTATAAATTAAAATATAAGTATAAATTAATTTAATTTTTTAAAGATTTTTTTGTTAATAAATTTATTTTTATCATCTAACTTAAAATATATTAGACCTTAAGAGGTAAAACAAAATTATCATTATTAACTGCACAAAATTGTTAGTTATTGGGTTAGAGATAATTTAGTATTTTAATTAGTTAATGTTAATTAACTGTTAAAAATAACAGTATTTAGAGGATAAATTAAAATTTTCATACTTTTAAGGAATGATTTGAAGATTGTTACTTCATCATGGAATTATAGAAAAATATGAAATGTCAACATATGAATTTTTGGTTCTTTATGGAGAAAGAAAAATATAGGAGCTTTAATTGATGATTTCATACATATTCAAAATTAATTTTAATTGATTAATAATAGGGTTAAATTATTCTGTTCATGGAATCTTACCCTAAATCACAGAAAGAGAGGGTGAGATTTTGTTTTTCATGGTTTAAAAAAGAAGGGGTGGGGGTGTAAATCTAAGATTATAACCAAAAGATCATCATCAACGTGCCATCTTTTTTGACTGTATAAAGAAAGAAAATTAGAAAGTTGAAGATGAGCCACATTAATTGTTTGTTGGCAAAGATTATCACTAAGGCATCAAAATATTAATTTATCGATGCTTGGCAATTTGCTTATGATATATAATAATATCTATGACATATGGTCGGCCAACATATTTTGACCGTCCAAGTCTTATGTAATGGTAGAATTGTAGAAAATTGACGTTAAAAAATGTAGGGAATAGGTAAATTCTAAATTTATTATTTAGTTTTTAAATAAATTTATTCGAAAATTTTCTTACTAAGCTTTTAGAAGCATTTTAATTTAATGCTTTACCAGTAACTTGTGTTCTTAAAAACACATGATAATAAGAAAAAACGACCAAAACTCCCGAAATTTACTTAAATATGATCGTGCGTGCGTGCGTGTAGTGAGCCCACTCCATTCCATATGAGCATAACTTAAAAGGGATTTATTAATGTACATTTAAACTAACCCTAGGTCTTGCTAGCTTTTCCCACATTAATAAATAATCTAACGTTGAATGAGTGAATTTAGAAAATTAAATACTAATTTTTTAATGGGTTGGTTTCGGAAGTGCATTTTGTGGGCCACAATTGTTGGTCAACTTAGTAATAAAATTCAATAGGGTGTGGGTAAGCCCATGAAGGCTGTTGTAAATATATCCAATACTTCTTTTATGAGTGGGATTGACAGCCCTCCATATGCCTCTTAAAACCGTTTTATTTATTTTACAATTTTAAAGGATTTTAAAATTACATAATAAGATAATTTCTAATTAAAGCCCCACTAAAAAATAAATAATTGTTATTTATACGCATATTTTCTTTTATAACATTTAATTAATAATTAGTCTAAACTCTCTTTTTTTTCTTAAACCGTAATTTAAAAATTTTAAATTTAGGAGAAAATAATCATGCAAACAAAAGAAGATAATAATAAAAAAGTAAGTTCACTATTATTTTATCGTTATTTTCAAATTGTAATGATAGGGGGAATGTTGAACAATGCTCAACAAATATTCCCTTAACAAACATCAATTGTTCAGTAGATTATTGTTGAATAAATTGTTGATGTTTGAGTTATGTGTTTTAAGTTTAGTTGTATTAATTTATGAAATATCTATATAATGATTGTGAAGGAAGAAAGTTCTACCATGGATGCCATTCTCTGTAATGAAGTAAATGTGATGAATAACACTGCTGCCTTCACTACTCAAGATTTCCCTTCATCTAAAACTAATTTTCGTATTTCTTAAGACAATAAAAGTAGCTAGGGAAGTTGAAGGCAAGCAGGGGGATTAAGCTTGAAACTATTGAAATTAAATACTATAATATATAATGAAGAGTAACTCTTTGAAACATATTTTTTCTTTTGAATGGAAGAAATCTCGTTGTTGAAATGGGGTTAAATAATAAAAATAAATAAAAATTAAAGAATGGGGTTTATATTAATAAGTCTTAATTAAGGTCATTTTTGTCATTAAGGGAGCTATTAAAAGAGTTTTATAATATTTTAATTGGGTTAATAAAGAAAAGTGGTTTGAAGAGGTAATTAGACGGGTGCCAGTAGTCCCATTCTGATTAAACAAACTGAAATTATCTTATCACACTATGCCAATTCATTGCGGCGTGGTGTGGGTGAACCCATGTTTTGAGACTGCATCTCTTAAGATGAGAAAGAATTTCTGTACTAATTTTATTATATTTAGAATTTAATAGCCTGCACAATAATGAAACTGAGCTTTTATAAAGTTTAATTTCAAGAACTACAATAGATATGGCATAGAAATTATAAATATATAAGGGGTACGCTTCTTAAGTTGTATGAAATAGACAAGTTAGATTTAATTTAGGAGAATTGAAACAAAAGTTTAAACAAAAATTTGTAAACTAAATTGAAATAAATAGAGTTTCGGTCTAGTTTACAAATTTAGTTTGAGTTTTTTTTTTTGTTAATGAGCTTGTTATTATTATTATTTTTTGAATTTTTGACTGTTGGACCTAAAACCCTAATTTAATTGTAATTTTTTCTAAGTCTACCCTATTATGACCCACATTTTTTGTGATTTATATATTACAAAATTTTTCTTTTATTAAAACAATTTATAATTCAAATGGAACTAAATCGAGCTAAATCAGTTTATTATTAATAAACAATAATCAATTATATATTTAATTATTAAATACAATATAATTAAATAATGTAATATTTAATTATATTTTTTAAAAAATAACATTACTTAATTATATTTTTAATTTATTTAATATGAAAATAAAAAATAAATTTTTTTAATTAATATTAATTATTATATTGTAAAAAATAAAAGAGCATTCAGATTTATATTTAATATTATTAAATAATATAATATTAAGCAACAGTGTGAGGCAAATTGCTGTACTACCAAAACCCGTATTAGCCAAACTAAACTCTGTAAAAGCTTCTGTAAATCAAATTGCTAAAAGAATCTCAACATTTTTAAAGGAACAAAATGACAATATTGCCCTTAGTTTCATTGTCATAACTAGAGCTGATAAAATAGATTATTGAGTTGTATTTATATTATGTTAAATTTAGGTCGATCCAAACACAACTTATTTAATAATTGTGTCAAAATATTGAGATCTAAACCCAACACATAAAATAAATGAATTACTTAATAATCTGTTTGATATTTATATTTATCAAAATTTACATCGAACATTTATACACTATATATATGTATTACACATTTATACTATTAAAGTTTGGGTTAATTATTTTTGAGTGACATATATTTTGATAAATTTTAAAAAAAGTGACACATTTTTTAAAAATAGACGAAGGGGTGACAATTTGTTACCTTTGTCATAATGCCGTTAGCTTTAACTAGAATAATAAATTAGTTATAAAATAACCTTTTTGTTCATAGAGTAAATTATAAAATGATATTTTTACCCTATTAATAGTTACAAAATAATATTTCTATTCCTAAAATTAGTTAAAAAATATATTTTTGCCTCTACTCATTATTTTTAATTTTTTAAATTGAAAAAAATTATATATAAATCTAATTAACCGTTGTTTTTGTTAAATAAAATATTTTTTTAAATTTTTTTATTGAATCATAAAAAATTTTTTAAAAAGTTACGGCAAAGTTTGATTCAAGAAGATTTTTTTTTTAAATTTTTTGTTTTAACGAAAAAAGTCTATTAATTATATATACATGTAATTTTTTATATTTTTTTATTTAAAAAATTATAAATAATTGAGTTGGGTCAAAAACATATTTTGTAATCAATTATAAGGATAGAAATATTATTTTGTAACTATTATATGGTAGAAACATTATTTTATAATTAACTCTAAGGGTAAAAATATAATTTTATATTTAATTTACTGTTTCCATTAAAATTAATGACAAAATTAACAAATTGTCACCCCCTCACTTATTTTTAAAAATGTCACATTTTTTTAATTTATCAAAATATTTTCACCCATGGGTAATTAACCCTTAAAGTTTTGATTATATAAATATAAATAATATTATATATCATTACCGTAAATATATACATATCTACTAATATTTTACATATTTATACCATTAAAGTTTTAAATTTATATAAAATTTTATAAATGAAATACTGTGTATATGATTATCCTAAAAAAAAATTAAAAGAGATTTTGTATAATATTTGAGTTTTAATGATAAAAATCTAGAAATTAATTTAAAATAAAAAATATAATCGTGTTATTGGTCGAATAAATGAGTCAATAATTTTAACTTTAACCTGATAAAAAAAAATCGTATTCATTTAAATTTGATTTATTTAATAATCATGTCAAATTTAATATATTTATATCAAATAATAAATATTTGTTAAATTTTACCAGCTTTAATTATAACCATAAAACTAGGCATGGCTGGGACGAATTTGAGATAAAAGGATGAACCTGGGGAATTTACTTAAGAAAAAATAAAAATTGGGGAATTTGATTTGATTATTACCATTTTCTATTTATTCTTTTTTCCTATTAAAAAAAAAAAACAGAAACAGCCCGTCTTCAGAGAGATTAATATATAATAAAATAAATAAAATCAATATTTATAAACAATAAATAAAAACAAAAGCAAAATCAGTCCACAATGCTTCTCTAGATGTCGATGGCTTAATTCAAATTTTCTCGTCAACCAAACAGCACATCCTGAGAGTCATTTCTTCTTCTTCTTATTCTTGTTCTACCGGTAACATGTAAAACCCATCTTAAACCCTAATCCCTGGAAAAAAAAAAAAAGTTAACGATGAGAATATTATCATTGTTCCGTACAAATCTGCCATGAAACTCCCTTCACTTCTTCTACGCCCAATCTCCTCCGCTCATCAATTCTCTCCAAAACTATCACCACCATTCCACTATCTCCATTCCTCCTCTTCGGCAGAATCAAGTACTCTCAATGAAGTGCTCACCATCCTCGACACTGTAACCCCCATCGAACCAGCCTTGGAACCGCTGCTTCCCTTCCTCTCCAAGACCACCGTCACCTCTGTTATCAAAAAAACAAAAAACCCTCAGTTGGGTTTCCGTTTTTTTATCTGGGCAACGAAGCGCAAGCGTCTCCGTAGCTTTGCCTCTATCAATGCAGTCATCCGCAGGCTTCTGAAATCAAATGGGTTTGATTTGTATTGGCAAACCCTCGAGGAGTTGAAGTCTGGTAACGTTTCTGTTGTGTCAGATGTATTTTTTGTTCTCATTTCTGGGTATGACAAAGTGGGTGATTGTGAGAACGCTTTGGAGAGTTTTGGAAAGATGAAGGAATTTGATTGTGAGCCTGATGTTTATATTTACAATGTGGTTTTGAATATTGTGTTTCGTAAACAAGTGGTTTTGTTAGCTTTGGAAGTTTACTATCAGATGTTAAAGTTGAATTGCTCGCCCAATATAGTAACATTTACTATTTTAATTGATGGGTTGTCGAAGAGTGGCAAGACTGAGGTTGCACTTAAGATGTTCGATGAGATGACGCGGAGAGGCATTTTGCCTAATAAGTTTACTTATACAATTGTTATTTCGGGTTTATGCCAAATCAACAAAGCTGATGAGGCATATAGATTGTTTTTAAAGATGAAAGATAGTGGTTGTAGTCCTGATTTTGTGGCTTATAATGCCTTGCTTAATGGGTTTTGTAAGTTACGTAGAGTTGATGAAGCTTTGGCTCTTTTGAGGTTGTTTGAGAAGGATGGTTTTGTTCCTGTATTACAGAGTTATAGTTGTTTGATTGATGGGCTGTTTAGAGCTAAGAGATATGATGAAGCATATGCATGGTATAGGAAAATCTTTGAGGAGAAGATCGAGCCTGATGTTGTTTTATATGGTGTAATGATACGTGGATTATCAGAGGCTGGTAAGGTTAAGGATGCTATGATGCTGTTGAGTGACATGAGTGAGAGAGGAATAGTCCCAGATACATATTGTTACAATGCTTTGATTAAAGGGTTTTGTGATCTGGGTCTTTTGGATCAGGCGCGGTCCCTTCAAGTCGAGATTTTGAAGCGTGATAGCCTTCCAAATACTCACTCTTTCACCATTCTTGTTTGTGGTATGTGCAGGAATGGAATGGTTGATGATGCACAGAAACTTTTCAATAAAATGGAAAAGGCTGGGTGTTTTCCTTCTGTTGCTACGTTCAATGCTCTTATTGATGGACTTTGTAAGGCTGGTGAGCTTGAGGAAGCTAACCTTTTGTTTTATAAGATGGAGATAGGGAGAAATCCTTCGCTTTTTCTTCGGCTTTCTCAGGGTGGCAATCGGGTTCATGATAAAGCTAGTTTACGAACTATGGTGGAGCAATATTGTTCCTCGGGGTTGATTCATAAGGCCTACAAGATTCTCACGCAACTTGCTGATAGTGGAAATATGCCAGACATCATCACTTACAACATTTTGATTAACGGCTTCTGTAAGGTTGGCAACATTAATGGTGCTTTCAAGCTTTTCAAGGAGCTACAACTCAAGGGGCTCTGCCCTGACACTGTAACTTATGGAACACTAATTAATGGTCTTCAGAGAGTTGACAGAGAAGAGGACGCCTTTAAATTCTTTGAGCAAATGCCAAAGAATGGTTGTACACCTAGCCCAGCAGTTTACAAGTCACTTATGACATGGTCATGTCGGAGGAGGAAGATTTCATTAGCTTTTGGTCTTTGGTTGCAGTATCTGAGGGACATTTCTGGCCGCGATGATGAATCAATGAAATCAATTGAGGAATACTTTCAGAAGGGAGAAGTGGAAATTGCTATCCTAGGCTTACTGGAAATGGATTTCAAGCTGAATGATTTTCATTTGGCGCCTTATACCATTTGGCTCATTGGACTGTGTCAAGATGGGAAAGTAGAAGAAGCTTTAAATATTTTTACTATTCTAGTAGAGTGCAAGGTCATCGTCACCCCTCCAAGCTGTGTTAAGTTGATACATGGTCTCTGCAAACGACAGTATCTAGACCTGGCAATAGATGTTTTCCTTTACACACTGAAGAATGGTTTCACTCTGAATCCATGGGTTTGCAACTATCTGCTTAAGTCTCTTCTTCTTTCTAAAGATAATAAAAAAGGTCATGCATATCGTCTTCTTGGCAGAATGAAGTCTGTTGGATATGATTTGGATGCTTGCCTTTACCCAAAAACGAAGTCCCTTTTGCCTGCTCCTTGGAATACACGAGAAATGGAGAACATGTCTCCTGGATAAATTTTCAATATGTGGACAATTTGAGGAAGCATGTTCAATATTTATGGCACTGCAGAAGAAATTAGTCACCTCACTGGTGCTTGCGAGCTGTAACTTGTACAATTTTCTGTTTAGGGGTAATTGTTGTAAACAAGACCTGTGGCATTTTTTTCTACCCCATTTTCTGCATTACTCTTCACTGATTTGATTACCTAGAGTATAATTATTCTTGGACCTTGAGAAATAAGAGGAAGTGAGAAATTAGGAAGCGGATGGCATAGACTGTTTTCTATGCATCCTAAGTTTTGTTACTTATACAGAGAATTGTTTTTGTAAGTTCATTTAATTGCTATGGAGATGAAAAATTCATCTACTGTGAAATAAAATGTTGCTTTCTTGATTGATTGAGTATTTGTTAGAACTGAAATTCATGGTTGGGACTTTTACGAATTATTATTATTATTATTATCATCATCATTTATAGTTTGTGTTTTCATGGTTGTATTTTTTTGATTGGACATAATATTATAATTATTTCAGTTGTTTCTCAACTCTTCTCATGTTAGCTAATATACATATTCTTTTGCAGTTAGTGTAAATTATTTGGTGATGTGTCTGTTCTTAGTTTTGAGGTGATTTTATTATGCCGATTCTTCCGCAGCAGCCTTGTTCTACTCGTTCAACTTCAGTTCCATCCAATCCATTGTTGCTGATATGACTGGAAGCTCAAGATACCCCTGAAGGGAATTATTTTCTCAATAGACTTTGTTGGTATCTTTCTTTGAGATTGTCAAATAAGCTAGGCTTCAAGGGGCATAACAATTTATACTAGTAGTACTATTAAATTGAATCTCAAAAGAGAAAGGAAATTCTGAGCTATAGAGTAACCAAACAAAGCAAGAAAACAGAATCATAAACTAATGCAGAATTCCTTGTCACAGTTGGATTCAATACAGGAACGTACGTGCTTCTTTGGCTGGCCAAGTATTATTATCATAATGTTTTGGGTGAGTTAAGATTGATTATTTATCATTTACTTTCTAAATTTAGTGACTTGTTCTTGGGAGCATGCTTAATAAGGTTCAAATCCTATCATGATCTGAACTCTATATCTCTGACACTCGTGTATGCTTCAATGAATGGTCAGGAATTATGGTTTGAGTTATTGATTGCTGGATTGTGGTGGGTTGGACAAGCAGAAGCAATTAGCAACACCAGCTGTTTGGGTTGTGTCATTAACAACAAATCCCAACACCATCACCTGCTTATTCAGAGTTATGCATTTACTCTCTTGTTTTTATTTCAATATGCAATCTATAAGATTACTTCTCTGGAATGTGGCATGTGATTTGTAACCTCATCAATCTTAGTCTCTCTATTAATCAACTCCCCTTCACCTTTGTAATAATACGGCCAACATAAATAAAAAGCATCTGCAATAATGTGTCATCGTTTCTGCATTCAAATTAAACAAATTAATTTATCAATTAATAATGAAATGAAGGTAGCAAAATATGAAATTAAATTTTGTATAAAATGATAAATTGATTCATAACCTGGAATCAAACTGTAATGTAGTACTGAATGACATCTGTATATGACGGCAACTGAGTAATATCATGGCTGAATCCATAAGCTTGCAGAGTTCCATTTACATCCACACAAAAGTCAAATTTAGTCAGGAAAAGATTATAGAGAGCTAAAAAATTCTTACAAAAGAGGAACTAAAGAAATGAGGATTATGTTTGTTTCTTTTTCAGTATTAAACTTTCCCCCCAAGTCACCGTGACACTTAACAGTGATTTAGTACTCGGCATTAGAACAAAGCTAACCCCCATATTTATATCCACATTCAACCGAAAACAAAATCAAAACATTCCAGTTTCATTATAGTCTATAGCTATCTTGTTGCCAAAGCCCTCAAAAAAGGCCAAAATCCCAGGCTAGTTCCTCAGTTCTTGTGCTACATTCAACACATTCTAACAGTAAAGCAAGATTTATTGTTGGGCATTTATATGGCAGATCAAAGCACTGGAAGAGATTTAGTTTTGGAGAATTTTCAGTGAGCGCCATTACAAACTGTTGGAAGATGCAGACTTGCTTTAAAAGAATGTAAGGATCTTACTTGCCAATCTTATTTCGTGTATCTTCATTCTCAGAGAACAAGAACTATATACAGCCTTCTATGATTTCAAACAAGCTGAGTTCGTCTCACCTCACAATCCTAGTAATAATTTCTCTCTCAAATTCTCGCCTGGTAGTTGTGCTCGTATTTTGGCCTGCACTAATCAAGGTCTTTTGCAGTGCCTGAACACAAGTCCCAAATGTCATTACTTGGTATCACAGTGGGGCTTACTTTCATCTTCCCTGCTTTTCAACTTAATCAGTTTAGACACACACACACACACACACACACACACACACACACACATATATATATGCAAAGCATAAAACTGTTTTTGGAATATCAATTTATTAAACATGTCTTATAAAGAACAAATAAAGAGAGAGCTCTTTCAGAGCCATAACATCACTTATAAAATGTAAGACAATTTGAATATATTACAAATAGAAATAAAACATATTGTTTACATAACATAGACTAGCAATCAAAGAATTGCTTTCATAAAGTCAGATGTCAAAGCAGAGAGCAAGAGTGAGATGAGAATGCCCACTCCACTCTAGTGCATTGCTTCTAATTACATTACTCGATTAAGCACTTGATGGACCCTGGATATAAACTCAACAGGCAGCGGCCCCATCTCCTCTTCCCATGCAATAGCTTGCAGTTTTCCATCTTCTTCATCCCAAGGTTCAGCAATTTGATCAAGATCGGACAAAAACTTTTGCGCATCAAAAACAAGTCTGTCAGGTAAAGAATCAATCTCCACTTCGGATTCCGCAATTTCCAAGATTTTATCAAGGCACAGCAACCCAATTGGATGGTTTTGTGTAGCCAAAAGTGACTCTTCTTCAACAGCCTTCTGTTGCTTATTCTGAACTCCCTCATCATCATGAACCTCAGTACACTCACTCTCCACAATCTGATCCAGATTGGATGAGTACTTTTCCACATCAAATGTATCAAAAACTTCAGGCAATGTGTACTCCATCCCCTCACCATATTCCTCAATCTGCACATTGTTGTTACTGGAGCATGGGATGTCAATTGCTTGGGTCTGTTGAACAGAAAATGCCTCTTCTTCAGCCCTCTGTTGACCAATTTGACTGCCCTCATCATGCTGATCCTGATCCTGTTCCAGGATTTGAACGAGACTAGCCATATATCCTTCAACATCAAAGACAGCTGAATAATCAGGCAATGAATCTATTATCTCCCCTTGGTGCTCCACTGTGTTCAGACTGTTACTCGAACATGGTGAATGGCTTTGATCAACAAAAACTGATTCTTGATCAGCCTTTAAGCGCTTGCTTTGAAAGCACTCATCATCATGAACAATGTGGCTGCTGGAGGTCACTACGTCTTTCAGCTTTCTCTTAGAACCAGAAGCTCTCTTTACAGAGTCATTATTCTCACCGACTTGTTTGGACTTCCTCGGCTTCCTGGTCAAATTGGCTTTCTCTGAGTGTTGTTCGGATTCATTCTTTTTTATGCGGCAGAGAACAAAATCGAGTGATTTATGTGAATCCTGATTACCCAACAAAGCTGGATTAATGGTAAATTCATGCATAATCCATCTCCCATTCTGTTCCGCGTTTCTGGCACTTTCATATCTAAACCTTTTCTTGAACCCTAAAATCAGATCATCGGAGCCAAGAGCAAAGACTGGCTTGGCTCCATCCTCACCCTGCCAAGCGCCAGAACCGATCTTTCTGTTGAATCTTGAACCCTTAGGAGAGGCCTTCTTTAAGTGAGTGAAGAAGTAGAGTGCCTGACCCGCCATTAATTGGTTTCCTCCGTAAAAATCCCAAATCAAGTTCGGGTCATGAGGGCCGTAGAGATCGCAATCTTTCACTGGAATATCATCACCAGCTTGGTAGAGATTAGGGTTTTGAGTAAGTTTGTGAAAGAGATAGAACTCCAGCAGTTCCTGTTCTGTTGGGTAAAATCTTAATCCAACGTGAGGAGGCATTGTGTCGGTGTTCTGGGAAAGAAAAAGCGATCAACAAAATCAGAATCGAGATTGAATCAGATGTTTTGGTTGATGAATTTGTAAACTGAAAAACGCAGATTTTGGAAACTCTCTCGGTTGCTAATCAAGTAGTCTTGTGATTGTGTTGTGTGTGTGGAGGTTATGTTGGGGCAATTATATATATAGCTATTCGACGCGTGCGCAGGAATTATATAGCCGTTTGATGATGTGTGTTATTTGAATTTAGTGTTTAGCGTCAAATTTAAGCGCCAGCAACTAACCACTATTGGCGGTGAAGGGGATAATTAAAGAGTTAGTTATGGGGGGCGCCAGCTACTAGCCGTTACTATGGCGGTGCTGCTTCTTAGGGTTAGGGTTTGAGCGCCAGAGCCACAGGCACAGCCTGATGTCTGTTAGGCCGTTGAAGTTGCATTTAAATTCGGCGCGTTGATTTGACGAGCACGTGCGGTGCAAGTGATTGATATTATTAATTTATTATTTTGTAATTTTTTTAATTATTTTATAAATCCGTTTTATTTGTACCTTTAGCAAAATATGAATTTATAATACGATGAGGCCACAGACTTATAAAAGGGTTTTCAGAAAAAAATTATTATCTTATTAGTTTGTTGAAATTATTTATTTATTATGTTAGTCTAATTTATAAACAATTCATTGACGATGTTATTTGAGACTTTCTTTCTGTATATATATATATTTTCGATTCAAGTTTTTTTTATTAATTTATTTTCTTTGTTATATTAACTTTGCTCTATATTATGTACAATTTCTATCCTAAAGAAAATTCAATTACTGCAAAATTATATATATAATTTTTTATTTTATTGTCTTTTTAGACCATCAACGAACGCTTATGGCAATTACTTTCCTGCACTTCCCTATTTGACTTAAACTCAATGACAGCTAATTTGTTGTTTTGATATATGTTTTCCCCTGTAATCAAGCTATTGATTGATTGATTGATTACGATGTTCCTGATGAAGAATTTGGGATTGAATTGCAATGTGTGCCCCAATGCTTGATATTAAACGTCAAGAAAATTGAAATTAGGCAATCTCAATGTCCAAAAGGTGAATTAAAACTGGTCAGGTAATTGTTGAGGAATGGTGAAGTTTTGAAAACGGCGACCACTAGATTTACAAGCAGTTTAAGATTAGAATGATGCAGGTTCTGTGTTGAAACTTAAAGCATCTAATTTCTATGACATGATTTTTGTATCAACATAATTGCATTGTCTTCCTTTTTTATCAACATACAATGGTGATGCTCTTATAGCAGTGTCGACCAAAATCCCATAGTTGCATAGGAAATTTTATTTAGAAATTTCATGTAAATGTGCCTTTCTATACTGAAAATGGAAGTGCAGTGCATGTTGAGCCAAATGAAACAAAAACCTCAGAAAGAGGAACAAACAATGAACCGTATTAACCGAAGCAAGCTGCTTCACCAGATTGTGATGACAATAAAACGTTACAAATCTTGTTGCATGGAAAAAAATCTGCCCGAAAATGCATTTTTCTCACTCTTCGCTTTTTAAAGCATCTGTGGCCACCAGCTTCAAATTTATATATAAACCCCTTCTGCTAGAGTCTGTTTTACTGTTAGCACAACAATTTTACTCTGCAAGGGGGTCCCTCCAGCTGCCAGCTCGGCATTCCACATCAGCATCAAATGTAACTAATATACCGGTTTTAACTAACTCGGAGGCCTCATATTCATTAAATCATTTGAGTCGAGAGTCTCCATAGATTTATAAATTTTGTGAGTGTTTTGAAGAAAAAGAAAAGGAAAGAAATAAGAAAAAGTGGAAGGTTGGGCAAAGCTTAATTAGATTTTTTAATCTGGATCTCGTTGTAAGTACCTAATCAAAGTAAATTTAAAATCCACGCAATCAAACCCTGGACTGAAAAGTTGTGTATTTATTTATTCGGTTTCTTGAAAATCCACTGGGCCGAACAAAAGTTATTATTCTCTGATATTAAAGGTTTAATCCATTCTTTTTTTTTTAAAAAAGTTATATAATAAGATATTGGAGGAAATTAAGTGGTGTGAAAAAATGGAGAATTCAACAAGCACGAAGAAAGACAACACGAGACAGCAAAAAAGTACAAACCCAAAAAAATGATCAAGATTAAAGGTTGTTATAATAAGGACTGTTGAATGCAATTTATAAACTTAATTTTATAGTGATGATATCTCCACCCCATAATTTTTGTAAATATATTCTATTTTCAAAAAATAATTAAAATTTTTTTATTTATTTAAAATTTTTGGAGAATTAATTAATTAAATCTATTGTAATTTACTTTTTTGTTGCTTAGGTTTTCATTATATTTGATTACAAAGATTACTTTGGCATAAATTTAAATTAACTATTTTACCCTTATAAGATAAAACTACCAAGAATTTATTTAATATTTTTCTAATTTTATACCAAACTCATTGTTTCTAATACTAATTTATTAGTATGATTATTAATCTTTAATTAAACTAACATAGTATCTTTATATCACAATACCTACGTAAATTATTGGGCAGTTAAATTTATGTCATTTACATATAAGGGTAGTGAAAATAATAATTAAATTTCATTTAAAAATATTAGATTGTAAATCACAAAGTTAAATATCAAAATTGTTAGATACAATAACTGATGTTTATATCATAATAATAGGATAGTAAAATAAAATTTATATTAAAGTTTATGATCAAAGATGGTCAAAGAAACTTATGAAAAAAATTAATAGAAGGATTTAATTAATTAATTGTATAGTTTTTTTATTGATTTCTATTTACTAAAAATATTGTAAACTCATTAAAATTATTTTCTTGAAATGGGATGGATTTATAAAAATAGTGATGTGGAAATATCCTGCCCTAATTTTAAATCTCATCGGTTTTCATTAGTTATTTTTATTAACCACCTTTTTAATTATTACTAAGGATAGGCTGTTACATGAATAGTTACATTAGTTATTTAGAAAATATTTATCAATTAACTAAAAATAAAAAAATCTATCGATAAACTTAAATATTATCTAATCTAAATATTTTCTAATAGTTATCTATTCATTAATTAATTGAATTTACTTTTAGTATGAACTGAAATTTTACAAATATATAATTGTTAGTTATTGGATAAGAATATAAAACTATTGATAAAAAGTTCTTTCTATGCAATAACACAATAACCTATTTAATATTTACTATTTAAATAATAACTTATTTCATTTATATTTTTTAAACAATAGCCTAAAATACTATTTTTATAATTTATTATTAGTTTACTTTATAATTGATTAAAGGAAAAATATAATTTTTAATTATGGATATAAAAATCATTTGAAAATAAAATTATCAAACACAATTAAATAACATATGACTTTCTACATAAACTTTAAGGATAACTTAAGGAATAAACAATAATATGTAAAATATATATTTAGGAAAAAATAAAAAAATAGTTTTTGTAAGCACTAGAATGATTTTTTTTTAACTTATCTATGATTTTAATATGGTTAAGGTAAGTAAATAAATAATTACTCAGTGACGAATATTTATTAAAAATAAGCACAAACTCTTTCATTTATTTAAAAGAAATACACTAAAGACATAAAAACATAAATTTAATATACTACAGAATAAAACATGCTACATTAAAATATTTTTTTTATCTTCTACCTTATCATTGACAATAGTAACAACAACAAAAACAACAATAATAAGTTTTCAATATATAATTTAGTTGACTTTATTAAAAAAATTTAATAAACACGCAAACGCAGACGCACGTGCACATACACTCACACAGATATTACATCTTCTTTAGTATTATATTTGTTTTATTAAATTATAATTAAATTTTAAATTATGCAGAAAGTCATATGTTATTTAATTATTTTTGAATTTTATTTTAAAATAATTTATATTTATTAAATTGATAATTTTATTTTATCCTCATTTAATTTTATGATAAATTAAATGTAAATTTATAGAAAGATACTTTGGACTATCAATAATTCTACACATCCCAAATTTTTTTATCCTAAATAACTATCCCAAATGATATGACATTCATCAATTGGTTGATAAAATTAAAATGAATTAATTATATATCTTAACAACCAATTGATAAATACCACATCATTTAAGATAATTATTTGAGATAAAAAATTTAAAACATGTAATATTATTCTTACACTACTGTTTAAAAAGTAGAGATTAAATGAGCTAGTAGATCAAACTTTTGAAGTGAAAATGACTCTTCCTTTAAATATTAACCATATATTGTTATAACCCAAGTAGAACAGAAGAAGATTATGAAGAATTAAATACAGATCAACTTAATACTGAATCTAATTATTTACCATCGAATTAAACTAATGGTAGAGATTAAAATATTTCAACCTAAGAATCCACAACAGTTGTTATCAATGCTATAAAACAAAATAGAAAAAACTTATTATTTAACTTATTTTTTGCATACAATATTTAATCACAAAACAACGAAAAACATCCGCGCAAAGTGTTTCAGTGTAATATTTTGTCATTTCTGTACACAAAATATTTATGAAAAAGGAACAGGAAGTTTTTAACGTTCAAACAAAAAGCCACTCAGGCACTCAGCCAACCTTTTGACACATACATTGTAGAAAAGCATACTCCGGTTGTTGACAATTATGTTTAAAAATCTGAAATACAACATAATAGGTTATAAATTTACAGATTTATGTATTCTCCGCACTAGACTCTGAAAGCCCCCTTGATAGACAAGCCAGCAAAATTAGGTTTCATTCCAAATAAAATACTGTCTGTTCAAACGCTTTTTGCCTTGTCTTGCTACTTACTGTTGCTGTTGAGTGGCAAAACCTCCCAGAAAGAAGTTATGCCCTTCCACCAAATTATAGGACAAAAGGAAGTATACCATCAATTCACTCCTCTGGCCGAAAGAAAGTATATGTTGAACTGCTCTCAGTCTTCGTAACCTGCATTGCAATATTTAATATTTTTTCCATAAGGTGTGGTGAAGAAAATAAAATCAGTGGAGAGATTTTTCAGTACCTGACCACTGATAAGCACATAAGATTCATGGGGAAATATGATAATTGTTTCAGATAACTGCAGAAAATTTTTAGTTACTGTCCCTGCTGTATAGAAACAAAGCTTTTGGTTCTTATCTATCAAAAAGATGCTTCCTTGGGTTCCTACAATGATGATGCTCTGGTAAAAGCATTGAGCAAAATGCTATAGTTGCATTGGGAAGTTAATTGAAAATTGTTATCTAAACAGTGCTTCTCTAATTTCTATACGAAAAAGCTTTCAGGAATTTTTAAATTATTCCAGTTTTTAGAAATTTTGACAAAATAGATTGTGCTAATGAAAAAAAAAAAAAAAAAAAGTAGATTGTGCAGGAATATATTACAAAGCAATTATGTAATTAATAGACTATATTGTTCAGCAGTATCTATTAAAATATTACTTAGAAGGAAAGAAATGATTTGATGGTGAGTATACAAACCTCTGAGTTACCAGGTAGCCCAGTAGGAAGAGCAGGAACTAGAGATGTCCACAGGATGGGGTCTACCAAGGGATCAATGCTGTTATAGTTGGTCAGAAGTGGTGCAGACAAGAAAGGAGCTAACGGGAACACATTTCTCTGAAGAGACAAACCACCAGTCATTCCAAGTGGAGCTCCAAGTCTTTCACTCCTGCCATCATGACCCGTTGATTTCTCAACAGCCTTACCATAGTCCATCTTGTTAACAATATTTTTGTTTTCATTTTCATCATTATCAGTGTTGCTGTCTTGCTTTTTTAATGCTTTCTCTTGGAAGTTCTTGTAGGCAGTTGATTTTGACAGGATGCTCAAAGCTGATACAGCAGACCCTTTATGCTTCTTTCCACCAGGAGACACACCTAAACGGGGCATCTGGTATGGTTCAGTAGGTCGGATCTCCCATTCTGATTTCTTAAGTTCACTACTGATGTCTTCGGCACAAGCATGTTTTCCCTCTTCCAATGATTTCTTGGCAGAATCTGCTTGACGAGTTTTGTTTGGCCCCCACCACTTGATGTAGCTTGTTAGATCAATTTTTCTGTCAATGCAAAAACCACCTAAATATTCACTTTCAGTTGATGGATCATCAGCTGCACCTGTAAGTGAGATAGAACCATCAAATGTTAGAAAGTGGAAAAACTTGATCATGGCAAGCCTAATCCATCAATTTGCTAGCTAGTATCTAACCATCGAGGATTCTATTTTATGACTTAACAATCTTGATTAGTAGTCAAAGTTCTACAACCAGGGCTTACCATAATGTGCATTATTGAAGTATTCTGAACCAGCCATACGAGCAAGTGAGGAGTCCCATCGACTATTTTGTAATAGCCAAAACAAAACAAAAGCACAGATAAACATCATTAGTCACTACATGGAGAAATAGTTTATGTAATTCTTAGTATAACTTATGCAAATAAGAGTCTAATTTGTGTTACTACGATACCTGGAAAGTCCACGATATTTGGAGATTCCTCTTGAGAAACCACTGCTTTTTCTGCAACGAACATCTAGTATAAGCTACACTGTAATTTCACCACCAGGGCACATATTCCAGACCATGCACACACATTTCAAACCGTGTACATACCTTCGAAGAGAAGCAAGGTAGTCCTCTCTTGAGACATTCTGCATCTCTTCAAGATCTCTTGCATAATCAGTAACCTTCAAGAAACAATAAAACATGAATTGGTGGACATGGGAATTCCATAGTGCAATATAAATTATTTCCTTAAATACCATGAAAATAAAAACACACCTTATTTTTCAACACAGCTAATTGTTATAAGAAAAATCACTTTTCCATATATTGAATTTTAGCTGGCTTATATATTCTTTGGATAGGAAGGAAATCCAAAGTACCATATTCGTAAAAATCCTCATGTTAATCATTATTGATAAATGATAGTATTTAAACAGAAAGAAAGAAAGAAGAAATTCTCCTGCCATGAACTAAACAAAAATAAAGTGAAAAACAAAAAACAACTATTCGGCTTTTATTTTCCTAAGGGGCGAAGCAATCGGATATAACGATTGCCTATTTTCTTGTAATGTGAATAGGTTCAAAGAATAGTTGTCTCACCGGAAAATTGATTAGTGTCCCAGGGCCCCAATACTTTAAGGCAGCAAGATCATATGCTCTCGCTGCAGCCTCTTCATCGTCATATGCTCCTGAAAATATATATTAGTTGATATGTGCTAGCATAGAATGCTAAAGGCATTAGAAAGTTCAAAATATAAGTATATCAAGCCATGACTTACCCAAGTAAACTGTCGTAGTGAATTATTCACCAAGCATTCCATGCAAATTGAATAGGAAAAAGCAGAATCAGTTTAAAGAATAAACCTGTTAGATTATCAAGTGGCATATATATTTAAAGAATAAACCTGTTAGATTAACAAGTGGCATATATATTTAAAGAATAAACCTGTTAGATTAACAAGTGGCATATATATTAACGCTTGTGTAAGTAAAGCGAGAAAGAACCTTGCTTTCCCTTCTTATTTTGATTCTGATTCCATGTACTTTTATCCCAAAGGTGAGCTTCATAACGCCCAGTCCATCTATGTCTGATGTTTATGAATATGGAAACCAAAGCATTATTAAATGTCTCTAAGAATTACAAATTTTAAAATCAACAGCAGTTGAAAAAGATAAGCAGTTGCTAACTTATGTACTTAGTGTAACAAAAGTAATATATGTATATATATAAATATAAGCAGCCAATGCACACAAGTGAATTGCCATGACACGGCCAGGTGTTTCTAATCAAACACAGCAACAGCTAAAGACTAACAGAGATGAAAAGAGGATCCAAACTAATCAGACACAAACATCCTATCATCTATAGACAAGAGTTGGAAGAGAACATAGCTGACTTAATAAAGTCGGCCCTAAGTAGTTTTCTCAAGTCTTTCTTCTTCTGTCCTTTCTTTCTACAATTTCTTTTTCCTATTTAAAAGTTTAAAATCAAGCTGCTTCTGCTAATTTTATAAATAATTGTTTGATATCCTTGTACAGATTCCTTAAGTCCGCAACCACCATAACGAACACTTGTAAAACCAGGCAACATTACACAAACAGGCTTCCAAGTCAATCAGCTTCATATCAAGTTTAACATCAAATGAAATCATGAATAGTCAACAAAATTAGCTTTTCCATAGAAGACAACCCACCTAACTAATCTGTTCACATCTCGCAATTCTCCGAACTCATGAACTTGCCAATTATATCATCAAACAAAGAATATATGTTCCAACTTTACAACAACCCACTTCAATTAAACACCTTTTTCACAAAACTAAGCACAAAATACACCAGCCCATCACAGCAATCACTTAACTTTAACTTTAAACACACATATATAATTTCAAAAAATAACATATATAAACAGTAGAGTAAGTGAATTTTAAAAATCGACCTGGTGACTCCACGATAAATAGAGCTGCGTTTACCAGCAGTACAAGGAGGCATCCTACTGATGCGTTCTTTAGCTGTGCAGCCTCTCTCTTTCTTTGCTTTCTTTAATCCTCTGTAAAGTAACAGCTGATCATTTGCTATAACTGCCTCGGAACTTTCACCCCCGCCACCACAGCCACTGCTACTACCCACTTCGTGTTTCAACCCAGGATCCGATGAAGATGACGCCATCATTCAATTGAATTCTGCCAAGAGATACCCTAACCCTAGGAGAGAGAAAATCGCACATGAACACCGGAACAACAGAGTGAGAGTGAGGATGTGTTAAAACTTGAGTTCTAGTTTTGATTTGATTTTGATTTCCAAGTGCTGACTCCCGAGCAAAAACTACAGTGAGGGAGTACGATGGTATGTGCAATTACCAAAATATCCTTGGATGTTGTTTTGAATGACGAGATTAGGGATTGCGGATTCCTGAAGGTTAAATTGTTAAAACGGTTATAACGGCTAGCATGGGTTGAGGGTCATTTTGTCATTTAACAAGGTTTGAAAATTTTGCGGTTCAGGTTCAGAGCATGTGGAGGGCCAGGCCAAGGACACCTGTTATTTTATGTTGTTTGGCTAATGCTAGGTGTCGTATTTTTCAGTATTTATTTTAATAATATATTTTTAAAAATAAAATCAATGTGAAATAATTTTTAAATTAAAAGTACATTGCTTTCCTAGAAGTATTACAAAACACTAAATCACAGAAATGTACCACTTACAATGGAAATTATTCTTAATGTTAATTCTTTTATTCAATATAGTACATCTTGATGAAGAAAATAATTGTCTCATCGAAGTATTCTGAATAGTATAAACTTAAAAAAATTTAATAATTTTTCTTTTCGTCCATCAAGATTTACCTTAAGACATGTCAATGAGTATTTATATTCAATCCACTAAAATTTTATTAACTGAACCATCTAATAATAATACTGATTTAAAATATAGGACCTACGATAAGCAATGACTTTAAATTGACATTTTGATTCTCTTTCAGGATCTATGGAATCCAAGGACATATCTGTTGGATTCAATTTGGGAGCTGGTCCAGGTCATTATTTACCTCATTCCTTTTTACCGCAAAGGCACTTTTAACAGGCCTGCTTTTTACCAAAAATAACATAATTTATATTGAAAAAAAAAAGTGCTATATGAAGTGGAATTTACACCTTTTAAGTCATCAACTAGCCATCTACATTGTACAGGATGACTGGAAGATCACACCATTGATACAAATATTTATGTAAAAGTAACACTTTGTATTGTCCCTTCAGAATTCTGTTACTGCTAATACAAAATAAAAGTTGAAAAATTCAGTAAAAATTATACTTTGAATTAATATAATGAATATGGATTGTTGAGCTTTCTCTCCAATAACTCAGGAGTGGAGATTGCTGAAATGTTGAGTGTTTCCTTATACTTCTGGTCTAGCTATCAACTGTTACCCTCGAAGAAGAGGAACTCAAGGATTGTTGGTTAAAACTTGGATCCCCAGATTTCATTTTCAAGGATTCTGCAGAATTTCAAGAGCAGATGTGATTTCAAGAAATGTAATGTTTCAGTGATCTTTTAAATGAATTCACTAACTGCATTTGTAGAGAGTACACAATACCAATTGAGGCAGAATAAAACTCATAATGCATGCGAAAGTTAAAGCAAGTCGCAGAGGCTTTTAAACCTGCTGCAGCTGTGGTTTCTGCGATTTTGAACAAATTCATCTCTGCATACATTGAATGGTGTAAAACCATTGTACAATCCCCGTCAAGGGTAAAAACTACAGCAGGACATGCTTCCTACCATTCATCAAATTAGGATGGCGTGCGAACTGAAAGGAATTACTGAAATGCGAATCATACGACCTTCCCTCAATATAATCCTTTTTTAAAATTTTTTGTACAGTCCAGCTCTCTAACTCTAAATTCAATACCCTCAACAATTGCAGAAGCAAAGAAAACAAAATTCATCATGAGTTAGGCTGGTTTAGCACTGGACATGGTGATGAGGAAAGGTCTCACATGAGTTGGAGAAACACAG
Organism: Murraya koenigii; assembly: GCA_025617385.1. Classification (NCBI taxonomy): domain Eukaryota; kingdom Viridiplantae; phylum Streptophyta; class Magnoliopsida; order Sapindales; family Rutaceae; genus Murraya; species Murraya koenigii. Next base: position 19,891,225 of record CM046818.1, read on the forward strand.
AAAGTATGAAAAAAAACTTATGATTTTCTTGCCAGAAATAAAAACAAGCTTACCTATTCTTTCTTGAATAATAGCTGCATATTCAGCTCCGCCTCTTGTTTGTGCAAAAGAAACTATATCGCGAAACATTCCATAAGAAGGTTGAATTCCAGCATCCTCCATCCACTGCAGGACCTGCATTTGGATTTGCTTAAATTTCTAATGCCCCTTAACCATTTATTATTTTATTAAACAATATAACAAATATTACATAATAGTCTCCACAAACATAAAAGTCATATTAAGGACACTAGACCATGGTAATTCACAATCTAATTGTTGATATTCAAGCAGCAACGACTTAAACATGGTCATTCCTTCTCACTCTATGGAATTAAATTGATTTAACATATTTAAGAACCATTTAATTCAACCCTAGAATGAATTATCAATCAATACATAAGTGTGTACAGACTATAGACTGCCAGTCCATTAAAAAGTGCATAAAATTTTAAAGAAATGATCTTTAGTTAAACGCTTTCCAGTGTTTCACCACCTTGCCAATTGTGTAACAAATTGACCTGTGGTATAACATTGATGGAATAACTTCAAAAGAAACAAAGCTACATTAAACAACAAATTTTAAATAAACTTCAGAAAACTAACAAAATAATACCTCTATATACTTTCTCCAATTTCCAGCAGCCAAAAGATTTTTCAACAAAATGGAATAAGTATTGAAGTTGGGTTCAGCACCTGACGATACTATCTTGAAGAACAACTGTGTTTGAAAAGACAATAGTACAACATACATAAAGGTTAGAAAATAAAATACAATGACATCAGTTTCAATGTGTGTGTGGGTGTGCGTGTTTGTATTAGCATTAATCTCATGAAATCTAAAGGTGAAATTCAAAGTGAAAAAAGTAGAGTTTAATATTGTCAATTCATCAATCCTCTCTACCATTGAGTTTAATGAAATCAATGGCTAAGAAGTTGAGTGACAAATTTATGCCAGCTCTTGAAGTCAAAAGATCCTAACCTCTGTGTGTGTGAAATAGTTACCAAGTACCTTCATCATAGACTCAATTTTCCCACTTTTGCCCAGCAGATGCAGAAGTTGATTCAGAAGTCCTATTGAAACTACACAGAATGATGGTTCCATCTGTTTGATCAGGTCAATTGTGGTCTTCCAATCTCGTAACCTTCAACAAAGTTCAGATGTTAGTATCCAATACACAGTATCAACAACAGAAGATCTATCATCACAAGCATGCTCATCAAAGCAAATTGGAAGGGATATATATAAACAAGAAGAAAAATTATTCCAAAAGAAATTGGAGTTATATTTATCTATAAAAAGAAGGTAACATCAATTAAAGAAGAATAAAATCCAAAATGAAGTAAAGATAGAACATCATCAACATACAAGCATTAATGGTGGTCCTCTATCAGCAAAGGTTTAACTGTGGTATAAGCTCAGCTAACATAGTAGAGTATTTAAAGCTTATAAGTATCCTCCAAAAGAAAATGTCCAAAAATATTAAGGATATGTTAAGAAAGAACTCCGATAAGGAATATCTTTATTAGTTTACAGCAGGTCACCATTTCTTTACTAAAATGCATAGGTCAGTCCAATATAAAGAAGAAAATTAAGACTCAATAAATAGAATATTTCAGAGAAGAAGAAACAGCATAAAACAGCAGAATGCTTAACTTTCCCATACAGAATACAGATAAATATAGATCAGACAATGGAACTTACAGGCTACAAGCTGATACCATTTCAAAGAAAATAGCATCAGAAAAGGTTATATCTTTTTCTCTCATAAAATCTGCAACAAGAAGAACCTTGGATGGTTGGCCTCCTTTATTGAAAGCTCTCATCAGTGCTGAACATGCAATAGAATCTGGTTCAATATTATATGTCTCCATTTCAAGAAATAATGCACATGCCTTTTCCCAATCCTCTGAAATAAGAAATTTGAAACAAGAAAAGAATTCTAGCTGTTCAGTTCAGAAGTTTCAAGTTATTAGAGTCACCAACTGATGAAATCAGAGGTTCAATAATATACCCATGTACCTGCAGCGTTGTAAGCATGTAGCATTGTAGTATATGTAATAATGTCAGGAGAACAACCAGACATTTTCATCATGTTGAACATTGATTCTGCTTCAGCAACTAGGCCCTAGCGTTGAAAATAAAAAGCAAGGAAAACAAAATGAGAAGAGAAAAAGAAAATCAGATTTATCAGATTTCCTTAAGTCATACATAAAGAAGTAAAAACCATTTATTGCCAAAAGACATACCTGTTTGCTGTAGGCAGAGATCACAGATGAGTACACCTGCTTGGTCAAAGGAATTTTTAGAGCCATCATCTCATCAAGAAACCCAAGGGCGTCACTGTATCTTGAAAACCTACAGCAGCTACTTATCAAGACAGTATAGGTAACAGAATCAGGCATAACGTTTCTTTTTATCATACACTTGTATAAAGCTATAGCCTTCTCATATTCCCCTACATTCATATAGCTTCCAATAGCTGAATTATATGCAACTGTGTTTAATTTTATGTCTCGCATCTCAGCTGCTAAAAGTACAGCATCAATATTTACTTTTTGACCACAGCGGCCACAGGCAGCCAAGAGGGTACATATTGACACAATGTTAGGCTGAATACCATCTTGCTCCATTTCACGGAAGACTTCCACTGCTTTAGCTAGCAACCCATTAGATCCATAGGCATCAATCAGCGCACTGTAACTAACGAGGTTTGGCTTCAAGTTGTTTATTCTCATAATGTTGAATACTTCCCTGGCCTTTACAGGTTGTTGTGATCTTCCATAAGCATTTAGTAAAGATGTATAAGATACAATATCCGGGCATAAACCATTTTTCTTTATCTCATTAAAAACAGATAATGCCTCTTTACTCATTCCATGCGAAGCATATGCAGCCATTAGAGCATTATATGAAACAATATTAGGTTTTACTCCTTCTGCAAGCATTGTATTGAAGACACCCTTACAATTTTCAATCTGCCCATTCACAGAATACAAATGTATGATGCTAGTGAATGTTACAATGTCTGGCAGGCATTCTGATCTCTTCTCCCTCATGGAATGGAACAAATCAATAGCTTTATCATACTGTCCGAGCTTTACCAGGCAAAAGATCACAATATTATGGGTGGTCGTGTCAGGACGAATATTTGTCCCTTTCATTAGTTCAAAGTAAGATAAAGCTTTTGAATACTGGGACCCACTCTTATATGCAGACAACACAATATTGTGAGTCACCAGATCAGGGCCAACTCCATTTTCTGTCATTTTCTTGCAAACTTTCAGAGCTTCCCTCCAATTTCCACTAGATCCACAAGCATTAATCAAGTTATTATAGGTTGATCGACTAGGAGCAACCTGCACATAAATTATAATAAAGAAATAAAAAATCAACCTAAGATTTAACTTCCAAAAACATTAATAGTACGCAGAAGCTAAGGCAATGCCATTACCATGAGAAATTATCTCCATATAGTTTACTTTAGGGATAAATATTATCTAAAGAACACCATGACATTAGGTGATAATGTAAAAGATCAAAGCTAGAACAAAACTATGAACTAGAACATGATATGTCAATGGATATAGTTGAAGATGAAATCAGTACATATTTTGAAACCAAATAACAAGGTGAGGTGGTTTTTTAGTCAACAAGCATACAGCAATCATCCACATAGATTCTGATTGACTGTACAGTATACTAAGTTCAATGTGTTCCAGCGCAAAGTATTTTCCAACAAAAGCCAAGATATCAAGAGAAAAGGGCATTTAAGTTCCAGCTAGAGAGTCCCAAGTAAATATATAAATAAGATAAAATAGTTTTTAAGGAGAATAGTTTCCTAGGAACTAGTTACAATCTCCATCAAAATGTTTGTGGCAATCATGAACATATTCCTTCTTATTCCACACAAAACTGAAAATCAGCACAATCCTCATTAAGATTCAAGCAAGAACGCTTACCCAGCTACCTATCAGAAAAAGATCAATGTGAACAATATGGCTTACAGAAAAACTATTCATGATAACTGCCACGATAATGCTTATAATAATTAGTTCATACAAAAGTGGCATCAAGTGATGCTCCAAATATTTTCAAAATACTTTGTTCAACATGAAAAGAAAAGGAAGGAAGCTCACACAGCTGCACGCAGCATATCATCAAAGATATTCATAGCCCAACGCCATTGACCAGCTCGACCATGTGCATTGATAAGAGCATTGTAGGTTTCAGCATCTGGCTTGCACCTACCAGGAAAATCATAAAAATGGAATCAACAGACAAATTAAATTATCCCATGATCCAATTTTATAAAGATGAAAAAAAGTAATAAGCATTACCTCCACTTTTGCATCTCGAAAAACAGTCCACGCGCCTTGTCTATTTGATTATGTCTAGCATGCAATCTGATCATCATATTGTAGATATCGTTCCGCGCACAATAATTCTTCTGATTTTTCATCCAATTGAAAACTTGATTGCTATGATTAATAGCACCTCTTTGCGTTATCTCCTATTACAAGCAAAAATGTAACCACAACATGGAAAAAAAATTGAAATTACAAATGGGCAGTTGAATAATCTAACATACAATTAAAAAAAAAAAATTACCTTTATTAAGAAAGGGAAGTTTTTTCTAGCGAACCGGCCGACCCACCGGTTCAAGACACCCTCAACATCTTCATAGTGTTTGAGCTCCAAAACTCTTTCAACAACCTCAGAAACGGACCAGTCCTTTTGGAACCTGTTGCCCTCCACGGCTAAACGATACCGTCTTGGTATGTCGGATTTTCTGAGTCCGCTGACTCGGGTGGACACCTCGTGTTGGCCTTTGTCATAGTCAACGAACCCCGATTTTCTGCCCTCGAAGGGTGAGCTGGGGTCGGGTTTGGGCTTGGGTTTGGTGTTGCAGTGGATTTTCGGGGGTGGTTTGAGTGAGTTGGAGTGAGTTGAATCGGGCGAATGGGCGGAGAGTTTGATATGGGGCGGGTGGTGGTGAACAGTAGCCATCTTGGAGTGGATAATGCTAAAACGCTCCTAAAATCGAAAGGTGGTTTCGTTTGTAGCCGTTAAAGTGATTTTTTATTTTGAATACTGACTTATAGTATATTATTATTTTATTTCTAAAATTGAGATTTTAACGGCGGGTATATTGGTATCATGAACTTATGCGCAGATTTTTAATTTTTATAATTAAAAAATTTTATTTAATTATTTGATAATTGAGGGAGTATTAAAATTAATCAGCATAATTTATTATTATTAGTATAAAGACTCTCTCACTAAATTATGAATTTATTAATCGTTAAAAGTGAATTTAAATGAGGAATTTTGTACCCAATACATATCCGATACTAAAAATCATGAGAAGTTACTAAAATAATCTTAATTAGCAAAGGGATTTGGTGTTGATATATGTTATAATATAGTTGAGGAGATTTTACTGAATTAAGAAAAGTTACTAAATTAGATAGTTTAATATTTTTTTATGATTATTAAATTATATGATTTAATAATTTTTTTAGATTTTAACAAAATTCATAATCTTAATTATAACATTCCTACTGACGTGATTATTTTCGCTCCTTTAATAGTGACAGTAGTGCTTCTTAGTTGAGTTATTTAGAAAATTTATGATATATTTGAATTTTCATTCAACAAGGATTTGGGTGTAAATTACTATTTATTATCTAATTTCCAAATTTTAGAACTTAGGTTTACATACTACGACTCTCTTTAATATACCTTTTACAGTAGAGTTTATTTAAGTAAAATTTTTGTTAATAGAGGTTTTATTAAAAAATTTTAGTTGTTTGACTATTAATGAGAGTTTTTATTAAAAATTATAAAATCATTTTGATAAGAAAATATTTTAAAATTATATTACTAAATGATTGAAATAAAATTATCAAATAAGTAAAAGATATTTTAAATATTTTAAAATTTTTAAAAAAATTTTCAACCTCCACTCTTAAAAGTCTAAAATTTGAACTTTTACCGATAAAAATAAGATAACTTATTTAATAGACAAAAGCTATGCAAAACAACAATAACAAAAAGCAACCAAACAACAATAATAAATTTAAAAAGAATATATGAGATTAAATAGACTATAATAGATTAAACCATAACAAACAGTCACTGATTGTACAGTAAAAGCTCAGTTCTCAAAACTGCCCATCAAAGGTACATCATTTTTCTCATTACCTACTTTATTATTATTAATTATTATTTTATTGCCTTATGATTGTGTGAACTTATGCACTCAAATAAGAGTTTCTAAATATGTTTTATGTCCAATAGTTGAACTTTATGGGTTTTGTGGATAGATTAAATGGGCATATTCAAAATGTTTTGGAAAGGATTTGAGGAGGAATGATCGAATTTTTATTGAGAAAGTTGATTGCTCATGGCATTTTGTTTGGATCACAAACGTGTCAAAAATATTTGAAGTTCATCGCCCTCATGAATATAACGAAACCACGTTTTCAGTCTTTAAAATTGAAGCGTAGACTAAAAAATTGTAAGAAATATATTGAACATAACGGATTTGGTATGGTAATCAACCAGGTGATTCTTGGAGGCAGACCATGTGGTAAAATGGATGGGATACTGGAAGCTTTTACCGTGTTGTTTGATTAACAGTGATACACATAGACTAAATTCCTCGTGGTCTAATGTTACCAACTTAGCAACTCTCTGCACTTTTTGATTGAATTGGATGAATGATTTAGACTGTGTTTAAATTTCAAGTCAAAATTTAAGTATAAAACAGTACTTTATATACATACACACATTCAATTATCTGAAACAAATAGATGGGCCTTTAGCACATGGTATGCGTGTGGCTTATGTTACAATCTAATTTATTTTCATTTGAATTAATCAAAAGATAAATCAATTCATTTCATTTAGTTTAAATTAAGTCAAAGGTTGTTAATAGAGTAACCATGATGTTAGTTACTTTGCTGATTTTTCTATTTATTTATTCTTAATTTTACTTATGGCAGTATAATGTACTTGTATTTAAAAATTCTTTGTCATGAATAAAGGGCATCGAACAAAATTTTTTTACTCAGTATGAGTAGTGGAATGTGCTAATCTCTCAAAGAGTTAGTAATGTGTGCTTGAATTATTACTTTCATTAAGCAACCAATTGAGTGCATAACAGCTTACTCTACATCGCATGTCAACATTAGAGATGGAAATTTGCTTATGGTTGACTGAGAAGACTTGCAAAGATATCAAGTTTCACTTTAGTTATTTGAAGTCTTGCTTCAGATTTTATACACACATGCCAAATCGGGAGCTTCTTTCCCAAACTTATAAGCGCCAAGTCTCCTTTATCTGAACACTAGAATTGGCCACCCCCGAAGGTACATCTCTCAATGCTCTACTTCATTTTCTTTAATAAGTACATCTGTATGTAAGGCGCCATGTGTTCATTTTATATGCTTCTAATGTTTCATTTCTAGAATCAGATGAAATATATAATCAATTTGTTCTCTTTAATTACTTCATATATATTAAATATTGAACGTCACTGATGAAAATATTTCTTTTTCCTGAATACTTACTATACTAATTTTATCTTACTTCAATTCAGTGAAAGCATTTCATTGGTTTCTGAATAGGTATTAGATGAGTTCGTTTTTCAGAAAGATGAAGCATCTGGGCAAGGCAGATAAGGAGACATTTATGTTGAGGAATGGCAAAGTTTTTCTTGAAAGATTGATCAAATCTTGCACCAATAAACGTAACCCTATTCGTTGTTTCTCTGCCAAAGAGCTCAAGATAGCAACAAACAATTATGACAGACAGAAAGTTATAACAACTGGAATGGGCTATGAATTATACAAGGGTTTTCTGCAAGACCATCCCCGCTATTTCTGTCATGAAGTTTGTAAACTCTGACTATACAACCGAATTTTGATTTAATAACATTGTATTTGCATCACAAATGAGTCACAGGAATGTGTTGAGGTTGGTTGGATGCTGCTTAGAAACTCAAAATCCTGTTTTGCTTTTTTAATTTGTTGAGTATGGAACTCTTGCTGATCGTATTTATCGTCAACCCAATTTTGAACCTGTCTCATGGACACTGAGGTTAAAGATTGCAATGGATATAGCTCGTGGTATTGCATATCTCCATGTTGGTTTCCCCAGGCCTATTGTTTTCGAAACTTAAAACCATCGAAAATTTTATTCCAAGAACAATGTGTTGCAAAATTGTTTGAATTTTCGTATTCTGAATCTATTCCAGAGGGTGAAACAAGCATAAAAGACAGGGTGATGGGCACATTTGGATATCTTCCTCCTGAATACATTGCAACAGGTGATTGCAATGAGAAGTGTGATGTTTATAGTTTTGGTACGTTGCTACTTGAGCTCTTGACTGGATCGGAGGGCGGCTGACCGAGAAACTGAAGATGAGTGTGTTTTGTCTGATCATGTGAGGAAATATATTGAGAAGAGTAGGTTCAATGAGATAGTGGATACCGTAGTTGTTGGAGAAAGATTATGCTCAGCAAAAGAGCAAAAATTGAAAGCTTTTACAAGGCTTGCCTTCAATTGTCTCTCTGTATCAGCAGATGATAGACCGACAATGGTAGATGTGGCAAAACAACTTAGGCTAATGCATTGTTCTGATATGTAATTTTATGAAGCATATATTCCTAGTTTATTCATCTATTCTTTATCTCTCTTGTTGCTACGATCATGTCATTCAGTCATTCTATCATACTCCATATGGCATGTTGAATAATTATACCATAATTGGTACTTCAAGATAAGCTCCATTTTACTTTATTAAGTTTAAATTAAGTTCACTTGATTAAATCTTCATAGCTAGCTCCATTTTTTTGGAATGGTTGTGAATTTTGGGTTAAGATTTTAAGTTCGAAAGATTTTTTCCTTTGTATCACAAACAATTATGTGGAACCAAAAGCCTTGTAGGCCTAGTTCGATAGCAAGTGAATTCACTTTGCACCTAATCACCTGAGTTTGAGTAAAACTTTGGGACAAGGATGTTGAAATATTGACTTAAATATGAAAAATTCAAAGTGACAGCAAATTACACATGCAAGTTGTTGACAAAGTATGCATGATTTTGAAATTTGGTTGCAAATCATTGAATGGTCGGCAATTATGCTTGAATTTGTCAACATTGTTGATTTTGGTTGCACTGTATTCAAAGACTTTTTGGAGTTAAGAACTACATGCATGCACGATCTTTGGCTATAAATACTAAGCTAATTGTTCATTTTAAAAGCATCTACAATTGAGAGCAATTGCAAGTGAAGTAATTGAGAGAGTTGATAGAGAGCTTCCACTTGAGTGCTAGGAGAATTTATTTGGGTGTATTGGAATATTGAGTTTTTGGGAGTTTTTTCCAATTTGTAAATTCTCACTTGTTAGTAAAATTATCTTTCAGTGTTTTCCCGTAAATGTAGGCTTTACGTTGAACTACGTAAATTATTGTGTCAATTTTATTTGCAATTGTTTACACCACATTTAAGTTTCTCTAGAAGTCACAATTACCGTAAATTGGTAATCTGCTCAACCCGCTCTTCCATACAACAATTGGTATCAGAGCCGAAGGTTTGTACTTGGGGTATATGGTACTGTTCACATATACGATACTATTTACGTATACAATATTATTTATAGATACAATGCTGTTCATAGTGGTTGATACGACCATTTATACTTGGAGAACAGTCTATTGTAAGTAGTGTGCATTTTTGCATATCTAGAAAAGTTTTGTCAACAAGATGATAAGAGTCTAAGGAGTCTAGGTTTTAAGTGGGACCATTGTGACCCCTCCATTCTCTTGGAAACTTTCCTAGTGCATTTATTCACGCGAAATAAACATCATAGAGACTATAAGTGTAAATAGTTGTTGAAGGCACTGATTATTTGAGGTTGAGAACAATGACAGAAGCGTCGTCGTCGTCTTCGTCAGTAAGGACTACTGTGACTAATGCAAAGTTTGAAGTAGAGAAATTCGATGGTACCAATAATTTTGGTATGTGACAATGTGAGGTGTTAGATGTCTTACGTCAGCAAGAGCTGGATCTCGCTCTAGAAGAAAAGCCTGAAAAATGGATGACAAAGAGTGGATAAAAATCAATAGACAGGCATGTGGTACTATTCACCTATGTCTGGCTAAAGATCAGAAGTACTCTATCATGAGGGAGACACAACAAAGAAATTTTGGAAGACACTAGAAGAAAAATAGATGAAGAAAAACCTTGAAAACGACTTTATATGAAAAAGAAACTCTATCGATTCACGTATGCACCTCGTATGTCGATGAATGACCATGTGAACTCATTTAATAAAATATTAGTGGATTTGCTAAATTTGGATGAGAAATTTGAAGATGAAGATAAGACATTGTTGTTGTTAAATTCGCTTCTTGATGAATATGACCATCTCACCACTACTTTGCTTCATAGGAAGGACAGTGTCACATTTGATGTTGTATGTAGTGCACTGTATAATGCTGAGACCAGTAAGAAAGATAAAAAGGATCATAGAGATATAGTTGCAGAAGTATTGACAACAAGAGGTCATTCACAAAGCCATAAACCTAGAAAAAGGGGCAAGTCTAAAGGTAGGCCTGCCAAAGATGAATGTACTTTTTGTCGCGAGAAAGGGCATTGGAAAAAGAATTGTCCTATGTTACAAAAGGGCAAGGCTATTTCTGATGCATGTGTAGCGGAGCATGATGAGGAGTCAAAATTTAGTCGACGTTGACATGTCAATTAGATAAGTGGATTTTAGATTCGGGTTGTACTTATCATATATGTCCTAATAAGGACTGGTTTTCTAGCTTCAAGAAGCTAGATGGTGGAGTTATTTTTATGGGCAATGACAATGCTTGTAAAACCATGGGAATAGGTTCAATCCAATTGTAGAATCATGATGGTTCAATCCAAGTCTTGACAAAAGTTCGCTATGTACCAAGCTTAATGAAAAATCTCATCTCATTAGGAGTCCTAGAATCCAAAGGGCTTATTGTCACTATGAGAGATGGATTCTTGAAGGTAGTAGTTGGTGCACTGACGATTATGAAAGGCACAAGAAGAAATAACTTGTACTATTTCCAATGAGGTATAGTTATTGGATTAACATCAATAGTTTTGAGAAAGGATGCAAATTCAGAGGAAACCAAGTTATGGCATATGCGTTTGGGACATGCTGGTGAAAAAGCTTTGCAGAATTTAGTTAAACAAGGCTTATTGAAAGGTGTAAATTCTTGCAAACTAGAATTTTATGAACATTGTGTTCTGGGCAAGCAAATAAGAGTAAAGTTTAGTTTAGCAATTCACGATACAAAAGAGATTCTAGACTATGTTCACAGTGATGTGTGGAGACCTACCAGAGTAGCTTCTTTGGGAGGTATGCACTATTTTGTTACTTTTGTTGATGATTATTCAAGAAAAATATGAGTGTATTTGATGAAGAACAAAAATGAAGTTTTGAATATATTTCTGAAATGGAAGAAGATGATCAAGACTCAAACTGGTCGAAAGGTCAAAAAACTTCGCTCAGATAATGGTGGTGAGTACAAGAATGATCCATTTTTACAAGTATAAAGAGATGAGGGCATTGTGCTACACTTCACTGTTTGAGGTACATCATAGTAGAATGGGGTGGCAGAAAGCATGAACCGAACTATACTGAAGAAAGTTCGGTGTATGTTGTCCAATGTTGGATTGGGCAAGGAATTTTGGGTTAAGGCTGTATATATGCGTGCCATTTGATTAATCGTTTGCCATCAATTGTAATTAAGGGCAAAATACTCATGGAAATATGGACTAGTAAACCTGCTACTGATTATGATACTTTACATGTCTTTAGTTTCACTGCTTATTATCATGTAAAAGAATCTAAGTTAAACCCAAGAGCGAAGAAAACATTGTTCATGGGTATAACTGGTGGAGTAAAAGGATACCGTTTATAGTCTCTAGATACGAAGAAAATCATTTTCAGCAGAGATGTGACTTTTGATGAATCAGTCATGTTAAAACAAAAGGATTCACAAAAGGATGACAACATCAGTGGTACTCCCCAGCAGGTGGAGCTTGAAAAGGTTAAAGATGATCCAGCTAGTGTTGAAGAGGTAGATGATTCTCAATCGACCGAAGATCAAGAAGAGGTTTTGACCCAGGAACCTTTAGAGCAATAAGATTCAATTACATATAGAAGGCCACGAAAATAGATTCGTAAACCTGCTCGCTTTGTTGATATGGTGGCCTATGCACTTCCAATTGTAAATGGTGATGTTCCTTCCACTTATAGAGAAGTAGTAAGTAGCAAAAAAGGATGAATTTCCTCGTAAGGATAAAATTCGATATAAGGCTAAATTGATAGCGAAGGGTTACAATGAGGCATTTTCTCCAGTTGTGAAACATTCGCCTATTCGGATTTTACTAGTGTAACATATGTATTTTATTTTATTTATTTATGTAAATAATTAAATCAATAGGGGGTCTATGTGATAAATCAAAAGGGGATCTATGTGATAATCATGAGGGGTCTAGTTAATATTTTGTGGGTGTGTTTAAAAGGGAAACCGGGTGAAGAAATTAGAGCAAAATCGAGAGAGAGATAAGTGAACCCGTTTGACCTGACCTGTGACCCGCGACCCGACCCGTCGTTTTCTTCCATTTCTGACCACCTCATCTGCCCGAGCAAGGTGTCAAACGGAAGCTTGTGAGCCGGCCGTCCACCCCCACTTGTCCTTACTACCGGAAAATATGTGGAATGCCACCGGTGAAGGTCGAAACTTCTACGGGTTTGCGAGGACGATCGTTGCCGATTCCGGCTGTCTTTGGCTGCGCCACCGGCTGGAAAAGGTTCCCCACCTCACTATCTTCCATTCTCGACCAGTCACCGACACCGAGGAGGCCGATTTACTGCCGACCAATCACCCCAAAGTACCGCTGCTTTACAGCCTCAATCCGGCGCCATCGTCGCGCATGGGAGGAGATAAGCACAGGATCCCTAGTTAATGAAGTTGATAGAGGATGTGCAAAAAGGTTTACGAACCGATTTCATGGTGAGACATGGTGGAGTTTTAGTCATGGGTAATAGACTGAGTGTACCGAATATTGAGGAGCCAAAAAGGGAGATCATGGAAGAAGCTCATTGTTCAGCCCTATGCAATGCATTCTAGAAGTACGAAAATGTACCATACCTTAAGGGACCATTAGTGGTGGCATGGCATGAAAAGAGAGATTGCAGAATTTGTTTCTCGATGTTTGGTTTGTCAATAGGTTAAAAGTGAACATCAGAGACCTGTAGGGTATTCCCACCGCTTCCTATTCCCGAGTAGAAATGGGAACATATTACTATGGACTTTGTATCGGGACTTTCGCGTACCCAGCATGGACATGACAGTGTTTGGGTGGTTGTGGATCGACTTACAAAATCTGCTCATTTTCTACCATTCAAAACCACCTATTCAATGGATAAGTTAGGGAGCATATATGTGGCTGAGATAGTTCGTCTTCACAGAGTACCAGTATCTATTGTTTCAGATAGAGATTCTCGGTTTACTTTGAAGTTCTGGACTAGCTTGCAAAATGCTTTAGATACGAAGTTGAATTTCAGTACGACTTTTTATCCTCAGACTGATGGCCAACTAGAGCGTACCATTCAAACTTTGGAGGATATGCTGCGAGCATGTGTTATGGAAATCAAGGATAATTGGGATATTTATTTACCTTTGATGGAGTTTGCGTACAACAACAGTTATCAAGCTAGCATCAAGATGGCTCCATATGAGGCTCTGTATGGACGAAAATGCAGAACTCCAATATGTTGGGATGAAGTTGGTGAGCGAAAGTTATTTGGCCCAAAATTGGTTTAGGATACTAACGAGCCGGTATAACTTATTCGGGATAGATTAAAAGTGGCCCAAGATAAAAAGAAAAGCTATGCGGATAAGCGTAGACGAGAACTGGAATTCAATGTTAGTGATAGAGTGTTCTTACGAATATCTCTTTGGAAATGAGTACTTCGCTTTGGGAAGCGTGGGAAGCTCAGTCCACGTTACATTGGGCCATATGAGATCGTAGAGCGTATTAGCCCATTGGCTTCTTGATTAGCTCTACCACCTGAGTTGTCCAGAATACATAATGTGTTTCATGTTTTAATGTTCCAAAAATACATGTATGATCCAAGTCATGTTTTATCAAAGCAACCGATTCAGTTGAATGAGGATTTGACTTACGATGAGGAGCCAGTTGAGATACTAGAGGGAAAACACAAAGTGTTGCGTTCGAAAACCATCCCTTTAGTAAAAGTGCTGTGGAGGAATCACTCAAAGGAAGAGGCTATTTGGGAATCCGAGGACTTGATGCGAGCTCAATGCCTTCATTTGTTTCTATCTGGTACGTAAATTTTAAGGACGAAATTTTTATAAGTGGGGAGGATTGTAAGGGGGTCTAGTTGATATTTTGTGGGTGTGTTTAAAAGGGGAAACCGAGCGAAGAAATTAGAGCAAAATCGAGAGAGAGAGAAGTGATCTCGTTTGACCCGACCCGTGACCCGCAACTCGATCCATTGTTTACTTCCATTTCGGCCACCTCACCGGCCGAGCAAGGTGTCAAACGAAGCTTGTGAGCCTGTCGTCCACCCCTACCTATCCTTTGCTGCCGGAAAACGCGTGGAACGCCGTCGGTGAAGGTCAAAACTTCTGCGGGTTTGCGTGGACGATCGCCGTTGATTTCGGCCATCTTTGGCTGCGCCACCGGCTGGAAAAGGTTCCTCACCTCACCATCTTTCATTCCCGACCAGATCACCAGCACCGGAAGGTCGATTCTCGCCGACCGATCACCCCAAAGTACAGCGGCTTCATTGCCGCGCGTGGGAGGAGGCCACTGGCACCGTTGAACTCACCTCAACGAGAAGTGTTTAGTCCGAGCTTCCCCACCGCCGTTGGGTGAATTCCGGTCAACGTTGATCGTAGGGGCATTTTGGTAATTTTGTGTATATAGAGTAATTTCGTAATTTCCAGCTTTTAGGATGTTTTTTGCAATCTGAATTGAGGATAAATTGATAATTTTGTGATGTCGAGGGTAAATTAGTAAATTATGAAATTGAGGATAATATAAATTCGGATATTTTATTAGTAAATTACGAATACGGGATTAATATGTTAAGATAGTATAAATTCAGATATTTTATTAGTAAATTACGAATACGAGATTAATACGTTAAGCCGAAAAAATTTAGAGTTGTAATATTCGAACAAATATTTATTATAAGCGTTATTTTTGTGACATTAGTTCGAATTATAATTATGGGAAGTAATTATATCATTTCTGTAAAATAGGTGGATTTGCGGACGAGAATCTACCTGCAGACTTGGGTGATAGTCGAATCTAAGTTTGTCACTATGAGTGGAATATATTAAAACTATTTGCGTACGTTATTTTTATATAGTAAAGCTTGTTCGTGAAATGAATATTTAAAGTATTTTGATTAAATGTTTCTCCGAAATAAATGTTTATTACGTATAAATATTTTGTTAAGTTATATTTATTCATTTATGCTCCGTATCGATTTTAAAATGGTAAAAGAGGTGATTGAATTCAAGCATGATTCAAAGTGTTTATACATTGATTTTGAGAATAATTTAAAGTGTTTATATATGGACTTCTAGCATGATTTAAAATGTTTATATATATGGATTTTGAGCTTAATTTCAAGTGTGTGTGTGTGTATATATATATATATATGTATATATATATGTTGATTTCGAGTATGATTTAAAGTTTTAAGCAAATGTCCATTCCCTCCAGTATGAGATGAGATAGTAGGCTTTTGGTGCCCGTCTGAACACACATATAGGCTTTGGGCGTGTGTTTGGGCGCTTTCGCCCTTTGGGAGCATATGCATGCAGACAGATATTGAGATATAAGACCGGGTGGTCCGGACACGATGTCACTAGATAGCGCATCATAACTAGTCCGTTTGAGATCCGGGTATGAGTTATGCTGATAAGCATGAGATGGTACTTCCTTTCGTCTATCCGTGTAACTTCGGTCATGATGGTACCCAGATAGTACATCATTGCCGTCCGTTGAGGTCCGGATATGACTAGATTATCCCCTGGATATTTGTTTAAGGATATTGATATTACTTATTATTTGATATTTTAGCATGAGATTATATTTCAATACGAGATGTTTTTCTTGATTTTGTGGCAGTATCAAATATATTTATGTTCAGAATACGTTTGAAATGAAAGAAATTTTTACATTAAAATAATTAATTGATAAAAGTATTTACACAAGTGATGCATTTATTTTTGTAAGTATTTTATATTTCAAAAGCTACTACCACTCACTGAGTTCACTGAGTTTTATACTCACTCCATTTTATTATAATTTTTCCTTCCAAGAGATTACAGGTACAACAGTTAACCCAGCAGCTGTACATATTTTGGAGTCACTTTGGCCATGTGAGGTTGTCTGAGGACAATGAAATAATTAATTTTCTTTTGGTTAATGTATAATCATCCTATTTTGGAATTATATTAGGGATGTGATATAAGAATTATGAAACGTGTGTAATATTGGATATGTTACTGGATAAGATTGGGTTGAAGTAGTTTGATGTATAATAAATGATTTGGGAGTGCTTGTGTTGTAATTGCAGGTTTGGGAATGTTATATGTTTAGGAGAGATTCTGCCTAAATTTTTGTAGAATTCTCATTAATAAGATGATTTTAATGTTTGAGTTCAATTTCTTAAGATAGGTCGCCTCTGGAAATGGGGCGGGTCATCTCAGTTAGCCATCGTTGTGCAATATGATCTTGAGCTAGTTCAACTTGATGTGAAAACCGCGTTGTTATACGGTGATTTAGAAGAGGAAATCTACATGACTCAGCCAGATGGATTTAGAGTTGCTGTAAAAGAAAATTGGGTTTGATATATTTATGAAAGGGTAAAGGTACACAAGAAATAAATTTGATCATTGTGTGTATTTTCGCAAGCTACAAGAAGGATCTTTTATATATTTACTCTTGTATGTCGATGATATGCTAATAGCATCTAAGAGCAAAGATGAGATTGAGAAGTTAAAAATTCAACTCAATCAAGAACTTGAGATGAAAGATCTAGGTGAAGCTAAGAAGATTCTTGGCATAGAGATATGCAGAGATAGAGCTCGTGGTAAAGTCAGCTTGTCTCAGAAGCAATATTTGAAGAAGGTACTACAATAGTTTGGCATGAATGATTAGACAAAACATATAAGTACCCCATTGGTTTCTCATTTCAAGCTTTCTGCACAACTATCTCCTTCAACGGATGAGGAACAAGAATACATGTTGCAAGTTTTGTATTCAAATACAGTTGGTAGCTTGATGTATGCAATGGTGTGTACAAGGCCTCACATTTCACAAGCAGTTAGTATGGTGAGCAAATATATGCATAATCTTGGTAAAGGACATTGGCAAGCTGTGAAATGGATTATACGATACATTTAGAAAACCGTTGATGTTAGTTTACTGTTTGAATGAAATGACACACTAGTCAGGTGTGATTGGACGTGATTGATTATGTGATATGAAACGACGATCAACCACGGATATGATTTACTCTTGTTAGAAGACCAATTAGTTAGAAGTCTACACTACAATTTATAGTTGCACTGTCAACCATAGAAGCCGAGTATATGGCAATTACGGAGGCTATTAAAGAGGCTGTTTGGTTACAAGGCTTGCTTGGAAACTTGGGATTGGTCTAGGAGCATGTTAACTTGTATTGTGACTGTCAAAGTGCTATTCACTTAGCAAAGAATCAAGTTTATCATGCGTGTACGAAGCATATCGACGTACTGATTTCACTTTGTGTGGGAAATTATTGATGAGGGAAGATTCTTCTTGGAAAATCAAGACTGCAGAGAATCCACGGATATATTGACCAAGGTGGTGACAACGATCAAGTTTGAGCATTGTCTAAACTTGGTCAATATCCTGAAAGTTTAAAACAATGAGAAAGGTAAAGATTGGAGGATCATTAATATATAAGGGAGTTCAGTAATATTCAAGTCAAGGTGAAGATTTGTTGAAATATTGACTTGAATATGGAAAATTCAAAGTGACAGCAAATTACACATGCAAGTTGTTGACAAAGTGTGTATGGTTTTTGAAATTTGGTTGCAAATCCTCACATGGTCTTTGACTATTATGAATGGTCGGCAATCATGCTTGAATTTGTCAACATTGTTGATTTTGGTTGCACTTTATTGAACGACTTTTGGAGCTAAGAACTACATGCATGCGCGATCTTTGGCTATAAATACTAAGCCAATTGTTTATTTTAAAAGCATCCACAATTGAGAGCAATTGCTAGCAATTGCAATTGAGAGAGTTGAGAGAGAGCTTCCACTTGAGTGCTAGGAAAATTTATTTGAGTGTATTGGGGTATTGGGTTTTTGTGAGTTTTTCCTAATTTGTAAATTCTCACTTGTTAATCAAATTATATTCCAGTCTTTGCCCGTCGATGTAGGCTTTACGCTGAACTACTTACACCACATTTAAGTTTCTCCAGAAGTCACAGTTACCGTAAATTGGTAATCTGTTCAACCCACGCGTCCGCATAACAAAGGATTAATGTTTAGTTGGTGATATGTTTCATTTCTATCCCATTCCTATAATATAAATATGTGTGTGTGTGTTTGTATGTTTACATGTGTATATTTTGATCCCCAATTAAATCCTTTACTTTTATTTTTAATCAAATTTCAAACAGTAATTAAAATTACATAGATTTTTACACTAATTTTAAACCATGAGATAAAAGATTTAAGATTATATAAATTAAATGACATGGAACATTAAGTTTTTTGTACATTAATTTCTAAGATTTGTTTTCCATATTCTTTCTTTTCAACTTCCCGTTTCTTATTTGTTCTTTTTAATTTTTTAAAAGAAAATCCTATTTAATTTTTTAATAAAAAGTCCTTAAGTATATTCCTTATATTTATCAATAGCATAAATTTATGGCTTTTACTTTTAGTATATTATTGTCTTAATAATGTCTCTGAATTTTAGTTCAGATTCAAGGTTTGTATTACGTTAAATTGTATTGTTATGTTGTTGAAGTAGTAGTTATAGTCGTAGTTGTAGCGGGCATTATAGAATCTTTCATTTTTTGATTAGAATGTAGTTTTATCTTATAAATTTGAGTTGGGTAGTCAGGCCGATAAAAAATTTTTTAATACCTTATGAGACTTAAGTTGTAAAATTATTCTCCATTATAAAGAAAAAATTTTAGTAAATAAAATTTAAGACTTAATTTATCATAAGAAACTTAAGGCCTAACTTATCTTAAATATTTTATTTAAATCTATTATAATACTGTATATCTATTCTTATGACAATATATTATTGACTATTTTGACATGTAATGAAAGGTTTAGTGAAAGGTTTACTTTCCCATATATATATATATATAAACAAAAAAAAAATTAATTTGTGTGATTTTGAGAGGCCATTATCCTCCTCCTTCAAGTGTAGGAATTTTAAATACATATTTAAAATTAGACAGATTTCTTACAAAGGCCCCACTTCTTTTTCGCAAGTATATCCACTTGTTACCATATTTTAAATATCTTGATGACGTTGTTGAAAAGTTAGTCGAGTGACAGACTAATTTGAGTATGACTACTAGTGAGTCACTTGATAATTATTTGAAATGCAGATTGCTTGAATATAACTACTAATGATTCTAACCAAATTAATTATATCCCGGTACATCAATAAGGTTTAAAAGTTAAAAAAAAAAAAAAAAGAAGGTGACCCAGATGCGGGTGACAGAAGTTAGAGTAGGAACCGAATTTTGATAATTTAGAAGGCTGCCGATTTCCTAGACTTTTTGCTGCCACAATTATGGTGAAGCTCGGTTATAAGTAGAGAAGCACTGAAGCAGAACGCATTTGTTTAGCCTCCCAAAAATGCAGAGAGCTTGGATAAAGAGCTTTCTAAGAGTGCATAAAGAGTTCTCTATGAGACTAGAGAGAAAGCGAGCGTCTCTAAGTGAGTTTTTAGAAAATTTGAGAGTATTTTTTTGAATGTTCAGTTAAGTTTTATATTATTTATAAAGATGTGAGAAAATGTATTTTATAAAAATTATTTTCTTTAAGAATGTAAAATTATTTCTTTAAGAGTGTGTAGAATATTAAGTGTATTGTATTAAAAAAATGAGATTTTATTACTCAAATTTATACTATATTAATTATTAATAAAATAATTATTCTCTATCATCTTCGTAGACATAAATATTATTATCAAATCATGTTAAATTATTATTTTTTTATTTTACTTTGAATATTTAATGCGTATTAATTTTAATTTTACGCATAAGTGGTATGAGACTATAAGGAAGATGGTTTCACCTAATAACAAGTGATATCAGAACATAATAAATAAGTTATTTCCTCAAATTATATCATAGGCAATTGCTCCCGTGGTTGAAAATTCCGTTTTCTTAAAATTGATAACTTTGCTTAGCTTTTTATATCAAATTTTGGGCACAACAATAAGTTGAATTCTCAAATTTTCAAGTTTATCATTTGGACCTGCAGCGTTATCAGACCTTTTTATAGACAAATACCAAATTAAAAGGAAACCGAGATATATTATTTATGATGAAAAGACATTGGAGTTGCCATAGAGGAAGAGGCGGCAGCAGACTTTTCATTGAGTTCGGCAAGAAAAGTTCTATGCAGATCATCAATTGTTGCATCCATTTGAAGCAGCTTCTGATGGCTGAGCTTATCAACTGGGGCTTCCCAGCAGCACGGCTGAGTCTCTTTCCCCTTCCTCATCTGCTTCAACATCTTCTCCCCTTCCTTTTCCTCATCCAATTGGCGAAGCAGCTCATTATGCTGCTGATTGAGTTCATTAATTCTCACCTGTCGATGAGTCTCAACCAGCGGATGAGTGTTGGTCATTTGCTGGCTGGTTCAACCCCAGGAAGCGGTTTGCAACGGCTTCAACGGAGGGGCAGCCGAATGAGAAAGGCTTCCCAGATTGTGAGAACATGAGAATGTTGAGAGTCACAAGCTCACTGGCCTTCTTGTAGAACTCAGATCAACGTTTTGAGAGTGTGATCATCCTATCATGCTCATTCTCAATCTTTTTTCATCTCAATCTTCTGTCTCCCTTTAGTTTTCTTGGCTGCCATTCCCAAAATCAATGTATTTATTTATTTATTTTTAAATGAACAATGATTTTCCTGTTATGATCAATTTGGGATGAGGAAAGACGCGTATAATTAATTTGTATAAGGTCAAGAATATTATCTATTCTAAGTTGTTACCTTATTACCTTACCCTTTTTTTCAAAATTTAATACAAGAGTATAAAGTTACTAAATAAAATATCTTAAAATTTAAAGAATTTAATTTATGAACAATTATAAAAAGAGAATAGGGTAAGATGCAACTAAGAGTATATAAATTCGTGACCTTACTAACTCTTTTGTGTCTTTCCTCGTATCAATTCTTTCACCAAGTTATCATATCAAAGCCCATGAAAACCAGTGTTCATAAAAATTAAATTAGGCAATTACTTTCATTTTGGAAATGCTCTCATTGAGCGTATTATATAGTA
>CM046818.1:19913001-19941646 GCA_025617385.1 Murraya koenigii
AATGCCATATATGTGCAGCTAAAAGGGAAAATTTTTAAAAGTGTGTCTGCTATTTTTATAAATTAAAATGTTATTCTAGTCTGCACTAATTAATATCCTCTCAATGTTTGCTAACATAGAAAACTAATTGATGAAAATAAGATTTCATTCACCAAAATATAAAACTTATGACGTACGTATTGACTTTTATAGGTAAGCTGTGTTTTACTAAGAGTATTGTTATAATTATGAACTCTTTGTACAAATTATTTTGTGTACTGAAGTGGCGTAACGGTGTTAATTATGTAGATCGTGTGATATTTTCATTCTATTTTAAAACTATTACACAAAATGTTTGTATAAAATAATTTATACAAAGAACTTGTGATAAATTCTATATATGAAAAATATTGGGTGCCTTTTGTGTACTTCCTCATTTATTGAATTTTTTCAGGAGCAGGAGTCCAGAATTCAGCTACCAAGATGTAGAAAAGTCAGCACTAAAATGTCAATTTTCAATAAACATGTGGCTAACATGTTTACCATAATTAGCATGCAAAATTTTTAATTTGGTAGGTAGAGTTCGGTGAAGAAAATGGTGCCAAATTAGGTAGAATTTGGTGAAGAAAATGGTGCCAAATTGGGTACAGTTTGGTGAATAAAATGGTGCCAAATTGTTGAATTTTTTACCAATTATTGAAAACTTTTGTTGCATGGTTGGTGAAATTTTTCTTATAAATAGTAAGAGCTTATTCATTTCTAATGCATCCTAAACTTGAGAGAATTTAAGAAAGTTTCAAATTTAGATAGAAATAATTCATTAGAGAATTATTGTGAGAGTGAGCAATTGGAGAGTGTGGGCAATTGAGAGTTATTTTCTTTCAAGTATGTATGAGAGTACTGGGTGTATTTGGGTTATGGGAAATGAGTTTTCTTTACTCAAATATTGTACTATAAATAATTGTTAATAATATAATTATTTTCTCTTGCTCCCATGGACGTAGGTATAATCGCCGAACCACGTTAAATTCTTGTGTCATTTAATTTTATAATTATTTGGTGTGCTTGATTCTGTATTCCGCGCACAACAAGTGGTATCAGAGTCAAAGGTTCGTACTTGGGGTGTATGGCATTGTTCACGTATACTATACTATTCATAGGTACATACTATTTATATATTTAGTACTATTTAAAAATATAGTACTGTTTATAGATACAGTAGAGACAACCATTTGTACTTGGGAGACAGTCTATTGTAAGTGGAACCGTTGTGACCCCTCCACTCTCCTAGGAACTTTCCTGATGGATATATTCACGCAAAATTAACATCATAGAGACTGTTTTTCAAGTGTGAATAGTTTGTTGAGAAAATGGTAGAAGGTGAAACTTCTAGAATTGGGGAGAGGTCTACCTAAACTATTTCAGGAGACACTACAGGTGGGAGGCGAGATGTATCACATCGTCATGCAGCACCTGTTATTGGAGGTCAGAAGATCGATGTTGAAAAGTTTGATGAGAAAATCAACTTTGGCATGTGGAGGCGTGAAGTTATGGATGCCCTTATTCAAATCGATCTCGATGTTGTTCTGAAAAATAAAAGACACTTGTTGTAGGGAATAAAAATAGGTTTTTCAATTTTTCAATTAAAACCTTTTAGAACCGATCTCATACAACATATAAGAATTAAGTAATCTAGAAATTCATACCTTGATGTTTTGAGAAGATGAACAATTGAGAGTTGTAGATCCGCCTCCAAACAATCTTCCAGGCTATGACTCAAGTTTGATCAACACTGGACGTGTGGGCGTCTGTTTCACCACTCCCCAATTGTGATTGGCTCCTCTTAGATGTCTTCTGGATCTTTATAAATCCCTGGGGTTCTCCTCTCTTCTCTCTTCTCAAGAGAATAATGCCCCTTTTATAATATCTTATGAAAAACCCTAGTATGTTAGGATTATGATTTCTATTTAAAATAGAATTCCTCTTTTAACTATCTCTCCACTTACGTAAAAGGGGAAGGAATGTGTAAGAAACTAGGAGACCACCTTGTAAAACATTACAAGCCCCCATTTACACTTTAATATAACATACTAGACCTTAACAAATATTATAATTATAATTTTCATCTAATATGCCAGTTTTTCTTGCTTTTGGGTCCAGTGATGGTGTTGTCAATTAAATGAGCTAACCCGGGATCATTTGGGAACATACAATAGTGGCTACTAATAATTAAATTTGTAATTAAACAAATATAATTATTTAATTCCAATTCTACTCCACTATAAGATTGGACCGACCTCCATAATTGTATGCTCGAATATAATTCGCCTAAGCCACATTGATTTCTTTCTATCGCACAATCCTTTGTACCACATCGTTAATTTAAATTGATATCTCAACTGTCCAATCAATTTAATTACATCTTGTTCCTTGATACTTACTCGGTTTCTCTAATGATCATTTTCAACATACTTATTTATGTTGAGACACTCTGCCGGAGAATTCTATGATCAAGATCGAAAACCCATCAAGAGATGTGTCGTACAAATTCTATATTGTTAATCTATAATTTCAATATTTGTAATTGCTCCCATCAAGATACCGGGTAATTTAGACTACATGTGTATGTCATGCCCATTGTTAACTCAAATGAAATAACAACTACAATCATGAAATCATAACTAACTCAAGATTAAGATTACAGTAAATCAATGCCTATTAAATTTAATAAGTCCGACGATTATTACTAGGTTAATTAAATCTCATATGTGATCCAGGTTCAATGTAGACATACTACATCAATAAATTCATACATGATTAAGACAAATCACTCAATGAATTTATTACAGTCTATACTTAAATAAAGTGCCTAACTTTATTTATCAACTGCGAACTTAATTTATTTAATCATAAGATAACTTGTATTTATGTCTTCGCGAATCCACATGGTGATCGCATAAATACATATAATATGATTAAATGGACTTTATTCAAAATATTAATGCAATTCAAAATATCTGAATAAATACTTGAAATATTTTATTAATCAGAAAATCAATATTCTTTAAAGAGCACATAATCCCAACACTTGTATGATGAAGAAACTTGGGATCGTATGAACGAAAAAGCTTAGGGTCAAATCAGATCTTATTTGATCAAAGAGGTGAAATATCTGGTGAAAGATGAGAATTGTGCGATAACTTTATGGCATATATTAGAAGAAAAGTACTTGTTGAAAAGTCTTGAAAATCGTCTTCATGCAATGAGCCAGGTGTATGGTTTTCGAATGAAGCATGAATACATGATCATGTCTCAAGATTTGAAAAGTTACTTGCTGATTTAAAGAATCTTGATGAAGATATTAAGGATGAAGTCAAGGCTATGATTCTGCTGCACTCATTGTTAGAAGAGTATAGCCATTTTATGACTACCTTGATATATGGGAAAAGCGTGATCATCTTCAAAGATGTTTGTACAGCATTGACTAATTTGGAGATTCAGAATAATGAAAAACATTCCGAAAGAGCATAATCTGAAGCTTTGATAATTAGAGAAAGGACGATGGAGAAAAAGAAGAAGCATGGTGGGAAGAATTCTCGGTCCAAATCGAGAAGCAAAAATATAGTTCGAGATGAGTGTGCCTTTTGTCATGAAAAGGGCCATTGGAGGAAAGATTGTCTGAAGGCTCAGAAAAAAGATGGGAAGAAACCAGTAGCAGCAAACATGGTACGGAAAGATGATGACTCTAATTATTCATTAAGTATTATGCCTACATCATATGTGGTTAGTACAAGTGAGTGGATAGTTAATACCGAAGCAATCTATCATTTGTGTCCTATTAGGGAATGGTTTACAAATTTTCATAATTTGGAATCTGGATCAGTTGTGATGAGAAATAATCAATTTTGTCGCACAATGGAGATAGGAACAATTCGGCTCAAAATGTTCGATGGAATGATCAGAGAACTGAAAATGGTTAGATATAATTGTAAAATTCTTGTGTCATTTAATTTTATAATTATTTGGTGTGCTTGATTCCGTATTCCGCACACAACACAAGAGATATTATACATGTCAATAATATCATTTTCTCTTAAAATACTACCGAATGTGATTTTTTCTTCTTAAATACATATAATTTTTCAAATCAATTTAATTCATTATTAAGCGATTAGTAAATACTAAGATACATGATTAAAAAAATCAATTATTAATGATATCATAAAATTTTGAAAAAAAATACCGTAACATCTTCAACACAGATAATGGCTATATTGGTATTGTCGGTGATGGGGCAATGACTGATATCTACAATACAGTGAGATTAGTATTGGCAAAATAGCAGCATGATGTTGGTATACCTATCTCGCGGAAGTTATAGGTCAATATAATATTGTCAACTAAGGGTAGTGGCTGAACGACATTATAATGGATACAATCAAATTTGAAATTTCTAGAACTACAAATCGATGCCAACTAAAGAGGTACAGTGAGGGCATACATGCCTCCTAAAATTGGTAGGCAAATCTAATGTCGTTGGTGATGGAGTGATTTAGTGTATAATAAGTACATAATATTATATTCAAAAATATTAATTCTACACATCAACGCCAGAAAAATAGGCGCACATGCCTTCAGAAGTGGCTGGGCAACATAATGGAGTTGGGAATGAGATAGATTGGATGACGAGAAAGCGGGATTGTAACTGGCAAAAGCGAGATTCTGACTGGCAAAAGAGACGCAGTTTATTCCCACATACCTTGCAAAAGTGGTCGATCGCTCAACATAGTTCACCTTCAAATTGTGGGCAGTAAGTCTGAAAAGTGAAATAGGAAAATCAATTAGAAAAATAATAATATAAATAAAAGTAAAAGAAATAAAAATTCTATAACGAATGTTGACATGGAATGAGAATTAAGATTTAAGGGAAACTTGACATGCTTGGCCCTACGTAGCTTTCTGGATTTGCATGCATGTCTGTCTATCTCTCTTGATTCTTTTAATCATAAATTATGCTAGTACTAAAATTGTTCAAGCTTGCCCAAGTTTAAGGAAAATGTTAGATCTTTACTGGGAAAAGCGCGTAGAATACACGTATTCATGCGTGCGTCGTGTGTATGTGTAGTATACATAAATGTAAATGCAAGTCTGTTCTTCTCAAAATTCCTAAATGAAGGTCTCAATATTACTAATTGAAGCATTTTACAGATAAGTTAACTCAAATTTGCCTAGTTAATGAACAACAATATTTGTGACAGCATAATGCTACGAAACAATGAAAAGAACACTTTTCTCCAAACATTTTTGAAAAAAAAAAAACTAATTCTACATATAGGAATAGGCAAATTAAGAAGAGAAAAAGTGATTCTGAATTTTTTTTTTGGGTCAACTCTATAATATTACATTTTATATAAAATTTAAAGAAAATTGATGTTTACACCCCTACGTTAGGAAAAATAGTCACATAACCCCCATATTTTCAATAAGTGAGACTAAGATTTTCTTTTTGACTATTATACCATTTGTTTCTATTAACCAAAAAATCGATGGTTTATAATGAATAGAAATATAACATTAAAAAATATAATAATATATGTATTATTATAAAACTTGCAATAGATAATTTACTACATTAAAGTAAATATAAATATATTTTTAAAATAAGTGTATAAAAATTTAAATTAATTTATATGTTATACAACATAATTTAAATATTATTATTACGCAAAATTTATTTTATTCACTATAAAATCTATTTAACCAAATATTAAAAAAATTTAATATTATTAGTCTGCTAGGAAGATTAAATTATTATATTATATTTGTATTAATTAAATAGTTTTAAACTTGATTTTTTAGTTGCTATATTAGAAGGATATTATAATAAAAAAGGCCTTGAAGTCCCTTATTGAGAATACAAATATTTGCATAGTCATTTCTCCAAAACTTACGAGTATAACTAGCCTTTTTCCCAAATTTAATAGTAAATAAAATATCTTGAAAATGAAAAGATTTTATATTGGTGTAAGAAATTTTGTACTAAAAAGAAAGAAAAAAGCTATTAGCTGTTCACAGTGGGTGACTACTTATGTGATAAGGATAATAAAATGTCATGGTTAATGCGAAAAATTTGAAGTCTTGTAGCAATAAATCTATAGCAATTTTTAGTAAATAGTTTTATTTTTTAATATTATGAGAATTAATATTTAATAAAAAGCTAAAAAATGAACTTTAAATCATTAATATGAAATACAGAGGTATAATTGTCTTTTAAAAGAACTTAAATGATACATTTTCTTAAAATTATATGGGCTTTTTAGGTTCTTTCTAAAAATAATAATTACCCAACTGAAAAATTTAGTGATATTAAATTGGACGGATATATTTTTACCTCTTAAATTTTGTAATCCCACCCACTTTAAAAAAATAATTATAAAAAATTGATATAATTTTTAACAATTTCAAGTAAAGAAGAAATTTGAATAATTAACTAAGTAAATCCTTACTAATTGTTTTAAATTTATAGCACAAAACCACGTATTTTGGACAATTTAGTCATTTAATGTTATAAGGGTAAGAGAGTCAAATTAAATTCCAGTAAAATAATATTACTAATCAACAATGATCAAGAGACTTAAGTAAAGAAAATGGTATAATTGATTTATTGCTTAAGGGTAAATTTGAATTACTTATTTGCCCGTGAAATGAAAATCTTTAAAATACCCCAAAACTATTATAAACTTCAATTTTCCGTCTTTTTTTCAACATATAAGAGAAAAATTGGGGTGGGTTGATGGAATTTTTTTATCTTCTTTATAAAAATAGGGTAAGTTGAGATTTACAATAGTTTATAAATATTTTGAAGATTGTCATTTCACAAGGTGGGTATTATGAAATTAACCCATTTTTTAAACCTTTTTATGTACTTTAAATTTAGAAAAATATTGTGAATTTATTTAAACTAGTTTTCTAAAATAGGATGGATATACACAAATTGTGATTTGAAATATACCCTTTTATACACCTAACGAGGATGTGCAAGTATTTTAATACTTAATTGCTTATATATATGGATTATTATTTTGCCAGTATTTGAAGTTTTTTAATTTGTTATCTAATTATCCTCATTCTCACTCCATTAGTTAATGAAATTTCCAGGCCTTTTGCTGGGTAAATTTATAAAAATAGCCAAAAAAATTTTACAAATATCTAAAATAACCAATTAAATTTTTTCTATCATATTTAGCCATATATTTATTGTATAGATTTAAATACCCTCAGATCTA
The DNA here is from genome assembly GCA_025617385.1 of Murraya koenigii. Classification (NCBI taxonomy): domain Eukaryota; kingdom Viridiplantae; phylum Streptophyta; class Magnoliopsida; order Sapindales; family Rutaceae; genus Murraya; species Murraya koenigii. The sequence continues at coordinate 19,920,267 of CM046818.1, forward strand.
TAAACAAAATCAACAAATCTTACACATTCTCATCCAAAAATTTTCAAAATCCAGCACACCCTAATCCCTAAAACTCACCCACTAATCATCAACTCATCAACTAGAAAGCAAAAAGTTGAGGTTAGTATTTATTTAACACAATGTGTAGTTTTTTATTTTTCGATTAATCAAAATTTATGAGTTATTTTGAGTAAATACGAGCTTGGAGACGAGCCCAGAAAACGTGCGACAGGCGCCTGTCGCACGGTAATAGGTTCTGTAAAATTGTGGGACAGGCACCTGTCGCACAATGAGACAGGCGCCTGTCACACGTTGATAGGTCTATCCAACCGTGGGACGAGCACTGTCGCCGTCGCGACGAGCACCGTAGCACGATGACGAGTTTTGTCCAGCGTGGGACGGCGCGCATCGCGCGTGCGGCAGTGCTTGTCCACGGTTTCTGGAACCTATCACCGTGCAACAGTACTTGTCCCACGTGCGACGGCGCTGCTCCACGTTTTTGTGCGACGGTGCTCGTCCCACGATTTCTGAGAACTTATCACTGTGCAACAGGCACCTGTCCCACGTGCGACAGGCTCCTGTCCCACGTTTTCTGGGTTTGTCTCGAAGCTCGTATTTACTCAATAACTCATGTTCTAATTTTTTTTAGGTACTAATTTTTTTCTTTCTTAGGCTTAATGGAGTCAATTGTTCTTCAAATGTGTTTTGATGGATCATGGGAGGAATTGATAGACGGTCGTGTTGAGTACAGAAATGGAAAAAATAGAGCTTTTGTAGTTCCGAAAAAATGTACGTTTGATGTATTTCTTTCAAGAGTATATGAAGTTTTGCAAATAAATCCGAATGATTACAGTATTGAATTGAAGACAACTTTACACGGAAGGAGCTTAGAATACCATCTGTTGGTGAGGATGTATCACGGAGAACTGTGATGTGTTCTCGGTGCAAGAAACGCGGGCATAACAGAAAAAGATGTAAGAATCCCATTGCGACGAATGGTAATTAGCGGCTTATTATCGTTGTAGCGTCTTATGTATTCAAGGAATATATTATATGATGTATTTTAAACTCTTATGTTTATTATGTATTCGACATGTTAAACTGTCTTTGTTAAAATGATTATTCATAATAAGTGTTGGAGAATTGTCAAACCCGAAATAAGATTAATCGCACTATATTTACAACTGTTCAAATATATAATTTACAACGTAATATCCCTATTAAATATGTCAACGATAATCTTCTTCCTAAAGTATTGTCCATGATTATTGTACCTTGAACATTAAATATATCATAAACATTAACATAAACACCCTACAATCGCCAGTTCCTGGCTGTTGTTGTGGTACATACTTAACTAGTATAAGTTTCAAAGGCTTCGCACTCTGTAATTCTGGTCGGAGGTTGTAAAATCCAACATCTTATAGCCATCGAGGAAAAATATTTTGAAGTGGCTTGAATAGTTGAGAATAAACTTTTTCGTCTTGATGTTCCTTTAATGAGTCATAAATAGAGAACCGCTTGTGTACAAAGTAAACTCGGGCTACAACCCAAGGATCGCCTTGTAAGTTAATTGGAATGAAAACCTGCATACGGTAAAAATAAAACACATATCTAAAACTTTTATGTTACAATCTTTAAATATTAAAGGACGTTCAATGTATGTAATACACACCACATCAACATCCGCGAAAGGTTTTGATTTTGTGTCATCCCGACCATTAATGTAGTTATTTAGACTCGTGTAGTTTAATGAATCCAGATCACAGTCACCGTTATTCCATTGAGCCTTCAAGAAAACCTAATCAATTCATTACATAAATATTATTACTTATTATAGCATAATAATAAAGCAACAATTATATATTTCAGTATGTTACCCAAAAATAGACGTCCAGATATGTGCAGTACTGATATAAGGCATTAGGGTATTGTCATTGCTTATTACTTATCAAACGAGTAGTATTCATGGATATGTCAGTAAATGACAAAGAAACCCGTTAGATTATGCAAGTACATTACAAGTAAATTAAGTAAAATGTACAACATTTACCTCATCCCTAGCCATCCCATTGAGTCTCTCCCCAAGAATATGCTAAAAAATGCCTTCGAATGTTGGATGTCACAATCAACTACAATGTTACCATCAAACCACTGGTTGAACTCATGAAACAGTGTCGGATCTTCTACTCCTCTAAGTAGATTTATATCCACACTTGTCCTTTCGTCGATATGGACATCTGTTCGTTCTATGGCCGGAAGATGCTTAATATTCCTTCCTCGTTTGTAAGTTTGTAAGTAGGGACTTTTAAGTGCATATGACGTCCTATACTCGCGGCCAAATGTACTTATGTCGGGAGGTGCTTCCTTCAAAATTTGCACACCGTCATCATTTACGTTCTCAGATAATAAACACAATGACAGTGGGGTGTGATCATGACAGTCTCGAACATCATCAGGGGCCTATTAATAGTAAAAACTTATTAAATCACAATACATTTAAAATAATAGTAAAAATAAAAAGGAACTATGAAAATTTCTTACTCGTGTAAGGGTTTCTCATCGGAGTATCATTGAAATATTGCTTCTTCGAATTCTCAGTATATGAATTAATAAACCCCATTACAGATTTTGCAAACTCTCTTTGTTCTTTTCTAAATTGTCTTTGTTCATTCCGCTCGACCTCGACGATTCGACATTATCTTGGTCATTGTTTCTTTCATGTCAATAATAGAACGATCAATTCTCTCCATTCTACGAATGACATAATCATACGAGAACTTTGATTTCGACTGTGGAAAAAAACAAAAATAAATCCATTTTATGTATAACACCATTGTTTTAAAATAATTAGATGTTAAAAATAGCATCTCAAGCATCTAACCTCTCTTGCGGCTACATATTCATCATAAACAGGCGGTTCATCGTCCACTTTATACACGTTCATCTTTTCTACCATTGAGTACTCTATCTGCAAAGTAATATAACGCGATCTTTAACGCATCAACTTCATCCATGTCATTAAAGTTCAAATCTTCAATTTTTTTATCAAATTGTTTAAGAGTAGCACCTAAGTTACCTTCAAAGTACAAATCACGCAACCTGTTATCCGCAGGAAATTTGGCTTCTTTGTGTAAGTCGTATGTACCATAGCAAAGTCCCGTAACCAAACACCATTCAACGATTGATAACCGTGCTAACTGTCCACTAAATTCAAACCACAGCTGATTTTTATCATCTTCATCACAACACGCTACTTGCCTAAGTAGCGCGTTGTGAAGGATTGCACCACTAAACACGTAGCTATCCATTCTTGCGAAATGATCAAATATATCTTTCTCGAATAATCTTAATTGTTGTTTCGTTAACTTCCTCTTGATAGCATCCATCACATTCTCAAATTTTGAGGTATTTGTAATACGCCCGGAAAGTGTTTTGTTTCCGAATCTTCATCGTGCTCGGTTTTGTGGCCATTACGATCGCAAAAAAAAAATTAAAATTTTAATTAGTTAATCCGATAATTAAAAAATTAAAAAATTCAAGATTTCTTTTTTTTTTTACATTCTGTAATATCGTAGGACGGTGCTCGTCGCATCGAAATCACGAGGGCTCGTCGTAACCTGTCACGCGAGCGCGTTGGACGCTTGTCGCGTACGCGACAGGCACCTGTCGCATGTTGTCGCGCGCGCGACAGCGTGCGATGGCTGCCTGTCGCGCACGTGTGATTTTTACCTGTTCAGTCTGTCATTTCTACTCCTATTGCACCTATACTCCACCTTACAATCACACCATCAACACTTTAATCTTGCAATACACCATCAACTATTTAATCTAGTCTAAGGGGCATTTTATTGAACACCTCACATACCACTCTTTAAACCTAAATTTCACTTAACAATCTCCAATATTTATGGCCAAACAATCCTAAGCTCATCTATATGCATCCATACACTGATTTTTCACCAATCAAACTTATCAAAATATAAAGAAATTAAAATTTACTAAGTGAAAATTACCGGAAATTACAAAATGGAGGATGATAGAAACCCGCCGGAGTTGAGTTCACTGTCAAAAACCCGTCCAAGCGCCGTTCACAGTCACCGGAGGGAGCCAATCGTCGTTCGCAGGTCACCGGAGGGAGCCAATGGAAGACTTTGGTTTTGAGAGAGATATGGGCATTATGGGAAAAAAAAAGAGTAAATGGTTAAGGATGATAGAAAAAATATAAATGGTTATTTTAGATATTTGTAAAATTTTTTGGTTATTTTTGTAAATTTCCTTTTGCTGCCATCAATTAATATCTCTCTCTGAAATTGAGTTCGGCAAAAGTGCAAAAATTGCAAGTTTTTACAATGCTTGCCTAAAAATATCTCTCTTTACGAGCAGGTGAGAGATCTAAAAATAGTAGATATGCGAAAACAACTTAGGCTAATATTGGATATATTAGATCTAGAAAAAATAATTTTTAATTTATAAAATTAGCAAAAGCCAAAAACTTTTATTGATTATGTATCATGCATATTAGAAAAATGCCTCATATTTTTGTTGACGAACTATAAAAGAAGGTTGCAATCTTCTTAGCTATCCTTAATAGTCTCCCTCACACAAGTGGGCATGTAAAGAACCATAACTACTGCCCAAGAGATGGAAACCTTATAACTGAATTTTTCTTATTCAAGAAAATCTATGGTAAAGTCTATTTCTGTTCTAATTTTCTCTCTTTTATATACACACTTATTAGAGTTGGAGTTTATTAGGAATTGGGCTAAGAAGGATTGTAAACATATAGGCAAACATATAGGCTTTTTAGCTCCAACATAATAGTTAAGGCCTAGTAATCTCACAACACACTAAAATTATTAAGTTAACCTTAGGCTATTCCACGAAAAGCCTAAAGTTGCATTCTAGTAGCCCATTAATTAAAAGTCATTTTAATTAATTTTAGCTTTGGTCATAGACTAATAATAACTAATTAATTGACTCTCTATTTAAGGCTTGTAATTATAGTTAGACCAATAATTCGTGCCTCTCTAATTATATATTTATCCCTAAATCATTATTTATTTTAATGATCACTTTCAATATATCTATCTTTGTAAATAAATTTACAAATAAATATTATTATACAATAAACAATTTATTGAATAAACTATGGCCACATATTTAAATGATCAAGTACTACAAATAACTTAGGTAAGCATTGATAGTATAGATTCCATCTTGTAAATATATGTTCTCACGATCCATCGAATTACATGTTGAAGTTATTGCGGTTTTGACAGTTTATATAAATCTCACTCCATGATAACTTTAAAGGCTTAATATATGAATACCAGTTCATTGCCCATTTAGGATTAAGGTTAATAAATTTATTAAAGCTTATATGAATTATGATCAATAACATTTGTTGAACTAGATTATAATTCACTATAATTCAATTCAATATGCATATAACATATACATATTAATTACTATATTTGAAGTCTCAACTTCAATGTTCAAGATAAAATCACTCATAACATAAATAGAAAAGTTACAGCCTTACATAATGAAATGTTCATTTCATTAATAGTTGTGAACAATCTTTTATTTATAAAGAACTTGTGATTTATATCTTCTAGTATTGGCATCATATGCCCAATTTATTTATCACATACTTTATAAATAATGGCTAATAGTATATGCTCAACTAGAACATGTTATTACAACTAATGCTTTAAGAGCATAATAATAACACTAAATCTAACAATCTCCCACTTGCTTTAAAGCATGTCAAGTACTTGTTAAACTCTCATTTATATATATGACCCTTGAAGTTCTTAGCTAGCAAGCCCTTGGTGAATGGATTTCCTAGATTTCTACTAATGCAATCTTAAAAACCATGACTTCACTCTTATACACTAATTCTTGTACTAGGTGATATTTCCTCTCAATATTTTCTATTTCTTGGGGTGTCTAGGTTCTTTTCACCGTGCAATTGCCTCACTATTATCACAATAAAACACAATAGGCATCTTAGCACAAGGAACCACCTTAAGTTCTGTAAGGAACTTCTGATGCTACTACATATTCAATTTTCATAGTGTAGTCTATGATACAAGATTGTTTCATATTCCTCTAACTTATAGCTTCACCACCTAAGGCAAACACATAACTAGAAGTGGATCTCTGAGTATCCCTATCTCCTTGAAAATATGACCTGTATACCCTACCATAATACATAAGCATATAATCTTTGAAGGTAGTTAAGTATATGCTTTATTGCAATCTAGTGATCTGGTCTTGGGTTTGATTGATATCTACTGACCATGCCTACAGTAAACAAATGTATAGTCGAGTACACAACATATCATACATAAGACTTTCTATTATAGATGCATAAGGATATTGTCTTATATAGTTTATCTCTTGTAAAGTTTTAGGTGATTGATCTTTAGATAGATGCGATCCATATAACTTAACCAAAATTTTGTTAATGTAAGCAGCTTGGGATAAACCTAACATCCTATTCTTGCGATCTCGCAAAAACTTGATCCCAAGGTGGCTTTTCCTAGATCTTTCATATCAAATTTATTAGATAACTAAATTTTAACTGATGGTAGCACTTATACATCATTCCCAATGAATAGAGTATCATATACATACAGAATTAGAAATATAATCAAACAATCATTTATCCTCTTATAACCACAGGGTTTATCAGGATTTTGATCAAAACCAAAAGATTTGATCGCTTCATCAAATATGATGTTCTAAGATTTAAAGGTTAGTTTTAGGCCATAGATAGATTTTTACAGTTTACAAACATATGCTATTGGCCACTAGCTACAAAACCATCCGGCTATATTATATAAATGCTCTTATCAGGGTTCCCATTAAGGAATGCAATCTTGACATCAATTTTTCAAATCTCATAATTAAGATTTACTATAATGGATAAGATAATTTTGATAGACTTAAGCATGACTAATGGTGAAAAAGTCTACTTATGATCGATACCCTGTTTCTGAGTGTGCCTTTTCACAATAAGCCTAGCTCTTAGGGTTTCCACTTTCCCATGTACCTCTCTCTTTCACTTAAATACCCATTTAGACCTAATGGGCTTTATCCCTTTAAGTATTTTTACATGCTCGAGACTTTATTAGAATACATAGAATCCATATAAGATTTTATAGCTTTGTGCCAATAGTTTGTATCTACATCAATCACCGTTTCATCATAACTAGTGGATTAAAAACATTCTCCAACTCACATATATCTAGTAGGATGTTTAATAGTCCTCCCACTATGACGAAGCACTGGTGGTTGTTGCTCTGTAACTGGGTTATGTTGTTTTTCTGAATTTGGATCTGGAAACTCCTCAATTACTTGCTCAAGTACAATATTTGTATTTCCAAATAATTCATTTAAAATAATCTTACTTTTAGGCCTAAAATCTTTTATACAGCCTTCCTCAATAAAGATTATATTTGTGCTAACAAAAACCTTATTTTCTACAGGATTGTAGAAATATCTTCTCTCGTTTCTTTAGGTTATCCTATAAACAAACAAACTTTATACCTAGATTTCAATTTATTTGTGTTTTCTTTCAACACTTCTGCTGGACAACCCCAAATGTTTATATGGCGTAGAATGGGTTTACATCCATTCCACATTTCCAAATCAAATGGAAATGAGGTACATTATTTATAATAAAAATACATAGGAGGTGCCATGGAGGAAGAGGCGTCGACAGCAACAATAGTCTTTTCATTGAGCGTGGCCATAAAGTTTTAGTGCACATCATCAACGATTGAATCTATTTGAAGCAGCTCCTGCAGGTTGAGGTCATCAATTGGGGGTTTCCCACCAACGTGGCTATGTCTCTTTGCCCCTCCTCATCTACTTCAACATCTTCCCCTGTTCCTTCTCCTCATCCAGCTGTTGCAACAGCTCATTGTGCTGCTAATTCAGCTCGTTAATTCTCAGTTGGAGGTAAGCCTCAACCAGTGGATGAGTGTTGCTATTTGGTAGCTGGTTCATCCCCAGGAAGTAATTTGCAACAGCCTCGACGAAGGGGTGACCACAGGTGTATGGTTTCCCAGATTGTGAGAACAACGATGGCAATCTCAGAGATAGTGAGAGTCATAAGCTCACTGGCCCTTTTGTAGATCTTGGATCTAAATTTAGAGAATGTTGTTAATATGTCATCCTCATTCTCGATCTTTTTCATTTAAATCTTTTTTCTCCCTTTGGTTTTCTTGGTTGCTATTTCTAAAATCAATGTAATTGGCTAGTTTCTCCTTTTTGGACAATGATTTTTCTGTGCTCTGATATGGTCATTTTATGATGAATTTATAAAAGGAAAGACGCGTGGAATTAATTACTATAAGGTCGAGAATTTCTCTATCTAAGTTGTTGACTTACCATATATTTCAAAGTTTAATAAAAGTGTGTAAAGTTAATGAGATATGTTAAACTTTGAACAATTTAATTAATTAACAACTATAAAGATAATTGTAAAGTTGCTAAATGACAGCCATAAACTCCAAAGAATTTAATTCATTAACAATTACAAAGAAAATATGGTAAGGTAACAACTTAAAATAGATATATAGATTCATGACCTCCTCAATAATTCTTTGTCTTTCCTTTTATAAATTCATCACAAAAAATGGCCATGTCTAAGCACATGAAAACCACTATGTTCATAAAAAAAGGAAGAAAAAATCTCATTACGATATCAATACTGTAATAAACATATATATTGTAAATTATACATAGAACTAATATATATAAAGTATAACTAGTAAATTCATACAAGATTATTAATTATTTAAAAATTAACAAATTTTCCACAAAATTTTAGTGAAATATATTTTCTTTAATTAAACAAAGAAAAAATTACTCATTAATTAAGCAAAATAATATTCTTAAAAAAAGTGGAATAAGTTTTATTGAATTAGTTTAACAATAAATTCTATATTTATTTTAGGACATTTGTTTACTTTGTCTTCCCATTTTCTATAATAATATCTATTTATTATACAAGTTAATTAAACTCAATTATTTATTTTGATGTGGATCAAGTAAAAAAAAAATTTCTTACGTTACTAGACACATATATAATATATCAATAAAATTAAATATCATTTTGAGACTTATACATACTTCATACAATTTCAAACTTTTTATTTGTACTTAGGGATCGTTTAGAGTTGTTGTTAAGAAAGTATAGAAAGATGAAAAATAATCTCATCTTACAATAAATATGAAAGATATTAAAATAATATTTTTTTCAAAATCTGATTTTCAGAATAAATTTCATCATTAATAAAACATCACATGTATTACATAAATGCAAAACTATCACTATTCAATTTAAATAAAAAATAATAAATATCTTAGGTAATAAATATTATAATGAATTTTTATTTTATAATTGTGAACTTTTTTTCTTTTTTGGTAGTAACTTCTATATTAATTTACTTATTTTACATTTTATTTATAATTTTTAGGAATAATCTATAAAATATATGTTTTATTTTGTACTTAATGTTGATTTACTTGTTTTTATGTTATATTTGTATGTTTTCATTTTATTTACCAATAATACATCAATACTAATTATACAATAATTTACTTATTTTACCTTCATTTTACAAGTTTTATGTTCCATTTCTAGAAGAGAGATTGTCAATTTCCTCAATACTATAATCAATATATACTATTTACCCCCTATTATTTTTATAATAATCAATAATCTCATTGACAGCATAAATTTATAATATTACTCTCATTTTCAAATACACTTTTATTTATATTTATTATAAATTAAATAAATCATATGGATGGAATTTAAAATAAAAAAATAAATATTAAAAATAAGAAATATATGATTTTATGTGAAAAAATTAATAATAAAATATTTTTCTTATAATTTTTTAATTTTATAAACATTTTCTTATAATAAATATATAATAAAATTACTATAAAACGATAAAAATTTATTATAGGAAAACTTGAATGATAAATAAAAAAAATAAAATATTTTTCTTGTACTTCACATTTAATTTTAAAATATTTATTATAAGAAAATGTCCATAAAATAAAAAAATATAAGAAAAATATTTTATTATTATTTTATTAGCAATTTTTTGTTCACATCAAAACATTTATTTCTTATTTTTAGTACTTAATTTTTTATTTTAATTTCTATTCATATGATTTATTTAATTTATAATATATATGAATAAAAGTCTATTTAAAAAATAAATGTAATATTATACAATTATCTTGTCGAGAGATTATTGACTATTATAAAAACAGTAAGAGAATAAACGGTAGATACTAATTACAATAAGGGGGAAATTAGCTATCACCCTTTTCAAAATTTACGTTTTCTTTTATAGTTAGTGTTCATATACTAGTTTATGTTATATTTGTATCTTTTTATTTTATTTACCAAGTAATACATATTTTACTTGTTTTATATTCTATTTACAAGACTTATGTTTTATTTTCAAAATTTATGTTTTATTTTGCACTTTATGTCAATTTACTAGTTTTATGTTGTATTTATAATTTTTTTATTTTATTTATCAGTAATACATTAATTTACCAATTTTATAGTAATTTACTTATTTTACCTTCTATTTACAAGTCTTTTGTTTTATTTGTAAAATTTATATTTTATTTACAAATTTTTGTTTTGGTTACTAGTAATACATTAATTTACTAGTTTTATCTTATATATATAAATCTTATGTTTAATTTCTAAGATTTATGTTTTATTTGATTTACAAGTTTTATGTTATATTTACAAGTTTTTGTTTGATTTATTAATAATACATCAATTTACCCATTTTATATTAATTTACTCGTTTTGCCTTCTATTTACAATCTAAAATATACGTTTTATTTTACAATTAATGTTGATTTACAAGTTTTATATTAAATTTAAAAGATGTTTCGTTTATATAATTTATATTTAATTATAGTATTGATGCTGCAATTTAATCACGGCATCATAGAATGACCCACAAAGAAATTAGTCAATTACATTCATTTTGAAAATGGCAGCCAAGAATAATTCATTGAGCTTATTATATATGGTAGTAATGCCGTATTATTTGCAACAATCGAGAGAAAATTTTTACTAATGTATCTTATATTTTAGCAAATTAAAATGTTGCTCTAGTTTGTAGTAAACACTAATTATATATCCTCAATGTTTTATAAAATGTAAAATAATTCATAAAGTAAGATTCATTTACCAAACCTTATGGTTTTTGTATTGGCATGCATGGTGTTTTAATAATGTTGGAATCATAAACTCTTTGTACAAAATACATTGTGCCCTAATAGTATTGATTCGATGGTAATATCAAAGCTAGTAAGAGTCACAAGCTCATTGGCATTTTTGTAGATCCTAAGTCTACGTTTAGGTAATGTTGTTATCAATTATCAGTCATCCTGATTCTCGATCTTTTTCATCTCAATCTTTTGGCTCCCTTTGTTTTTCTTGGCTGCCATTTCCAAAATCAATGTAATTGGCTAGTTTTTCCTTTATGAAAAATGATTTTTCATGCTCTGATATGGTCATTTTGTGATGAATTTATAAGAGGAAAGACGTGTGGAATTAATTAGCATAAAGTCAAGAATTTCACTGTACAAGTTGTTGACTTATCATATTTTTCAAAATTTAATACAAGTGTATAAAGTTACTAAATGAGATACCTTAAATTTTTAATATTTTTTTTTAATCAAAAACTCTGAATAATTTAATTCGTTAACAACTATAAAGATACGGTTGTAAAATTGCTAAATAAGATATCATAAACTCTCAAGAATTTAATTCATTAACAATTATAGAGAAAATATATATACGGTAAGGTAACAACTTATAATATATATACATATTCACGACTTCCTAATTAATTCTTTGTATCTTTCCTTTTATAAATTCATCCAAAAAAGGACCATGTCAACGCACATGAAAACCACTGTATTTGTTAAAAAGAAATTGTCAACTACATTTATTTTGGAAATGGCCGCCAAGAACAGTTCATTGAGCTTATTATATGTGGTAGTAATGTCACATTATTTGTAATGGAGGGAAAAATTTTAAAAGTGTATATGATATTTTAGCAAATTAAAATTTGGCCTAGTATGTATTAATTATATATCTTTAATGTTTTCAAAATTGTGAAATAATTCATAAAAGCAAGATTTCATTTATCAAAACTTTGTCGTGTTCATATTTGCAGGCATAGGTATTTTACTAAGAATATATGTTGGAATCATAAACTCTTTATACAAATTATTTTGTATGTACACTAAAGTGAGACATAATAGTATTGATTGTGGATTAAACTAATACTGTTAATTATATCGCATATGTTTGTATAATATTATTTGTATAAAAAATTTGTCGCAGATAATATACGAAAAAAATTAAGTGCTCTCTTATGCACTCTCTCATTTATTAAATTTTTATCATACGCAATATGAGTCAAGAATTTAATTGAAGGCAGTATATACATCGAGAATGCTTATAATTTTTTCTCAAAATTCTACTGGACATACATATAATTTTTAAAATAAATTTACTTAATTACTAGGCTATTAGTAAATAATAATATATATGATTCCTAAAAATCAATTATTAAAATATCAAAGATTTTTAAATTAAAAGTACCGTAACCTCTCAACACCGCTAATGGCTCCATTGGTATTGCTGATGAGGATGCGATGTCTGACAACAAGGTTTAAAGACCCACAAGATAGTGAGACTATTATTGGCAAAGCAGAATAATATCTTATGCACACGTTTCCCAAAAGTTGCAGGTCAATATAATATTGTTGGTAATGGGTAGTGGCTAAAAGGTGTTATAATCGATGCAATCAAATTTCAAAATTTCTAGAACTTTAGATCGACGCCAAAAGAGGCACAATGAGGTCGTACGTGCCTCCAAACAGTGTTAGCCAAAGAAATATCATTGATGGTGGGATAGTGATCTAGTGATGAAATAATAAATACGTACCATCAAATTCAAAATCTCTAGTTACACATTCTTGTAGAAATGGCTGGGCAATACGATGAAATTTTTAATGGGATAGATCGGAAGACGAGATGGTGAGATCGCGATCGATAAAAAAAGATATGATTTAGTCATACGTTTCTTACTGAAGTATTCGATTATCGCTCAACGTAGTTTCACCTTTAAACCATGGGTAGTTACTTTGAAAAGTAAAATAGGAAAAGCAATAACAAAAATAAAAAAAAAAATAAAAGAAACCAAATAAGTATGGCAGATGTTAATTTGTTGCATAACAAGGAATGACAACAAAGGAAACTTTTGACATGCTTAAACTCTAATCAATCTAAATTCACATAAAGATGAATCCACTTACCCTCTTTTAATAAAACAAAAAATATTATTTATTTTATTTATTTTTTAGTACTAAAATTGTTGAAACCCGAACTTAGTCTATGGAAAATGTTAAAATCTTTATAGAGAAAGGCGCCAAAAAATAACGCATGTATTTGTGCGTGTGCGTATGCAAACATAAGTATAAATGTAAGCATAATTATGTTATTTTAAAATTACTGATTGAAGAATATTACATATAAGTTATTTCAAATTTTCTTAGTTAATTAATAATAAGATAATAATAATAATTTTTTTTTATTATATGAGACTATTACTCAAGATTATAATTAATATTTACAAATCAGACCATGACTAAGGCTAGTTATACATTAATTCTTATGATGTACTGTCCAAATTTAAACCCTTACTAATATTCAATGGTAGTTTTGCATTAATTCTTATAAGACACTGTCTAAATTTAAACCGTCACTAATATTCGAGGATTTCTACTCCTCACACTTGGGTAAAGAAGCAGACTACCTTCACTCAAATAATTGAGAAAGGAAATACCCCAACAATGCGCTTATGGAATTTTAAATTGCTGCCCTCACATTTAGAGAATAACAACAATATTTGTATCAACATAATGTTAATAAATAATTAAAAAACATTTTTCTCATAATATTTGAAAGAACTAACCTACCTGATGAAATAAGCGTGCGCGCTTAACTCTATTGCATAATATTGCATTCATATAAAATTTAATTTACATAAATTTTATTGAAAATGAAGAGATTGTATGTATGTGCAAGAAATTTTGTGTCGAAAGAAGGAAAAAGATGACAAATAGTTTATTGAAAGTCGTTACGGAGGGTCAAATGTGATGAATAATCTGAAAATTTACGACTTTTTTGGCTATAAGTCAATTGTAATTTTTTAATAAATAGATTGATTTTTAACATCGTTAAAAATTAATAATTAATAAAATAGAATAAAATAAAATGAACTTTAAGTCACATATATGAAATGTAGGTAATTGTCTTTTTAAGAAACTTAAACGATACATTTTAAAAACTTATTTGGGTTTTAGGCTCTTTCCTAAAACAAAGATCCAACTAAAAAATACCTTAATTTTAATTTTAAATACCTATTGCGCAAGTGCAAACATTTATGTTGTGTTAATTTTATGTGAATGTGAATCAATGAATCAGAACGAGTTTCATTATCATGTTTACTTTTTGAAATAACTTTAAGAATTATAATGAGAATATTGTAGCGCCCACAAATTCAGGAATCATTATTGGAGTTCTGATTCTTAAGAGGGGATTAAATTTTATCCTTGATTTAAATAATAATTAAAAAATTAAGAAATAATGAAATTAAATAATAATAATAATAATAATAATAAAATTAATAAATTATAATTGCAATAAAATTTTAATAAATAATAATATAATTTAATAAATAATAATAAACTCATAAAATTAGTAAATAATAATAATAATAATTAATAACTACTATTTTAATTATAATAATATGAAATTAATAAATAATAATTAATTATTACTATTTTAATTAATACTTATTATTATTTTTGAATTATATTAACTTTATTATTTTAATTATTGTTATTATTATTTTTATTAATATTATCATTATTATTATTATTAATTTTATTAATTTTATTGTTTTAATTAATTTCACTTTTATAACAACAACAACAATAATAATAGTTATTTTTTATAATTAACTAGGGGCATTTTAGTAACTTGAAGCAATTCAGCTTACACCGATTTCAATTATAAGATAAAGTAAATACATTAATGAGATTCCAGCCAATTTCGATTTTGATTCCTACAACTCAAGTAAACAACTTATTATAATTCCTATTTTCTATTCTCATTCCACCTCATTCCCATTCCAATCTATTTCGATTACTGACAAGTAAACGTAATATTAAATACTTGAATAATGGTTTTGCTCCTCTATTACTTCTAAGTATGGATTATTATCTTGACAATATTATTGGATTTTTTTTTCATATTTGTTAACTAAGTAGTCTCACACTCACTCATGTCATTATTAAAACTCCAAGGCTCTTAAATCTGTTTCAAATAATATTACTTTTGTTTTTTGCTGGATTGTTTAGTTGATAATACCACTGCATATGACAAACCAACAATGGTTCATGCATGTGGTTAAACAACCGAGACAAATGCATCATTCCAAAAGTATGCTTAGGAAAAGAATACAAATTGCAAGCTTTTACAAGGTTTGCCTTCAATTCTCTCTGTATGAGCAGATGATATACCTACAATCGTAGGTGTGTGGCAAAACAACTTAGGCTAATGCATCATTCTAATGTTATCACTTTATAATACTCCATTGTTTAAAGTGATTCTATAATACTCCAAAGTGAAAAAGTGACTATGAAAAAGTTAAAATAATTAATTTTTTTTTTGCTCAACTCTACTTTATAATATTATTTTATTTAAAATTTAATTGAAGTATCTTGGAAATGAAGAGATTATTTACTGTTGTAAGAAAATTTATGCTGAAAGGGAGAAAAAAAAAAGAAGAAAAAACTAGTAGGTATTGGAAGTAGGGGAGTACTTATGTGTTAGGGAGAATAAAATGAGATAAAAAAGTGAAAATTTTGAAGTTTGATGGCCATAAATCTATTATAAGTTTCTTGCTAACGGTTTGATTTTTAACATTTAAAAATTAATGATGTATAAAAAAAGAATAAAATAAAATGAACTTTAGATCATTAATACGAAACATGGGAGTATAATTATCTTTTAAGAAGAACTTAAATGGTATATTTTAAAAATGGTTAGAGCTACTTGAACCCACCAAACTACTCATTAAACCTCAAATTTAAAAATAATTTTAATTACTAAAATACCTCTAAAGTAGATTACAATTTTGGCAGCAAAATATATAGAATAATAAATGTGAACTTTTCAATTATTAATTTTTAGGAGTTCAAATTTTATTCACTTGAAAGTGTCAAATCAAATGTTATTTATTTAGATATAGAATACTAAACAAAATATGAATTTTGTTACAATTGAATATTTTAATTATTAATTTTTTAAAGTGTTCAAAATTTGTTAAGTAAAAAATTTATTCGCAATATTTATGTGAACAAAGAAAAATAACCAAACTAACATTATTGAAGTGCAATATGAGCCCTAAGTAAAGGAAAAGATAAAATAAAATAAAATTCATGACAAATAGTTCTTAAACAATTCTCAAGTATCTTTGATGTAATTGAAAGATTTGAGATTAAAGTGAAAAATAGTACTTAAAATAGATTTAAGTATTTAAAAAAATCAATTGAAAGGAACAAATTGTGAAACCTTTAATACTATTAAAAAACACAAACAAACCCAATATCCTTATAATACATGCATTATTTTTCATTAAAAATATACTAAAATGAGGTATTAAGTATTAACATTTTATAATGATTTTGTTTTTCAATGATATGTCCATAATTTAATTTTGAATTTTGTAATTTTGCTTCAAAATTTTGAAATTTTGCTTCAAAATTTTGAAATTTAGTGTTCAGTTTAATAAATCTAAATATTTAGTAAGGTTATATTTAACTAGAATAGTTGTTTATAAAATTTAAACTTTTAAAATTTTATGATGAGTTTATTTAGTAAATAAGAATAAAAAGTAGTTTGATGGGTTTAAATAATGGACTCGGCTACGGTGTCCCTGACGCCGTGCCGCCAATTTTTGTCCTTTGTGAGTTAATTACTGGAAAATTACAGTTAGCTCCATATTCTCTCTTTCATTTACATTCTTTACTCTAATATAATTAAAAATTATAGTTAGCTCCTTAATCTATTTGAACTGGGAATTTAACAAAAATGACTGCAAAAACTTTGCCTTTTGAAAAATTAACCCCTCAAATTTATTTCTATCAATGTTAGCCAAACACTATACTTTTGAATGAAATTCTCTCTCTCATTCTCACCCAAGCTTCCTCTCTCTCACCGAAAGGTTGCGCTCACCCAAATCAGCCACTTATCATCGACGGCTTCCTACAATACGTCGAAGTCCATCCTCGGCGACCTACATTACCAAAACTGTAGCCAAGATCTCTAAACCCTAGGTTTGCTATTGCTTATCATTATTATGTGTTCTTGTATGTTATTCTTGTTTTATATTGTTGTTATTGTGTTGCGTTGGTAATGGTGGTGGAGGATTGAAGTGTCGTTGCCGTTGCTGGTGTGGGTGAGATTGTTAGTGTAGGCGACAGGATACCCATCTCACGAAGACGCGATGCTAGCCATGGCACCAATTGGTGCGACGGGCTGGCGGCCATGGCTCCCATCGCACCACATTGGTGCAACAAGCACGTCACACCAAGAAGCAGCCTCTATCTCTTGGTACGACATACACCTCGTCACACCTAATCTATTGTGCGACAGACATGCTTTTTTTGCAGATTAGGTGTGACATGCACCCTATCGCACAAAATTGGTGTGACTATAACTTTTTTTGAATAGTCACACAGATCCTCTTAATTTCATAAATAGTGACATAGACCTTTTTTTTTTTACTATTATGCTTTTAATTACAACAATTCAACAATTGACTTTAAATAAACTTCTGTAATAAATAAAATAAAAATAATATTATATATAAAATAAGATAAAATTTATAAAAATATTTTTAGTATTAGAAAAGTTATTTTAAAATTATGAATTTGTCATATTCTTTTAATAATAATAAAATCAATTTGACATACTAATAATATTAAAATAATTATATTTAAAGTTCGTAGTAATTTATAAAATTAATATTATTTTATGTATAATATCTTTTTAAATTGTGTCTATATTGGTATAAATCTTAAAATGATTTTTAGATTAATAGATTTTAGTATTAATAAAATCCGTTGGATAGACTAATAATCACGTAATGTTGAAATAATTTTCATTATATATATATATCTGTTTTATTAGTTATATTTATTGTAATATTTTATTTGTATCATAAGAAGTTTATTTATTATTTTTATCTTATTACTATACTTAAATTTATTTGGGTGTTATAATTAAAGTGATGATAGTTCTTTATAAAATTAAAAGGGGTCCGTGTGATCATTTAAGCAATCTTTAGGGCTATAGGTGACTTTTTCCCTTATAATTTTGCCGATATTTGATTTTTTTTAAAAAAAAATTTGTTTCTTACCTAGTCTCAAACTCACTCCTATAATTATTAAAACTCTAAGGCTTTTTGTTGTCATCAATTAATCTTTCTTAAATTTGTTTCAAATAATATTATGTTCATATTGTGCTATGTTGTTTTAGCAGATAATACCACTGCAGATGATAGACTTACAATGGTTGATATGGCTTAATAACTCTAAAATGAATCAGCTGGAGCTCTAAAGACAAGACAAGTAAAAGCTCATTTAGTCATAATATTTTGAGGTTAGTGCTTGTAGCTATTAACTTATTATACTTCTGTTGTTATTTTTTGTTCATTTTGACTTGCTTTTATAATAATAATGTTGCATAAATTAGCAAGTGTACTAGTCGACATAAGTAATATAACGTAGATTAGAGTATCATCGTACAGAGATTGTGTATCTTATTAACTATTGAAATTATTCTAACCATAATTTATTTGCACAATCGAATTAGAGAATTTATATTAAACCAACTAAAATAAAATAATGTAATTAAAAATTAAATAAGAATGCAATGGGTTGTGAAATTACTAAGAGAATAATGTTGTGTTTACTAATGTGGAACGAGAATTAGAATGGGGGAATCGAAATGAATGCAATCAGTTGTTTACTTATTAAACTGAGGCTGGGAATGAAAATGATTTGCGTAGACCCCATATTAAATATAGGTTGATTAATGGAGATATGATTTCCAGGGGGTGGTTGGGAGTCAGAACCCTATTTCTTGGAATGAAAAATTTATCCCCGCTATAATTTTAATATTTCAAAAATACCCTCTATTTGGGCGATACCGAGCAGACCCCCTCGAGGTTAATCCAGCTAAGAGCAGAAGACATAATCGCTAGCACGAAGATACCCTTGCTAGGTGTCAAAGCTGGTCGAGGTCGAGTGCTCCAAGGCTGGTCAAGCCCTGATCTTCCCATCGTGCTCGGCTATAAAAGATCATCCAACCACTGAGCAGGACCAGGTCATGTTGCTGGAAGCACCATGAACAGAGGAGAATCAAAGCTCGAGCAGAGCAGACCTAAGCATGACAGGCACCCCACGCCGTAGGGTTTTGTCACTGTAACCGATGACCGGCGCACTGTTGGGATTATGTGCTCTTTAAAGCATATTGATTTTCTTATTAATAAAATATTTCAAATATTTATTTAGATATTTTGAATTGCATTAATATTTTGAGCAAAGTCCATTTAATCATATTATATGTATTTATGCGATCACCATGTGGATTCGTAGAAGACATAAATACAAGTTATCTTATGATTAAATAAATTAAGTTCATGATTGATAAATAAAGTTGTGCATTTTATTTAGGTATAGATTGTAATAAATTCATTGAGTGATTTGTCTTAATCATGTATGAATTTATTGATGTAGTTTGTCTACATTGAATCGGATCACATATGAGATTTAATTAACCTAGTAATAACCGTCGGACTTATTAAATCTCATAGGCATTGATTCATCGTAATCTTAATCTTGAGTTAGTTATGATTTCATGATTAGTAGTTGTTATTTCATTTGAGTTACCAATGGGCATGACATACACATGTAGTCTAGATTACCCGAGATTCTTGGTGGGAGCAATTACAAGTATTGAAATTATAGATTAACAATATAGAATTTGTACGACACATCTCTCGATGGGTTTTCAAGATTTGATCATAGAATTCTCCGGCAGAGTGTCTCAACATAAATAAGTATGTTGAAAATGATCATTAGAGAAAACCAAGAAGTATCGAGGAAAAGATGTAATTAAATTGATTGGACAATTGAGATATCAATTTAAATTAACGATGTGGTACAAAGGATTGTGCAAGAAAGAAATCAATGTGGCTTAGGCGTAATTATATTCGAGCATACAATTATGGAGGTCGGTCCAATCTTATAATGGAGTAGAATTGGAATTAAATAATTATATTTGTTTAATTACAAATTTAATTATTAGTAGCCATTATTATATGTTCCCAAATGATCCCCGGGTTAGCTCATTTAATTAACAACACCATCATCGAACCCAAAAGCAAGAAAAACTGGCATATTAGATGAAAATTATAATTATAATATTTGTTAAGACCTAGTATGTTACATTAAAAGTGTAAATGGGGCTCAGTAATGTTTTACAGGTGGTCTCCCAGTTTATTACGCATTCCTTCCACTTTTATGTAAGTGGAGAGATAGTTAAAAGAGGAATTCTATTTTAAATAGAAATTCTAATTCTAACATACTAGGGATTTTCATAAGATATTATAAAAGGGGCTTTATACTATTAAATTGAGAGAAGAAGAGAACCCCAGGATTTTAAAGAAAAATAAAGAAGACATCTAAGAGGTGCTAGTTACAATTTGGGGAGTGGTGAAACAGACGCTCACACGTTCAGTGTTGATCAAACTTGAGTCATAGCCTGAAAGATCGTTTGGAGGCGGATTTACAACTCTCAATTGTTCATCTTCTCAAAACATTAAGGTATGAATTTCTAGATTACTTAATTCTTATATGTTGTATGAGATCAGTCCTAAAAGGTTTTAATTTAAAAATTGAAAAACCTAGTTTATTTTCCCTTTAATTGGTATAAGAGACATCTCATAATAATATATAACAATTATGTAAGAAACCTATCTTGTTAATTATGTATTAGAGTGGCACAATTTATTTAGATATATATTATTTGTTAATATATGAATAAAGCATGTTTGGATTGTCTCAATTCATGGTTAGAGATTTGTTTGTATTTTTTTTGGATTTATAACAAAGGGATGGTCAATTATCACCATGTTTCCTTTTGATTTAATTTTGTAAAGCATTAG